>VYXH01004212.1:477023-526606 GCA_013397275.1 Burhinus bistriatus
AAAAAAAAAAAAAAGACATTCTAAAGGCTTTTCTTACTTTACCTTAAAGATTCCTGTGGATTTTGGGAATGTTATTCATCTAGATCAGGTGCCTTGTCAAACTTTAATGGTTCCATATACTTAACTGTGTGCTCTGGCATAATCATAAAGTCTTTAATATCTTCTGTGGGAAAATATATTCTCACCTTCCAGATGTGACCTTCAGCTTATTTTCAGAAATGTCTATACTATGGAACAAAAACCACAATGAGTTCTCTGAAATAAATTCTTTACTAACAATAGCTCTCTTTTATGTTGCTTTATGGCCTTGCAAGCTAGATCTGACAGATAACTCTGTACGTAGTCTATGCTTTTAAAGCCATTTCTTTTTACCATATTAATGTCATGAATTACCATTGTTATTACCAACATTAAAGTCTAAATTTTGCTTATCATCAATTTGTCAACAATATCTTCAGCCTTCCTTGCAGCTACAAGAGCTCTCCCTTTTTCATGTGAAGCATTTACTTCCTCCATAAATAATTTTATTGAATCTGAGGTAAACTCTGGGTTATCTGGTCCAAGCAATCTAGCTTACATTTGACATTCACATACTTTTCACATATGTAAGCATATACTTTCATAGCTCTTACCTTCTGCAACAGACCGTTGTACAGAACAGAACCATCTGTAGCCATCCGTAACGACACACACAGAAAGGGGGAAATTCTAAATTTGCTTCACACTACCAGACTTGTGCCTGTGATATTGGGTATTATAAGATGGAGGCAACAGTTTGCAGGCCTAGCAGCACTTCTGAGCAGTGCTGCTAGTGGTGCAGAGCGCTGGAGTAAGAGGACACGTAACATACGTGCCCTGCTCAGCCCGTTCATTCATGTAGGGCAACTGACAGCTGTAAAACTCTTTACTGTAGACAGAGCTTGAAGACGCTGCCAGAGCCAATATATATATGTATGATATTATACACACGAGAAAACCTCAACATTTCAATTCAGATTTTTTCCACGCTGCCCAGGTACCAAGCACCTGCCTGGTGCTCCCCAACATAGGTTACGGCCTGTTGATAGATCCTGTATTATTAGTTCTGTATCATTTCCTTAAATGTTCCCTGACAAATGTTTTCTGCATATGCAGAAAAAAAGAAGGTGGGTGTATATATGTATCTGTACAGTCTATAGGGGCTGGAGAAACTAACTACACTACCAATGATAATTAGATACTGTCCAAAGGAGGGAGTTGCTATTGTGAAAGTCTTACAACATGACACATCAGGACACAAGGCAAGCATTTGACTGTTTAAATTAAAATACATACACGTTTATATATTTATAGATATGCTCGATAACTCTCTTTGCATGGCTTTCTCCACAGTTAGATCATTATCTGAGCAGTAGCACATCCTTGTTTAAGACAGCTGCAATGCAAGCTTGTGCTTTCCAAGCAGTGCCATTGAGTGAGTCTATGCCAGTTTGCACTGATCCCACTTGCACCCCCATCAGTTCATGCTATCACCCTCCCCCTGGGTCTTTTGCCGCTATTGTGCCTTTCATCAACAGGCAACTTCCCTTTCATGTACTGTCATCCTCACCTTTTTCCTTAGAAGAATATTTCACTTTATTGCTTCTATATTTCAAGCTTGCAGCTCTCCCCGCTTGCTTTGTCTAATTGGCTCTTAAAACCTTTTTTGCAATGAAGTAATTAAATTATTTTGATCTATTTATAAAATTTTCCAGAGGAAATGCATAATGCATAGGTTTGCATTATAATTTTCTTAGGTATTTCATTTAGGTCATTTTTGAGCTTTTTTCCATTTATTGGGACCGAGATAAAGAAGCAAGCTTGGCTCTGTAGGGTAGCTGGCTAGGGAAACTGTTTCCAAAGGGAGAGTCCTTAATATCAGTCTCTGCTACAACTGTTGCCATACATTATCCGCCACCTCTGTAACAGAAAATAACTAAATTGACCTTGAAGCAGAGACTAGAGTCTCCATACCTCTGCAAGCGGCCTAACCACTACACTGCAAAATCAGGGTTACTTACTCCTACTCCCTAGCTCATTGACTCTTTAAATCATCTATACCATCTGCCACATCTTCCAGGACAGAGTTTTAAAGTTGTTTTTTTTATCCTCCCCGGCAGCCTATATACTGGGGAACTTTCCAGGTCAGACTGAGCTTGTACTAGCAGAAAAAAGGACTGAAACGAGATGTCCTCTTGAAAAGGAGCTGAGGAGGAGGTGAGAGGAATCACCACCTACTTCTCCTCTGGTTCCCTTTTAAAAGAAAAGATTGATTGGTGTTCTATCTGTTTTTCTGTGAAGAAGAGGATTAAGTGCCTACTTTCATGGCTATAAATCATGCGTGGAAAGAAATGCACAGTTAAGCACCTAAGCCTCTGAGAGGGTGGGGATTTAAAACACAAGTAAGTCCTCAGGGCTTTGCTATCGCTACCTCAGATGGCTCACTGCTTAGGGTTGTGCGTACCATTATGAATCACACAATCTTCCTTTTACATTGTATAGGAAACCTATGACTCCAACTCAAGGCTACAGGTTCTGCCATGAGCCTCCAAACATTAAGGTCCTTCTTTGACCAAAGCTTAAATGTCTATAACTTATAAATAACACTTACTTACTTCTTTTACACATATGACACTGCATGCTTTTGATCATCCAGACAATATGTTTCAGCACCTGGAGCAGATCATGATATACATGCAGGTATATGCATACCAGCATTGTCAGGCAACATACTGATGCAGCGTGTTGAAATCCATAATGTACCAACAGGCACCAAACTTAGCAGGTGCTGACACCATTGATGTGCACCTTACCTTACTGCTCTTGTGCCCTACCATCCCATGTATGACACGTCACAAGTCATGCCTCGACCTGTTCTGTGTTTCATGGCCTTGGTACAGGTCTGAACTTCTCTTCTTCTCACCCACTGGTCCCCTCACCACAGCCAGGCTAGTGCTCTTCGCATGATCCCACTGCTGCAGTAGGGGGCAGGGGAAAGGAGCAGAGCAGAGCTGCTGGATGCACAGGGATGGCTGGAAGTTGTAGGTCCTGCAAGAAGAGCACATTGTACAGGGTCTATATTTGAGAAGGGGTGGAGGGAAGAGGTAAGTTTCAAGGTTGCTGCATCCTTATGCTGCAACTTGCAGTATGATTTAGAGGTCTCTTTCTCCTCTCCCTAGCCAGGTGCACCATCAGCTCCATAGTCAGCAAGACAGAGTGAGATGATAACTCTCCCTTTCCACAGTTCCTCTCAAAACCCCAGAGAAGCTTTGCCCCAAGGCCCTGATCGTTTCTCTGCACCTTTAGCTTTCATTGTATCAGCATCATGAAAGATTCAAATGGTATCACCAACTCTGAGAGTAAACAGGCATGGCCATCGTCTGATTCAGCGTTTATCTATCAAGTAGCCTGGCTTTATGCAAAAAGTTGAGAGGCTGAAGCTTAATGAAGCCCTAATCCTAAAACTAAAGACAATAGAGAAATCAGCTGATGGAAATAAAAATCATGTCTATTTTAGGAGAATACAGATACATACGAATGGCAGAAATATTTAATTAAAATTTGCCTGTCATAAAGCCATTTTCTCAAAATCATAGGAATTATCTAGAATTCTGAAGGTAGTACTTCTTTCAAAGGCACAGTTTAACTGAAATTACAATTTTATTTTGTTCCCAGAGCAAGAAAGATGAAGACCAAATGAAAAAATAATGAGAGAAAATTGTGCCTAACAGAAAGAAAAACTTTCAGCCGGGGTTATCTTCTCATACACTGAAAAAGTCAGTTACACTGAGGGCTGGACACAGGTCCTGAAACATCTAGCCCTCTGAACCTAGCTCTGAACTTTGAAAACTTGTGCAAGTAAAGTTATTGAGTGATCATGTCCATTTTCTGTTAATTGTTTGCATGTTTCACTTGCTAAAAAGGTAATTTGAGCTCCTAAAACAGGCATTCTAAGTGAAACTCACAACTGTGACCTGGAAAGATCATATAAATGGGATTTTTCTCTGTCATCTCTTTACGCTTTTGATTATTCTTGACATTGTATAATGTTAAGTTATAAATAGAAAGCATTTTGAAAATGTCATAATATCCTGAGTCTAATAAAAGAATACTAGAGCTCGAAAATATGCTTAAGAAATCAAGTTTACATGGCAAACTCAAGATGAAAAATCAAACTGAGCTTCACTGCAATGGAACTTAACTCTTTTACAAAAAATATGAATTGTGAGATCAAGCTGGAAGCTACAATTGAAATGTAAACATTCCTTATTGAAAGCAAGATGCCGCACTAATAACAACCACAGAAGCTGAAGACTTGTGGCATTACTGTATAGAGTGACCATGCTTTTTGACCCTTTAACGTGGATCTAATTCAGATGATGTCCCCCAGCTAATCTAAACATTCAAAGTCCTTGTACTTGTTCCTCCAGCAGAGTATGAATTTGTTTTGGAATATTCTAGCTGAACTGATTTCTTTTTCTCTCTCCTTTTTACCCCATACATGTTCTTCCCATCTATTTTTAGGTTTCCTATGTCTAAGCTCTGCACAGGTAAAAGGACTGGTACTGCTGAATACATGACAAGCTTCCCAGATTCTCATAAATTAAATCAGAATGTTTGCTAAAAATCAAAAAACTTTCTTCCTCTTCTGTGCTTGAACCTAAAGGAAAGAACAATTTCTGCTTTAATTTGTACAGATGCCTTTGCTAAATAAATCAATAACTGCAAATTCACCCCAGACTATGTGGAACAGAATTTGGCCCCCAGAACGTGCCTGAGGGTATTTCACAGACTCAGCATCACTCTGTATCACCCCTCCAGGAGGTCCTGGAGGCAGCCACCACTGACCCCTCTGGAGTCTGGAGATGGCCAAGGAGAGCCACAAACCCAAGGTAATCGCAGTCCAAAGACTCCCTTTACAATTAATGGGAAAATAAGTGTTCCTCCAGAAATAGATTCAGAGCACCTGCATTACACTCCTCCTCTTAATATTCTTTCAAAAGAACTCCACTGGCAATAATTTTGTTAAGTTATAATATTTCTTGTCTCGCTAGAATTGTTTTTGACTAGTAATGAACCATAACTGAAGTTATAATAACAATAAAACATGTCAATAATATGATAGGTACTGATGTAACCCTGGTGAGAATTTCAATGAGCGATCTTTGACATCAATAAAAATTAGACCCTTAACATAGTAAATAAAATTTGGAAGTATTTCAGAAATGAATATGTGAGGCAGAAAACATTACATATAGATAAGGCAATTTCTGTGGAGCTTTGCCCAAACTGACATTTCTTCCCATTATATCATCCCATTCAAACAGTCCCTGGTTTAGACAAACAAGGTAACCAGTGAAAATCCAATTAAAAATAACTGTTATCACTCTAGAAACCTAGCTTCTTGATTTACAATGAAGTGAGGCTAAGACTTTGAGTAATTAAAGGTGACTGGTCAGAAAAGCAAATAGTAACAAACAGTAGCTAGGATCAATGCAATCTGACAGTCAAAGCTGCAGAAGGGCAAGACCTGTCACGTTGCCACTGCCCCATCATGGAATTAACATCCACAGTAACAAGCAAGACAACGGGAGTCTTAAAAACGCTACAGCTAAGAACAAAGATTTTTTTTTTGCCTGATCCAAGCAAAAATATTTGACTGTAATTACAGGACTGGAGACAGAACACCATTTGAAGTTTGAGTTACCCGTCTACTTAAAAGCTGTCTTCTAAGATAGTCCATTTTTCTTCCAAATGTGGCTCATCTGTCCCAGGTGCACACAAATTCTCCTCATTTCTTGATCTAAAACCAGAAAATTGTCCTTCCCTTCAATCAAGAAAACTACAATCAATATTATTCTAATTCAACTCTTCTATGTAGTGATGAACCTTTTATTTGTCTCAGTGAACAAAAATTTGAACTGAACCTGAGCTCAGCATTTTCTGAGTTTCTGAAAAGGTTGCAGGATTTTCCTTTTCACTTTTAAGCTGTGAATTATGGACCATCTAATTGGCTGGCAGCAGCTGAAGGTCTTAAATTATAAACAGTGAATTATTTTCTTGCTTTTGTTATACATAAAAAAAAAAAAAGAAAGAATGTAGACAACTTTTGGACATAATAAAAAATTAATGTAATCAGTACATTCTTTTTTTTTTCCTTTGTCAGCTTTTAAATGAACATTTCCTGGACTTCATTCTATTAATTCAGTTTTAGAAAAGATGGTCATGTTGGACTTGCTTCCATACATATGTACCAAACTTTTACATTAACACTAACTCCAGTCATCAGAAGTTATGGAAAAGTTGTGTGTACCTATCTACAGAGAAGGTGAATTCCCACAACCCCAAAATATTTAAATGCATACAAAGGTCACTTTGTTAATTTTTTAGAAGAAAATAAATAAATGTCTTGTCATCATCCATATTACTTCTGAATGCTGTGACTGCACCCAAAGTGACATTCCTCTTTTGAAGAGTTTTAGCATCTGTAACAAGTAATATTTATAACAAGTAAAAAGTAGGTCTTGGGAAAATCAAGCTGACATTTAGAGAGCTACATTTGGTGCAACTCAAATTTACTGCAGCTGCAGTATAAACAATCTGAGCACTGCCAAAGATGAGCTACTTATGTCTGTATACACACAGAACAATTTAAACTTCTCCACATTTAATTTCAAATAAAGGATAGTTTTATGGCTGATCAGGGAAGTACACACAATCTCAAGCGTGACAAAGCCATGAAATCTGAAGGAACTTGCATCACAAAGAGCCCAACACACATATTTCTTCAAAACCACTCCACAGTGCTCTTCACTGAATCCATCCCATGTGGGAATTTGGTGTAATTCCTACTTAATTACGATGAATGTCATTTGCAGATAAAATTTATAGAAAGGTAGAGATTCAGGGCTCTATACAGCACTTTGCATTTTTGATAGTGCTGGATAGAGGGGGCTGCAGGAATACAGGAAAAGAGGTGACTGGAATTTTTGGACCAACAATTGCTACAAAAAAAACCCCTGTTTGGGAAGAAGGGAAATGAGACATTTAGGATTCAGCTGGGCCAAGCCAGTGTTGGAAGATTTTCATGGTTAGGGCATACTGGATTTAAGGAGGGATCTCCTCTTAAGCTTTCCTTTTGAACTCAGCTTTTTACTATATTAAAGTTGACTTTTATAAGAAGTTTATAGAGCGTGGACTTTAAGGAAATATTTATGCTACTACAAGTTAAGGAATGAGGGAAAAAATGGTGTGCTGATTCTTTTAAAAAATGGCATTGGGTACATTGGTGCTTGCCTTATCCACATTTCAGTGAGTGTTGTCTCCCAAACACCTGCACGTATGGGCTGTGGTAAACTGGAAAAGCAATAGGCTATAGCATAATGGTAGAAATGAAAACAGAGAACTCTGCTGACAATCCTTTATTCAGATGTGGTCTCTCATCATAAAAACCGCAGTTCCTATTTCCAAGCTTAAAAATTAGGTAATTCAGATGGTATTTTCAGATGTCTTTGTCTCTCTTCCTTTTTTTCTTTTGCACATCAATTCTTAAACTCTTAGAGTTGCTTTATCATTTTAACGACATATGAATAACATCCATGTTGCTTAATGTATTGGGTTTCATTGTCAGTTATTCTTAATATTTAAAGAAATGCTGGGCATGTTTGAAAGTGTTCCAGAATTTAAAAAAAAAAAAAAAAAACTAGATGTGTGTTAAAGAGCATTTTTCTTAAAATCTGTGATTTATAATTAATTAACTCCCTTTGAAATCTTTGAATCATGTCATGAAGGAATAGAAAGCCTATGTTAGATTTAGGAGACTAACCATGCACTTTAAGAACAATTTAATCCATATTCAGAGTGATCTCTACAGAAACAGAGTCAGACTTTAAAGTGTTCATTGCAACCATTTCATGAACATTTCTACTTTCCAAGATAAATGACTCAATTGCCCAGCAACATCATAGGTTTTGCAGGAATGTCATCATCTAAAACCAAGCCACTCCAAACCTTTTAAATTTATAGTTGAAGCTACAATTAAGAGTAATGTCTGATAGATTTAGGAAAAGATATGAAGTTACATTACACAAATTCCCTTAACCTTGCCCTGCAGAGATGATATTTAATAACTATATTTAAATATCCTATCCTACTAGGATCAATTGGATTTTTAAAAAATGTGTTCTTTCTTTTTGGCATCCTACAGAGAAGAGATAAAGTTGCTAAAGTACCGTACCTATGCATTCCTTCTGCTCGCTCAGAACAACAGCTGCACATACCTGGGGGCATAATTTTGCAGGTAGGACATTAACCAATATATCTGTCAGTCAGGAAGACATATAAATGACTTAAGTTGCACCTGTAATTGAATGTGCCTACAAAGTCTGGGCCAAAATAATCACAGGCTGCAATTAAAAAATCTATCCCTTCTGGCAGGTCTGATGTGACTCTGATCTCTTGTGCTACATGAGAAGTCTGTCGCTAGTGCATCTATTCTGAATTTGAAGGGGCTGTTCTTGACTGACACCATCAGGGAAGTCAGAATCAGGCCCAGAGATGCCCAGATCATCAGATGGATTCCACAAGTGTGATGGCTTGCCTGGCCTCATTCCCAACAGCATCTGTCGCACCCGCTGCCAATGGCAGTGTCTTTGGAAAATGAGCTTCACTCTTCATGCCTGGTTTCTCAAGAGGAACAAAGCAGCTGACATCAAGCTGTAGCTGACCTCCCATGGCCTGTCCCCTAGTTTTATGATTTCTCACAATGAAGCCAAGGCATGGACCAGCATGAGGGGGCAATTTAATGCAGGTGCCTTGTTCTGAGCATTGTCTGAACTGGAAAGAGGAGGGTATCATGGTCAACATAAACTTACTGGTGCAAATGCAAAGTCTGCACCTGTCTGAACTCACACAGGGAAAGCTCCATGATTCCCTGCTGGAAATCAGCCGAGGATGGTTACGTGCCTGTATAGTGCAAGAGGCAGAACATCATCTCTTCCACCTGGAAATGAAGAGGAAGGGCAATTCAGGGTATGAACAGGGTCTGTGGCTTCAGGGCTGATCCTGTACTGGGTTGGTCTGTCAAATTTGCTCCTCTTCTGAGAGGGCTGCAGATCCCAACATTAATCTTGTTCAGAAGAACATGGACTGAAATACATACAGTGGAGAGAGATCTTCTGTGTACTTTGCGTTTTTGTTTGTTTGTTTGTTTATGAGACAGTTATTCCCTCATTCTGTTTCTACTCATTTGAGAAAATATGTAGTGGTTTGAACTGTCTACAGCTCTGCAACATCTTGAAACAATACATTCAACCGCTATAACTTGAGCCAAAGGGAGACAAAAAAAGACTGATACTACATGGCACTCATTCCATTTAAGACAGAGACTGCCAGATATACATATGACTGAAGCAAAGGTTCCTGAGTTGCTCGGCCTTGCTGGTCTTAGAAAATGTCAAACTGGTTGATTTCTGCTGCAGTATGCTAAGTAACACAATTAAAGGAGCCCACTTCTGTCATACTATAGGTGTGCTAGTTTCTTCTCTGTTACTCAGGTGTGAGATACGTCTATCTCTGAGGTGCAGGAAATACTATAAGCCATATTTTAAAGGTGCAGGAAATACTACAAGCCATAAAGGCGGGATAATCTTTAATGTTGGATGCCAAGAATGACTTGCTTAAGGTAGAAAACCATGTCTGCATCAAAGTCACAGCTGCTAACCAACTTCCCTCTGCACATTGGCTACGTGTAAATAGGGCAGAAGAGGAAGGGAACTTTTACAGTCCTGACACCAGCAATGCAGGTAGACCACCCAAATAAGCACATCTTCTAATGCAACACGGTTGGTGAGGAGCTGGGCATGCGTCAGCTCAGCTCCTACATCCTTATCAGTCATTTCTAACGAACTTTCTTATGATAACTACTTCATATCACTTCTGGTTGCTGCAACATTATGGCCCACAGGCAAACAACTTGAATTCTTAGCTCATAATTTCATGCATTTCTAATTTATTGTCTCACTTTAAATCGCCATTAAATGAGAATAGGAGGGGGACAAAAACCCAAGCCCTTTGCATGCTTATTCACCAAGCAGTTTTCTTAGGTTCTTAGAGGACTAATTATGATATGAAAACATGATTTCCAACTTTGCAGATGATACTAAATTGGAAGAGAATAAAAACAAATGAGGAATAATTAGGTAGTGCAGCCAGATATAAAAGAATTTAGATCATTTTATATTTCAGGAATAATAGATGGCAAATGCAGGGCTGTGCAAATAAATTGAGAATAATTAGCCTCACAGTGTGGCATAAAAAGTGGGATCTTGTTTAGAAAGATGAGAGGCTACAACACACTGAGTGAAATAAATCCTGAATTTAGAGTGCAAAATTCACATCTAAGGTTCCCTTACCCATACGTCTTGGCTAGTAACCTCAGTGGTACTCTGCTAGAAATAAGATAGCACTCAGTGTCGGCAACAAAATCACTATCTGGCCTCTGGGAAAGGAAAGGCTACATGGTATAGTCTAAGAAGGACAATTTCTTCCACAACTATTACACAGGACTGTATTGTCCAAATATTCGACTAGAGGCTGGATTCAGTCTGCAGGACATCTCTGTCCAAGCCAGCGTCTTTCCTCAGGTGCAAAAAGAAAAACAGTGGGGAGAATACACCAAGGAAACGTCAGCTTTTGTTTGCTTTGCTTGAGTGCTCCTGCAGAAGAGGCACCTGCCACTGGCTGCAGCAGAGACAGACTGCTTGGCTAGAAAGAGTTCTAGACTGATCAGGAACAGCCATTTTTTGTATCCTTACATTATGTTATGTTCCTTAGTGTATTCAGGCCTGAAGTTAGAAGGTTTCCAACAGTCGAGCCAGGGAGGTTCTAGGAGAGCTGTCAGTCAGAACAATGCTGGGAAGATACTTTGATGGTTTTAAAATGTTGCTTCATGAACCATGACATTATATGCCGAGATAGCAAGCATGGAAAGGGACATCACCCTAAGAGAGCACCATGGTTTCCTATGCTGCTGTGAACTGCTTTCTGCTCTATATACTGCTGCCTACTTCTCTGCTCTCGACTGAACCACAACCTGTCAAAAATGCACTCCCTCTTCTGCATGTATCAGCACATTAATTTTCAGCTATGTGATATAGGAGGTTCTTCTATATCGATCCAAGAAAAATTATAGTTTTTTCACAGCAGACATGGGCAAGAGACTGTTTTTTTCTTGAAGAGATGAAATTTTGCTTGGGAAACTGATTTTTTATTTTATTGAGAGTTGTCTGTTCACAGGGAAGGTGGGAGGAAGAAGGGAAATGGACAAATGCATGAGGGAATTAAGGGCACTGCTGGTAAATCAGTACTGCAAGAGACTACTGACTACAGAATATTTTCACTGAAAACAAAATTAAATAGACCTTTGAAATAATGAGGTCTAAAATTCATCATTACTCCATGGAATTTGAAAAGTATTAGGTTGATCTGTTTGCCTATCTAGACGTGCCTTTATGGGCGTGGTTTACCTGCATAGGTCTTCCTACGGTAAACTTTTAGCTTGTTTAACAATAGTGAAATAGTGACAAAAGCTGCCTTGTTAGGGCATTTATACATTTCTTTCTAGCCATGTTTTCCATGGAATACGTCTGAATTATTAGCCATCTTTCAAAGTATGCAAATGAAAGGAGTTTCAAATCTTCCAAATGCAATGAATTGCGTTTCAGCATTTCAGCATTGAACGCCTGCGTAATTTATGGCAGAGTGCACATAATTTCTATGTATGGCTATATCTAATGTGGGTTTCACATTTGAAATTCAATTCTGCTAGCTGACTAATTGATTCGTTTTCATAAACACTCTAAAATTTGTAATAAGAACAATGCTTTGCTGTAAGATACTGTTTTGGGGCTGTACCAAAATTAACTATGAATATTTACTTTCAACAAAAGCCAGTGGGACCAACAGCAAATAATGAAAACATAGTGATTTATCATTTCTTTTCACAATCCCTATTGCTCCATGAGATTCAGCAAAAATTTAAATCTTTTAAATCATCCCCTTAAAATACCAGTACTTTTATTCAATCTCAGTTTTCTGTCCTCTGCCTCCTTCCCCCGCCACCTCCCTTCCAACAGCCCTCCCTCTGCTGGCATCCCTCCAGTTCTGTCTCAGGACGAGAGGCACTGAACAATCTTCAGACACGAGCTTTCATAGCCACCATGTCCATGATCCTTCACCAGAAGAGTTGAATTAGGATGTTTTCAGGGAAGGTGGGACATAGTTTGTTTCCAGAAAGAAAGACAAGTCATTCCAAAAACCTCAAATATATATTCTGAAGTCAAGTCACACTGGTTTGCAGAGCAAAAACCTGGTTTAAAACACACAACTGAGACTGTGGTTGTGTCCTCAGGAAGTACTGCTGAGGACTGCAGTTCAGTTCCCACAAGTCCCAGTAGGTTAAATCATGCAGATCCTTTAGTAATTCCATTCCCTGATCTCAGACAAAAGTGCCCTACCTGGGAGCAAATATGTCTCCAAAGAGCAAGCTATCTGACACAGAGAATATAGGAAAGTATGTTCCACTGGAAAATGAAGCTGAACATATTCCAAGCAAGACAGAGGTACAGCCATATGGATAACAAGAAACCTCACAGCAAAAGTGGCAGAGCCTTTGCACTCATCCTTCCCCATCCTTCCTTTCTTCATCCCCACATACAGACTGCAGTGACAGAAAGTACCAGATCTATCATGGGAAAAGAAACTATATTAAGGGACAAATATGACTGAGAGTTAGGGTGCTCTAAACAGGGCAGTGACAGGTAGATATTAGAGCATCTCTTTCAGAATAAAATTGATGGATCCAGGACAAAATAATTTTTAGATGGCTCATACTCTGACAGCAGTGAGCTATTTCCAGAAGCTGGAGCTCAGTTCATGATTACAAGGAAGCACATGCCTTTGGCACGTGTTTACATTTCAGAATAGCAACAGGAAGCATGGACTTAACATGAAGCATGGGCGTGATTCGTTAGCCCACTGCAACTCTTGTGTGGTCAGTCTTGGAAAGCAGCACCTGTAACGGCGATGGTGATGGTCCTACCGCCTCTAGGCTTTGGGGAGCATGGCCCAGCCTTGTCATATCCTCCTTCTCCCCAGCTGCAATATATCAGCTCTCCCTCTTGCTTGACCATAAGTCTGTCTGGCTGATGTCTGCTCTTTGGGGAAACAGGCAAGATGGGCCTCAGGTAGGCTTAGGATCAAAGATATTAATTAATAAATAACATCAGGTTTAGATTAACAGGACTTTAAATGTAGCAGAAGTAACTTAAAAGCTGTACTGTCATGGAGCTCTCCATGTCCCAGAGCCCCTTAAGACAGTTTGGGGATGAGCATGCCTTTCCCTCAAACCCACCAGCCTCCCACTCTTCTTAGCTCTGTGCTCTTGCCTTGCGCCATTTTAGCCCCAGATGAGGCAGGAACAGGCAGCAGAGCCAGACCTGCCCTCAAAAAGGGGTCTGTAGTCTGCTGTAGCCACAAGAATGGCCTACCACAGAAAATCTCCCATCAAATTCATGAGCTCTGCATATAAAAAGAGTCCTGACTTTGTCTCCCAGCTATTTGGAAACCTGTCACTAGAAATCACAGCTCCTGGAAGTCGCTGCACAATGGCTAGGTAGCAAGCGCCCTGTGAACTTGCAATGCAACCAGCACGTTGCTCCCGGCAGGGCTGTGCCCCTGTGGCCACTGATACCATTAAACATTGAGAGTGTTGGCAGCAGCCAGAGGCCAACAGCCCCGGGCCCTGTGCTAGCACCGGGGACCCTTGGCCTCGGCCTGGCAGCAGGTGCCAGCAAAACCTGGCTGTGCCCTCCTCTGCACTTTGGCTCTGTCCTTCCCCTTCTTTTCCTGCAGAAGAAATGTGAAGTTTGGCTTTTTTTTTGTCTCCAAGAGGTTTTCTTGACCCAAGAATTAATCCTGATATTTAATTAACGTTTAATTTTGTTAGTGATCAATATATGTCCTTAATAATTTTTTATATGAAAGAAAAGCATCTATATAAACAAAAATAAAAACTATTAAAAGGTTAAAAACAGCCTGACTTGCCCTGCAGACGTTTCAATCCTACAGGATTCAGCAAAAATAGACTGAAGTACTTACATCTTCAAAAAGCATTTAGCCAAGCACCTCATCAAAGGTTAAAGTGCAGAAACACGAAATAAGTGAAAAGTTGGCTCACTGGGCTGTAAATTGGCCAAAGAGAGGAAGTGAATTTCAAGAGGAAAAGAATTTATAAGAGGTTGTGATAGAGATCAGCACTAGATCTTCAGTGTCTCAATATTATATTAACAATGGCACCAAAAGTAAGTTTCAGCTGTCTGCTCCTGATAGTAATTCTAGCTAACATTAAGCAAAGAACAATACACTCAGAAACAGAAAAATATAAAATGCCTTTGCAGTGCAGTACTGATAAATAACAACACACGTGAGAGAGAGAGCAAAAAGTCAAGAAAGAGATCACTATCTAATGGAAAATTGTTGCAGAATTACAAGGAAAATACTTCTGTTCCAGAAAAAATTGCCTATAGCCAATTCAAATCAAAGTGCAGCTCCAGTAAGACAAGTTGAATTGCCTTAGAATTAGGCTCAGCTCTCAGCAAAGTATTTCTTAGGTACATATATATAAGGCATCAGTAAAATATAATCTAGATTACATTGAATTCAGCACTTTGGTAAAGAGTGAAAGCATATCTATAGGTATGCGTAGGCACACATTTACACAGTACAAATTATATCTAATCTGCAGTGTTCTGTTGAACAGCCTTACAGTGTCTGTAGTTTGTCTCAAACCACATTCCCAAGTGGTTTCCGCTCTTATTAATTTCATAATCATCATAGGGTGCTCTGCTTTATCAGTATGAGGTCCACTATAGGTCTAGGAAAGATGGACAAGTCGTGGCCACCATCTGCCCTGTATCACTAGGGATGCAACAGTAGAGACGGCGCAACTAGAGAGGTAACCAAACACCACCATTACTAGCTGTAGTTTAAAAACAGGGTTTTCAAATTTTTCAAAGATTCGTCTTTTTTTCCTCCAAGCCTATAGTTTGCTACACAATCCACAGATGTGTGAAAGCAGACAAATTCACACCTTCCTCTAACCAAAGGGTTAGGCTGGCCTTCCATTTGTTGCCTCTCTGCCAATGCCCTAGCAAAGTCTGAAATGAAGAATAATATTTTAAAGTACTTTCTCACTTCTTTAGAAAGAAAAGAAAAACAAACAAAAGAAACCTTGTAATTTATGTTTTTACATTGTGTTTGCTTTGCATATGTGTCCTGGTTCTGGCAGGGATAGGGTTAATTTTCTGGCCCGGGACACAGGTANTGCCATTCAAATACTCCCTATGGCGCTGTGTCTCTAACTAAACACTCTTTTTACAATTTTACCATCCAAAGTTCCTGAGGAGTAAAATAATCAATGTACATATAAATGTAATAAATTTCCTATATCCTTTCCCAGGATGCTGATTCTTTCCCTGTCAGATCCCAACACTATTTATAGGAATGTCTGCAGCTCTTTCTGTCTTCCTGAATTTAAAAAATTAGATAAAAAGATAACCTGTTTAATAAGTCTCTTTCAAGTGTGTAACTTTTCCACACTCTGATCTTGAACAAATTTGGCTAGAAATGCAGACAAACACTGAGCCAGGAAGGTAAGAACTAACATGTGAGATTTCGTGTTGGCATTGAACTACTGGGCTTAGAGAAATTATGGGTTGCTGAAACTTCAATGTGACCTCTGAGGACATGACCAAAGGATTTGGAGAACCTCACAGATGAATACTAGGCTAAGGATAATATTAACAGGGGAGAAAATCTTTACTACCTCATCATAAGAAAAACACCATCCTGTGCTCCTGAATGGTAAAATAGGCAAATGGCACCACTGAGTCAACAAGTACTGGAGTGGCTAAATCTTTGTACAGAACCTGATTAATTTCTTCATTGCTAAAGGAATCAAAGCAAAAAGTCATGAAATACCTTTCTGGGAATGGGTTTTAATGGTGCAGGTTACAAAGAAGGCAGTGTCGTGTTTTCAAAATACTGCCTCGTTCCGTGTTCTTTGCAGTCAAGTCATAGCTATTTTATCCCATAAATTATGATTTGTGTCAAAACAATGGCAGATTTTTTGAAATCTATGATGCAGGGCCTCTATTAAGTGTCTAGGCATGAAAAGACGGGAGTGTGACAGAAAATGCCATTTGTTAAAGACACCAACTGTTTAACAAAATATACAATGGAATAATAACTGCAAAGAATATCTCCACAATAAATGTTCAAAATGAAAGGCTTTTGATTGCTCTTGCTTCTGAAAATTGTGTTTATCTGAGTAAACATAATTCTCTTTGAAGACCAGACTATCCTTTAGCAAGTGTTATTTCCTGTCAATCAACACTTTGCACAGCCATGCAATTGCAGTGTGGCCAGAGTTCTCCAGATACTTCATTACCAATGGCTTCCAGTTATGCCAGTGCCACTCTGTTTTTAAAAACACTCTAGGAATTAGCAGTTTTCATAACTGAAGATATTAATGAGGAAAAATCAGGAGGGAAAAGAATGTCTCCCCAGATAACTTCACAAACGGCACCACCAGAGGGATACAATACAAAGACAAAGCAAAAGCTGAAGATAAATATCCTTGTTTCAGTTTGTGCATTCATTTTCCAGGCATCAGTCTAAGAACATTCATGCTAAAAGCAGTGGGAAATAGCCTGGATAGATTAAATTACTTCATCTTAATAGATATTTTGTAAGGATGAACTTTAGCAAAATCTTTGATACCTCTATGACTTATAATGAGGGTTTTCAACTTGCCTAGCTAATGACATATCCCAGAACAAATAAACCTTGAATTCCACCAAACTGTGGATTCTGGTGGAAACATGCAAGATGTTTTCAATACGAGCAAGTAAAATGGGAGACTCATAATTGTACCAGGAGTATGCAGGTGTGGAAGGCACAGGCTCTGGCACAGTGATTTGAATGGCACCACTAGGCTCCCAATGTGTAAAACAATGATAGTTTTGGAAAGCAGCGATGAAAACAAAAGCTGTTACAGGTCTTTTGGTTCAGAGCTTACCACACAGGACTGTTCTTTCAAGGGCAGTTTTCTTAATCCTTTCTCAAGGTAGGTTTACATCTTTCCAATGAAGGGCTTATAATTTTTCCTTTATTAGATTCATGGTCATCTGCGTTCACTGCATTTCACTGATACCTGACTTTCTAGTATTTCAAGTAAACTCCAAAAGCAGAGAAGAGATATAGTGGGTTTGATGCCAGCTTTCCTTTGGTCAGAACTAGATTAATCCTTTCCACTGAAAGTCTTGAATCCTTTATTACAAGCAAGACTTACACAAAAATGAAGATATAAATTTCAAGCGGATAGGTAAAGTTGAAAGGTAGGAAACTGTGAAGACAAACATAAGGCAATACATCACTAAGAGCCCCAGCATGTCATAACATCTCCCATAATGTCATGGCTGACTGCCCCACTACTGCAATATGTAGGCTTAAAAAAATGGTTTAAATGGGGCAGGCCTTTAATTACTAAGAATGGAAGACACATTCATCTAATGGGATGCACCCGTGAGTGCTGAGGGAGCTGGCAGAAGTCATTGCTGGGCCACTCTCCACCATCTTTGAAAGGTCCTGGAGAACAGGTGAGGTGCCTGAGGACTGGAGGAAAGCCAATGTCACTCCAGTCTTCAAAAAGGGCAAGAAGGAAGACCCAGGAAACTACAGGCCAGTCAGCCTCTCCTCCACCCCTGGAGCAACCTCCTTCCCTGATGGAACAGCTCGTTCTGGGCATCACCTCAAAGCATCTGGAGGAAAAGAAGATTATCAGAAGTACTGAACATGGATTCACCAAGGGGAAGTCATGTCTGACTAATCTGACATGATGACATGACTGGATGGGTAGATGACGGGAGGGCAGTGGATGTTGTCTACCTTGTCTTCAGCGAGGCTTTTGACACCGTCTCCCACATCACCCTCGTAGGCAAGCTTAGGAAGCGTGGGTTCAATGAATGGACAGTGGGGTGGATTGAAAACTGGCTGGCAGATGGAGCTCAGAGGGTTGTGATTAGTGGCACAGAGTCTAGNTACAAAGATGATGAAGGGGCTGGAACATCTTTCTTATGAGGAAAGGCTGAGGGACTTGGGTCTTTTTCGTCTGGAGAAGAGAAGGCTGAGGGAGGACCTTATCAATGCTTATAAATACTTAAAGGGAGGGTGCCGGGAGAATGGGACCAGTCTTTTTGCAGTGGTGCCCAGTGATAGGACAAGAGGCAATGGGCACAAATTTGACCATAGGAAGTTCCATCTAAACATGAGGAGGAACTTCTTTCCTTTGAGGGTGGCAGAGCACTGGAACAGGCTGCCCAGAGAGGTGGTGGAGTCTCTGACTCTGGAGACATTCCAAACCCCCCTGGACACCATCCTGTGCAACCTGCTCTAGGTGTCCCTGCTCTGGCCGGGTGGTTGGACTAGATGATCTCCAGAGGTCCCTTCCAACCCCGGTGATTCTCTGATTCTGTGATTCTGTGATCTACTGCACTAAATAGATCCCCTTTTTCTTCTATTTTCAGACTCTCCAAATACTGTAATTTTGAACTATGTCTCCAAAAATCAGCAGTTTTCATCAAGCTGCACATTAACTTCTCTGGTTCTCGTCACATCTCTCCTTCCACTGTTAATTTCTTTTTCACCACAGAGATTGCTAATACTTAGTTCACATGGAAATTTGGTATGATCATCTATAAATTGCTTTTCATAATCAGGTACAGAAAAATAACGGGAAGTTGAATAAAAACTGTCTTGCGCAGCTGTGTAAACCATGAAAATATAAATAAAAAGCAGTAGATTGAACATAAGGAACAGCAAAAAATCATCAAACTAACTTTCAAAACACTTGAGGAACTCAGCTACCTGCAAAGTCAGGAGGTACTAACCCAGAAGACTACAGCTATGGGCAGAATTTCTCCCTCCTTCCAAAGGCTCACACACACACACACATATATATATAAAAAAAACAGTGATCATTTTTATGTTGAATCTACTCTGCATACCTTGATAGACAAAATTAACCTACAACGCTAAGCAAATAAAGTCAGTGCATGCTGGTCTGAACACAGCTTTCTGTTCTACTGGAAAACACCAGATTTGTTTTCATTATGAATAGGGACAAAAGGAAAAGCTGAATTTTATTTTGTAAGGAAATTAAATAAAACAAAAATAACTGGATAAACTAAAATGTTCCAATTCAAAAAATGAATATTTTTGTTCAGATTTTGATTTAATATTATGTTCAGTTAGACTATAGATTGTGAAAATGAGAAGTATTTTTAAATGAGAAACCTCAATATTTCATTATGGATAAGAGTGAAAAAGACATTTTCATCATTTTTCCCTAATTAGATTTTATTGAAAGTGATGTTTTACAAACAGTTTTACTATTTATAAATAGAAATGCTTTTTCCAATGAGAAACTTTTATTTCAGAAAACCACAACTGAGAAAATAATGTGACTGTGTTATCAGTCCATAGTACAACTTTTAAACGGTTGAGAATTTCATCAGAACCAAATCAACCCAAAATCCACATAGGCAAAACCTAAGTTGTTGGAGCTGACAGACTGCTAAAAGTGTAGATACTACCGACAAGCCAGAAATTAAGTGCGAATTGTGTGTCCTGTTGCCATGATGTACAACTGTACACTGTATACATGGAAAACCCAGTAAGCAGATAAGATAATATTACAGAATGAAGACCATTAAATGTCAAGGGTAGCCAATATAGAATGAGGAAGGCAATGAAAGCGGTCATGAAATGATAGAGTTTTTGATTCTTGGAGAAGCAAGGAGGGGGGTCAGTAAGACAGCCACCTTGGACTTCCTGAGGGCGGACTTTGGTCTTTTCAAGAGCCTGGTTGACAGAGTCCCTTGATAGTCCTGAAGGGCAAAGGCATCCACTGGGGAAAGAGACCAGCCTGGCTGAACAGAGAGCTATGGTCACAACTCAGGGGAAAAAGGAGTGCTTATGGCCTTTGGAAGAAAGGGCAGGCCACTCATGAGGACTACAGAGATGCTGTGAGGCTATGTAGGGAGAAAATTAGAAGGGCCAAAGCTCAACTAGAACATAATCTGGCTTCTGATGTGAAGGACAATAAAAAATGTTTCTATAAATACCTTAGCAACAAAAGGAGGACTAAGGAGAATCTCCATCCTTTATTAGACAGGGGCAGAAACATAGTGACCAAGGATGAGGAAAAGGCTGAGGTACTTAATGCCTTCTTTGCTTCAGTCTTTAGTAGTAGGACCAGTTGTTCCCTGAGTCCCCAGCCCCCTGAGCTAGAAGACAGGGAGCAGAATGAAGCCCCCATAATCCAAGGCGGAAATGGTGAGTGACCTGCTACAGCACTTAGACATATACAAGTCTATGGGGTCAGGTGGGATCCACCCAAGGGTAGTGAGGGAGCTGGTAGAAGTGCTCACCAAGCCATTTTCCATCAGTTATCAGCAGTCCTGGCTAACCAGGGAGATCCCACTTGACTGGAGGTTAGCAAATGTGACGCCCATCCACAAGAAGGGCTGGAAGGAGGATCCAGGGAACTACAGGCCTGTCAGTCTGGCCTCAGTGCCAGGGAAGGCTATGGAGCAGATTATCCTGAGTGCCATTACATGGCATATGCAGGACAACCAGGTGATCAGGCCCAGTCAGCATGGGTTCATGAAAGGCAGGTCCTGCTTGACAAACCTGATCTCCTTCTATGTCAAGGTCACCTGCTTAGTGGATGAGGGAGAGGCTGTGGATGTTGTTTACCTCGGCTGTAGTAAAGCCTTCGATACGGTTTCCCACAGCGTTCTCCTGGAGAAACTGGCTGCTCATGGCTTGGACGGGCGTACACTTCACTGGATAAAAAACTGGCAGGAAGGCTGGGCCCAAAGAGTTGTGGTGAATGAAGTTAAATCCANGAACTGGGTTGTTTAGTCTGGAGAAAAGGAGGTTCAGGGGAGACCTTATCACTCTCTACAGCTACCTGAGGGGAGGTTGTAGAGAAGTGGAGGTCATTCTCTTCTCCCAAGTAGCAAGAGATAGGACAAGAGGAAGCGGCACCAAGTAGCACCAGGGGAGGTTTAGATTGGATATTAGGAAAAATGTCTTCAGAGAAAGGGTTATCAAGCCTTGGAACAGGCTGCCCAGGGAAGTGGTTGAATCACCATCCCTGGAGGTATTTAAAAGACGGGTAGACGTGGTGCTGAGGGACGTGGTTTAGTGGTGGTTTTGGCAGTGTTAGGCTAATGGTTGGACTCGATGATCTTAAAGGTCCCTTCCACCCTAGGCGATTCTGTGATTCTATGATTCTAAGTCATCCAGAAGTGGAAGGAACATTCACACAAATGTGATATAAGGTGAACAGAAAAGATGTTTATAGTCGGAGGCTATTGCAGCTGTACATGATAGAAAGGAAAAAGCCAGAGTATGTACCAAGACTTTAAGTGTGACCATTACCAAACAGGCAAAACAGAAAGAAAAAGCAGTCAAGATAATTTATATCTTACAGACAGGTCTTTATTCAGAAACCAGTTTGGGGAACTAAAAGTCTGCAGAGTCCCTGGTTATGCTCAGTTTTGTATCAACCAGAAAAAAACAGGTAAAAAAAAAATATCACCTTCAGGAAGGAATTAAACCAAGCAATGGCTCAAAAAATAAAGACCATCCACTTAGCCCTTATTCATACATGCAGAATTAGTCCAAACACGAAGATCAAGTCCAAAAAATGAGTGATGAAGTTGATAAATCTCAAAATTAGAATATGTATTATGCGCTGTATTATGCACACTTGCCCACCCAATTTTAAAAATTGCACTCCAGTGAAACAAAGGAAACGGTTGTACCATAGACTGTTGTAAAACGCTGCTTGGAGCAGTCAGAGCTGTCAGACAATACATTTTTTAATATAATGATAAAAGAGATCACAGATGAGGAAGCTAAGGGTAATGGACTGGGAGTTTCTGCAGGGGCGGAGGGGCAAAGGGGTTAGCTCCAAAGGATTCGCTACAAGCAAATTTTTCTTTACCAGCTGTGGGACAAACCATGACAACCTTGCTGCCTTTGAGGGTGGATATAAAACATGCTTGATGCCTACTGGTCAGTAGGATGCCTCCTTTAGGAGGCAAAGAAATGTTAAGCTAGGAGACAAAGTTTTCCCAAGCTAAGTTCCAGCACAAGACAACATAACCAGAGGCACTCAGCCCCTGAGACCTGGAGTGCTCAGGCAAAGAAACACTCTTACCTCAGCTTTTAATTTTTATTTCATTATATCAGAAAGAATATTTAATAGCTCCCCTATTCACCTACATGTTCTGTAATGCTCACACACAGAGTATGCAGATTACGGGACAGACTAATGCCTCTCTCCACTGAAATTACTGTAATAGCAAAGCCATTTTGCAAATGCCAGTGTAAGTATCAGCTCAGATAATTCCGGAAAATTAATGCTCCAAATAAAATGCAGCCTCAGAGCTGAGGGAATACTTTTTATACTTCAGTCTTTTTATTGTCAATTTATATATATTCTTTACTATGCTGTTACTATATATACATATATTGTTAGATGTGCAAGACTTTTGCAGTATGAGGGATATAATTTCTTCGGGTTTTTTCCCCCCTGTTTTTCAGCATGAGGATAATGAATCGTTTGGCAGCCTTGAAAAGCAAAAAGGCTTTGGATCTCAAGGTTTGGATCTCAGAATCAGCTAACATGAATGCTGAGAGTTACTGAACGGAGAAAGGTGAACAACTTGCAGGGTGACATGGAGATCAGAGGCATGCAGCAAGGACAGACTCAGTCTTTCCTAACCTGGAGAAGGGATGGGAAAGCCACAAGCACCTCCAGGCAGCAATTCATTGATCTTATGTGCCTTTAAATTGCCCTGCAGAGGTGCTGCTCTCTCTCTGCAGTGATAGATGGAGGCCAAATCATTAGCATGGACTAAAGCACCTGATTTTTTGACGGCTCAGAGTACTTTACAGAGATCCTACCCAAAAGACTATCTGACTCTGCAGAAGAGGGACAAGGAAGAAAAGCTTCACAGGACATTACCAGAAAAATAATAAGGGTGGAATGACAAGGTGACTGGAACAGTAATGCAAGTTTGCTGGCTGTTTGCTTTTCAATGTGTTGACATATTTCTATTTTTGAGACATACAGAACTGCCTCATCTTATTTATGCTATTAGTAAATTGTTATTATTTACTAAGAACAAACAATTAATTTTAAACTGAGAGTTTTCATATGCCTCTCATTGTATCCGACTGTACAATCATTGAACAGAAAGGGCAAAGTCTTTCCTCGGCCAGATCCTTGAAGGTTTGCCAGTCCACAGGCAGCTAGACACAGGCTTTAGCCATTAAGAGGAAAGCATCCATAATACATTAAACAAACTACAAGAATCCTCTGAAGGGGCTGGATCTAAAGCAAAATCAAGTAGAAGAAGAGTAGAGAGCCTGTATACCTCAAAGATGGTCTGAACTGCAGCACGTTTTGATCTGACTTACACAATGCAGATAAAGAACATTCACTCTTTGTTCATATACCACTTATATGAACTTCATACACCACTTACATGAACTTCATATACCCAGCTCTTCCAGGCAATGACATAAATTTTCATTTATTATCTGCTTTCTGAGCAATTTGATCTTTTCTCTGCTTCAAGGCTGTAGTAGCTGCTTTTGATACTTCATGTTTGAATCATCATAGGGTTTTAATTGTCATACTAATTGTGATAACTCATGTCTCCGGTTGTCTTTTTACTGAATTCTGGCTCCAAGCCAGTCTCATAAATGGATGAAATGAGCTCTCTTATTGCATTTACCTGGTTGCAGGACATCAAAAAATACTTTGCAGAAACTCAAGTTCCTAATATGCAAAGACCCTTATGATCATTTGAAGATCCTGTTCAGGGCTCGTCAATTATCAGTTGAAAGTTAGAGCTAGGAAACAGATTTTGTTACTGAATCTCCAAGTCTGCCAATTCCTTCTGACTGAACTGCTTGATAGGAAACATGGGACATTATAGTAAAAAGGAATCATAAGGACAAAATTAAAAGCAAATGAAGAAAAGACAGAGGATGGAGTCACAAGCTCTTTTTGCTGCTAAAACTACTGGAAAGCAAAACTACACCCTACCGCTTAGACAATAATTTCCACTTTTTTCTTATCTCCTTCCCTTTCTTACAATTTTCGTTGCATGCAATTACATTATTGTTTTAGTTAGAATCAAAAGTGAATTTTCTCTCTCTCTCCCCTTTGGTTTGCTCTGGTTCACAGGTTCTGTGGTTCAGAGAGGTCTCAGAACAAGTGGATTACATTCCAAGTAGGGTTGCTCACTGGTCAGTACTACTGGGGCCTTGTACATTCAACATTTTCTTCATAACCCAAGTGTTGTAACAGAGGTCACGCTTTGTTAGGTGACAATGGGATGTGCAGGACTGCAAACACTGGGAGACATTAAAATGCAAGATGTTCTTGACAAACTGGAGAATTGGTCTGGAAAAATGCAATTCAATAAGCGTAAATTCTAGCTCTAGATTAGTGTACACAAATACAACATGGGAAACAACCAACCATGGCAGCAGCCACGCTGGAAAAGATCTGGGGGATGCAAACAGAAAATGATTCAGCAATGGTCTACTGCTGTGGAAATTAGTGCTACTTATACGGGGATATACAAACAGGAATATAATCTGTAAGAGGTATGAAATAACTCTCTTTCCCACTTTTTTCACCAGCCAGGGAGTCCCAGCAGGTCTGATGTGTCAGGTGTTGGGTATCACCTTTCAAGAAAGATGTAGACTAACAAAAGAAAACCCAGAGGAGAATGCTGAGTAAAGTCAAAGAGATTTGATCTCCAAAGAAAAATTGAAAGGATTGGAATTGTTTTATCTGTAGAAGAATGCTTGCAAGGCACAAAAGAAAATATGTTCTTTATTAATCAGATGAAATACTAAGAGTTTAGATTGCAGCAAAGGGCTTTGAGAAGTTTTTAGTGTTGGTTAAGCCCATAGAAGAAATTTTTCTGGAGGGTGATGAAGACTCCATCAGCACAGTCTTTAGCACTGTTTGATTGAACTGTTTGATTGAAACCATCAGAAACCTCATAGGTAGAGAGATCTTGGCTTGGAGCAAAGAACCCCCAGTCCAGATGGCAGACACAGCTCAACTGAATAGCCTGCAATCTGCCTGTTATGTCCCATATTTATGCTCAGCAGCTGACAAAAAGATATACTAGGATTTAATAATGTCCTGGTTTGAGCTAAAACAGGACCAGTTTTGTTCAGTAACTTTACTTTTTAGCTAGGCCTCTTCTAACTGCTGAAATTAACAGCATGTTGTGCAGAAATTCTACCAGAAGATCCATATAGGCTTAGTTAGTCCAAAATTTCCACAAGGCATCACACTTACTGTGTGCACAGTCAGTCTTAGTTGGGAGAGGGACTTACTATATGGGTTGTGTGATCATCAGACAGCCCTGTCACCACTACTGCTCAGACACATTGCTGCGTTAACATCACTGCACGTGGTGTTGATAATGAGGGAGAGCATGTCCTGTCCTCTCCATCTGACTTTCCTGTTGCTTTTGAGGGATGGTCAATCAGATCATTGCACTTTTTCTCTTACTCCCTGTTTCACCTGACCCTCCCTCCACTTCATTTTTCTTTTGGTTTTCTAACCCATGCGCCTCCTTCATTCCTTACACTTGTAGAAATTTTCAGAGCCATGTCTCCTTTTTTCAACACAGTTTGCATCCATTTAAAATGCGTACACGTGCCATCAGCTTTCTCTTCAGCTCTTGCAGCTGGAGTTTCTTCTGCCCCTGAGGCCTTGTCAGAGATCATCACTTTAAATGCCAAACATGGAAGGACTTCACAATCAACACAGACATGCCAACAACTCTGGCTATCTCACTTACAAAAACAATCCTGCACCATGATAGTCAGGCCACTTAGTTTTCTGTCGCTTGATTGTTGTAGGTTATGAACAAGCATCTCCAGGCAGAGATGTGGCCCCACTTCTTGGTACTTGACGAAAGTGATGAGGATAAACCAAAAGCAAATCAAACCTGCTATAATTCAATACTGTTGAAAGAGAGACTGGGTTCTTTGACTGCTAGTGGCTTATGAAAGAGCAATTCTTAAATATTATTATATTTGAAAGGCACCAGTTAATACCATATAATATACACTATTAGCTATTGATACACTTGCTTTGTTTAGGGAAATCTGAAGAATAAAACAGATTGCTGTTTCCATCAAAACACTTCGAGCTGGATTTAATAGTGCTGAAATGCTAATTGTGATTTGTACTTCACATCATACACTGCAGACTAATTTAAAAAGAGGAAAACATATTATGTTAAATACCACAATGCATTCACTATGAGTCATCTAAGCATATGATGAACTGGAACAATACCAGCAGCACAACATAAAGCAGTTGAATTTAAGCTAGAGGGAGTACAATACCTTTTGATCAAGCCTAGTATATGACTAAGAATATATACAGCTGCACATACACTGGTAGATTTCTGGCAAAGAAAACAATGTGAACGTTTTTTTTTCTCTCCCTCTTTTTTCCCCACAGTGCAACCCTTCCAAATACATTTGCATTAAGTCACTAAGAAGCTAAATAAATAGTCTTGTTTGTATTAAGAATAGGCAGCTTCAACATCAGTTCCCCATGCTTCACTGTGAAGCTGACCATACTCATATTACACAGATGCTTGCTTTTAGCATCCTAATGAGAACTTTCAAGAATTCAATGACTATTAAATTAGCTTTAGTGAATGTTATCAGAATGCTTCTGAGGGTTTCATATTATCCTATCAGCATAGCAAGGAAGGAATAACACACTGTCAATCCAATTATTTTTCTCTGCACTTTTTGCAAAGAGGGGAAGGGTCAAGCACGTGATTTGTTTTCCTCAGGGGAAGAAGAAGAAGAAGGTAGCTCTCATCTTTGGGAGTTCAGTACCAGAACTCCAGAACTTGAAGAAAGCCAGTTTTGTCAAAGCCTCTCAGCCCCTTCAGTAACCACCAGCTTTTAGTGGTCACTGTAGCATTTCCAGAGGCACTGGCTCCCTCTGAAACAGCTATTGAGTGGACACACAGCCATACAAGATACTCCTCAGTATCCACAACATGGAGCTGGAATTCCCACAAGTTAGTTTAGCCTCCACCTCACATAACAGTAAATCTTCTCCGAGGTGTCCTTGGAAGAAGCTCTGGAAAAGGCCACCTGACTTCCTCCCTCAGTTGGGCTCTGAAGCCCTCTCAGAAGTGAGATACCTGGGTGTGGAGGTATGGTTGCTCACAGGAAGCCCTCTGCTTTCAGAAGAAAGGCCAGAACACTGGTCCCTAGTCCTTCTGTCCAATAATTTTCCATATTTTCCCCAGTACCTTGGAGCAATGTCCAAAGCAGTATTACAGAGGCTAATGTACTTCAATTATAATTCCATAGTTACATATGTCAATGCTAGACATTTTTAAATAGGCATTACATGGACACGTCTCCTTTCTTTCCGCATTCCTCCTTCACATCCCTGGATACTCACACTTTCCTCTAAAATATGCACTACAAAGCTTTTTGGTACTTTACTCCTTCAATTTCCATTCTGGTAGTTGTGTTTCCCCAACTCTTTTCTGAGGCTTAAGCATTAACAGGCCTCCATTGGCTCAAAATCGTATTCCGTTTCTGAGATGTGTAACAACCCTGTTAAGAACTGAGCCAGCAACTAGAGGAGGGATTTTTCTATATAAATCCTCAGACGTCCCACTGTGCTCCTCATTCATCAATAGCTCAGTCAACTGCCCTGCTATTAGAAATGGATGATGCCAGCAGGGATCACAGCACAAGGGACTCTGAGTGCATATTAACTGAATTAAATTGTAAATGTATTAAACTTCCATGAATTCACAGGTTGATTTTAACTTGTTTAGCAACTAAACTTCTACTGGGTCAGTATAACAACACCCACATACAAATATATACCTACAAAAAGAGGGAATCAATCCTCTCAGTACATTGCAAATTCAAAAGAACCAAACACAATTAAAACCTGCTTAGCTTAGCAGTAACACAGAAGAATATAATTATTTCTCACAGTGCTTAGATTACCGTCTCTGTTAAAACCTTTTCTTCTGGAAGAAACTTAGTTGTTCAGAGAGCATAAAGAACAGTAAATAAATATGTGGCAATAGTAATTTAGTTATTCATATTACTGGAAAAATGGTTGTATTTAGTGCTTCAGCATACATGATGCCCTAAGTTTGCCTTTTCTTATTTTTTGAACTGTCAGGAAAGAGTTACCATCCAAACATGTCAAATCTCTAGGTACGCGTATACCCAGCTAACTCATGTTGTGATTTTGCAGCGCACGGTGGTGTACCGTTGTGCCGCACAGCAATAGGGGACCTCAGTGACACTGTTAGGTGGTAAAACCCAGCACTGTGCTCCTCAAACGGCAGCACTGCATGATTCGTGCAGGAGGGAGCAGCCAGAGGGTGCTACCTTCTTTCAGCATCAGTCTCTTTTGTGTGAGGCGGGTACCATACCTGTCACAGGTGTGAGGCGGGTACCATACCTGTCACAGTGCAAGGGGGAAGGCAGCAGATGCGTGCCCATCTCCCATCCTCCTGAGCCAAGGTGGGATGTATCCTGCACTCAGAGATTTCCACGAGCCACCAGCTGTCACAGCACCAGGAGCTTCTGCTGGTGGAGGGCAATGCACAGCAAAGGGACGTCAGCTCCAGGCAGCTTGGAAGAGTAGGGCAGGATTTTCCATTTGGTGTTGCACAGAGGTGAGGAGAGACCACAAAGGCAGGAGAGAGCGGACATGACTCCAGCCTGGCTGGCCTTAAACCTGCAGTTGCTGAGTCAGCACTAGAGGAGAGCATCTCCCTCTGTCGCACTCATGTCCTCACTGCCCACCTGCGCCCTGTACAAGCACATAGCTTGAAGAGCCACAGAAAAGATTCCTGGGAACAAGTGGTTCAGATTGTACTCTTGGTGGCTGATGAAAAGTGCTTTTTTATTTCAAATGAACCAAGTGGTGTTGACTCAGTATGGACCACACAAACCATGCATCAGCAGGCTTCGTAATGCCAGAAAATGAATCCACTTCAGCTGAACCACTGCAGAGAAGTCTCCCCACTGCTAGTAAACTGGAGAATTAGACAGACACCATGTCTTTTAAGCTGTGCAAAACCAGGACAGTTGCCAGCTACTTTCCTTCATACTTCTTGTACATTCATTTTTATACATGGCAGAGAGAGATTTTAGACTAAAGTCTGAAGGCTTTTTTAAAGTCAACCCTATGGCTTTTTCTTGTTTTTATTTTTACTCAGCTGAGCTTCCACTGATTTCGATTTTAACCCAGTAAACTGGACTGTGAAGAGCTTTTGGGGGACCTTAGTATATGTCTCCAAAGAGGGGCTTCTAGCTTTCCCTCCTCCTCTGCTCCTCCAGGGTAAGTGGCAGCAGCATCACACAGCTACTTTACCTCTTGTCACCCCACAGCAATGATCAGTACAAGCTAGATAAGGCAAACAGCGAGGCTATTATTTGAGAAAAGAAACTGCAAAGATGCCTATGGTCTATGGTGTGTGGAGATGACTCATTCCACAGCACAATCTAATTCCAAAACAATTACAGCAAAATCAAAATCCTCGTACAAAGGACAGACGAAGCACGAAGTCTGGACCTCTGCTGTGTGCGTGCCTCTATAAAGCTGACATCACTGCAGAGATCGCACTGCCATTTAACCATAAAGCACAACTGCCCATGCCCATCTGCCTTAAACTCCTCCATGGAAAATTAAAGGTAAAGAAAATGGAAAACAGGGCAGCAGGGGTTCAAATGTGAGTGCTTGTGCACCGAATTTGCTGCAGCAGTTTAATTCGAGAAGAGAATTAGCACTATTTTCCTCCACTGCAATTTAAAATAAATGACTCACTGACCAAAACCGATAGATTATCATATTAATTGGTAACTTTTATGTTCATTATACAGTAAGAGAAGACCACAGTTTCTTTAAATGTGTTCATTACTCAGATAATTATTCAAAACAACTATACATCACAATTATCCAAACAATTATCTAGGAAGGGGATTATCTCCAGAGGCATCACGAGCTATTCTATGAAGTGCTCAATATTTATTGTTTTAGTTGTATTGGCTAGCTGTGATTGATCAAATGAGTCATACATTGTTCTGTCAATTCTCCATTGGGAACTACTTCTAGAGCAAATATCTACTAATTCTAACTTCAGGTGGTGTAAATATCACACATGTGAGCTCATGCTTCACATTCACACTCTGTGGCAGAAAAAGTCTGAACTAACCAAAATGTAATCCAGCCAAAATGCCACTTGACCATGTATGGCACTACTTGTTCTTTCTCTTGAAGCAACATTTGCTAACAGTAAAAAGCAAACAAGGCCAGTTTCTGTGAAACACTCGGATGAACCGTCAGATTCCTTCTCTTGATCTGAAACTAGTCACTAATTTGGTAGCAAAGCTACTTAAAAAATCAGTTTTCCACATCACTGCAGAAAATTAAGTGGTAACTAGCATGATCTAGTATAATATCACAAATTGTCAATCATGTAAAAAACCTTAAGCTTTTACTTTAGATCCAACTTGATGGGGTCATGTCTTGAGCTTCATCTAAATTTTCAGCTTTTCCTGAGGTTTAGAATGAGCCTAAGAATTCAAAGCAAAAGCATGGTCAAAGCAGGCAGACTTTACCTGTGCTTGTGGGCGAAAGGAAGGGAAATGATAAACCAGGCTTTACTCTGAGTAAAGATTTTAACAGATTAGCTCTTCTGAGTCCATACTGATTCCAATGTCATGCTTTATAATTAAAGTTTCAGGACATGCTACGAAAGCCCTAAGAAAGCATATGTCCTGAATAGCCAAATTCTCGAGCAAGTTCACCATCAGCTCATTAACATTTCTGTATCATTGTATTTCTAACATTTTTTGGAAGTTTCAAGGGTCATTATGCCAAGGCTCACTGAGGTCCATTATGTTCTCTGAACTACCTTAAGCAGCAAGGTTTAAAAAGCCCATGAAGTACCTCTCGTTTTATTGTTTTAAAACGTCACATATTAAGAGGTTCCAGTCTGATGATTACAAAGACTTGACATGGCTTACCCTAATAGCACTTTTTTCAAAATATTCTTGGGCCTTATTTTCAGATTATTTCCTCTTAGTTGGACAGATTTGACAGTAGAGATAGGCAACTAAGGGCTGGCCATGAGTTTGACTTCTTAACAATATTCTATCTACAAAGAACAGCATACAAAAAGACAAGTTGCTCTGCGCTCTGCAGCTTCTATTGACTTTAAACCGCAAACTCGTATTTCCTCCTCTGCTTTCATAGAAGAATTTAATTGGTGCCAAAGTGAAAGATCCCAGCATGACCTGTCTCCACTATAAGTCACTCCAGCTGCGCTTGTGAGCAAATTTGTACATTCAGACACTGCTGCAAGAGAGACCTTCCTAATAAGCTGAGTTTTTGCACTGATGGAGAAAAAAAGTGCTTGGTTGGAAACAGGGAGACCTGAGATTGCCCTTACCCCACCCTTAGAGTCAAGCAAAGCTTTAAAGGCTGCAGTAAGGACCAAATGAAAACAGAATAAGGACTCGACCATTTACTCACCACAGAAGAGTTAGTACAGGTATAGGCACTAACAACTTGTGTAGGATAGATGTTAACCTATAGGTCATTAACCTATATTGTATAGGCATTAGGATTACAGTTCCTCACACATTTTTTCCACCTTTCCCACCAGAATCCCACTAGGGGTACTGCTACTTTTACAGTCACTAGGTTTTTGGCTGCATCATAAGCAAATCTGAGGTAGCTTTAAACTATCTGCTGCTTATAATGAAAAGCAAGTCACGCAGCCTCACTATAATATGTTCGCTACTCATGACTACAGGGTAGGCACCTTTTATGAACTATGGGGCTGCTGGATAGGCACCTCTGGTTTTCCGACACTGGCTTCTTTTCTCTGAGTGTTGCAAAGGGGGTGGTCTGATTCAAATGTATTATATGTGCCCATCAGTGACATGACAATATCCATAGTCACCATACGCATGTTGCCATCCTTGCATGTTAAAAGACGAATTTAACCATTTTGCACCTTCTCTGGAAGAATTCAAGGCCAGATTGGATGGGGCTTTGGGCAACCTGGTCTAGTGGGAGGTGTCCCTGCCCATGGCAGGGGGGTTGGAACTAGGTGATCTTTAAGGTCCTTTCCAACCCAAACCATTCTATGACTCTATGAAAAAAATGAAGCAGTAGTTTCTCTAAGTATTTCGAGCTAGAGATTGACTGTTTTTCAGTACTGCTAATGGAGGGCCATAGCATGCAGATAAAAAGCAACAGAGTGAAGAAATTATTGGAAAGACAATGCCAGTCCTTTAAAACAGTACTTCACATGGAGCTAAATGTGAACATATGCAAAATGCTCTCAGTGTCTCAACAGCCTTCTAAAGAAAAACCGAAGCCTCCTGAAAATAGTCTAGCTAGGAGAATTTTCCCAACCTTTGGTATTTTTCTATTTAGAGTACCACAGACACATAAAAGTATGTCACATGCACATCTGGCCAGACTAACAATTTCATCCAATTATATGTATTATTTTGAAGCTAGGAAAATAACGACCAAGTAGAAATACATAAGCAACAGAAACAGCTTTAAAATTGTATGTGTCTTCATAATTAAAAGCCAAATGGTTTCCCATAACTTCAGTTTGAAACAATTGAGTATCTCCTCTGCATGCTCAGAGGACTGCTTTCTGCAATCAGTGGAACTAGAAAGGACAGACAAAGCCAGAGGTGAAAGGTAGAGCTGGCACATGGATATTATTCTTTTCTTGCTTTTTTTGTGCAATTGAATTGCTCCAGATCCTGAGTTTGCTTATTTGTTACTTAAGGGTCCTGTCATGCTCCCTCCTTTCCAACTCAGTCATAAGAAGAGTACCTGAAAAAGTCCCCCTTTCAGTAATGATACTGCAAGGATGGATAAATCAAAATTTTAACTCTTAAGTAGAGATTCTTCCCCCAGGTAGTTTGTCTGAAAGTAAGAAGTTTCAGCTTGGCACACTGGGAAGTAGTTCATTACTAAGAAAGAAATGAAGTCTTATTGACCTTCTATGTTATAAGAGAAGGTAAAGTAAAATAATCTGCAGGATGAGTCCAGAACAACATCAATCAAATACAAATAATGGACATTGTGTGTTTGTGTTACTCCCAAAGTGTGGAGAACTCAGTTTTTGACACTTCAGGCACAAATCTGGAAAGTGTGAGAGAAAAAAACTAGTCACAAATCAGAAAACGTAAACAGTGATTATAATACCAGACCTTTCTTTAGCAGGATTTTTGAACAGAGAAATAGCCATGTAGATTAAAGTAGGACAGACTATTTTTTGGTAAGTCTAAAATATTTTGCAGAGAAGCATTCCTTTCAATGACATTTTAAAGAGGGTCCATGCCAATTTCAGAAGGAAAACAGGGAAGAGAAAAAGGAATCAAAACACTTCCTTTCTCAATTTGAAAACTGACATTTTGATTCAAACACTTTCACATAACAGAATTATAAGGTTGTGACTTTGTCCCAGTATGGAACAAAAATAGATGTATAACCTTCAAAAAATCATCATAAAATCAATCTTTTTCCTTTGACCAGCTCTCTAATTGTCAGAAATTATATCATATAGCTTAAGAAGCTGTCAAGAAATGTCCACAACTCAAAGACAGCCTGAAAGTAAGCAAAAAATAAGGTAATTTTTTTTAAAATGTAACCTGACTGATTTTGTAAAAACCTTGGCTTGATGCTCACTTTAAATTGCCAGTTTCCTCCATATGTGGAACTATAAATCCCTCTTCCTACTAGATGTTTATAAATTGCTAGTGATGTCAGATCCAACTTCCCCACTTTTAAGTAGCAAAAAGAAAAAAAAAAGTTGCTATTGAACATACTGCAAAAATCTGGTATTTTCATTAACTGTTATTCTTTACATGAGAGCAGAGTTGTAACTGCTGTTGGAGAGGCTTTAACTGGAGGCTCAGCTTTGCTTTCAAAAATGTATATTAATGTTGTGCTGGGTGCAGAGGAGGCAAATCCCCTTCTTCCTGGCAGACTGAACTTGTGATGTTGGCAGATAGGAAATGGAGGTTTCTTTGGTTTGGAAACCAGCAACATGGAACTTAGGATGGGCCTGAGTTTTTTTAGTGGCTCTACACAGCCAAACCTCAGCTTAGGGACTCCTGGAGTCCATTTTCAGAGCCACGTCACTACTTCGTAATGCTGTGCTTCCCCTACCTGGATGTCTACAAACCCAATGGAGGCAACGTTTGTGAGAACTTGAAAAGATGTGGTGAGAAACAATCGAATTAGGCAGCCAGTCACTAGAGGGCAATGCAACACAGGAGCTGTTCCGCCACCTCCTTCCTCTTACAGCCTGTCTAGCCCTTGTTCTCTGTGAGCCTCATGCTTCCAGGCGTGCTCCAGCTGCGTTGGGCAGCACCTCACCCCTGCCAGCAGCCAACGGTATGAACCAGCAACACGGACCTTTGGACATGGTGCCTGTGCTTTTGCGCATCATGCGCAAACCCAATGAGGCTCTACTTTGCCGTGTGAATGAGACCAACCTCATTCTCAATCTAGGGTAAGGCACTGCTTAAAAATAATCCATTTAATTAAACAGAGGGACGCGGGATTTTGCAAAACACGTGTAATCTTCGGTGTGTAATTGGAAGGCTGTTAACTACGTCAGGGGACATCTGTATACAACTGGACCTCCTGGCAAGATGATACAGTAGGAGAGAACAGGCAATAATGGAAGAGAAGCAGGAGCTTGAAGAAAAAATGAGTCTTCATATAAGCAAGCAATAAACCCATTTAAGGCCAAAACCCATAGTGTTTGTTAGACATCTGAAACTGCATATATTCACAATCAATTTTGTCCAGAGAGCAAGCAAACAACCAAGTTTTGCATGGGCAGAGTCCAGAGGATATGTCAAATCTTGAACTGAGTGCTGAGGTAGAATAGGTTTGATGCTACTATGTCACGTTACAAGAGTTTGGTCTAATTGGCAGTATTTTAAGAAAACCCTTATTTTCACAGAAATGGAAAAAAATCTCTTTTTAATGCAGATTAACATTCTGTACCCAGTTATAAATAAAAAATTAACAACTTTATCTAGGTCAGGGCATTGAAGATACATTAAAGTTTTATCCTCATTCACTAAATTTTAATTTTAATGTGGCATGTCTGACAAGTCTTGTGGGAATACTTAGAATCCATTGACATCCTTCTGTCATTGGAATCAAAGCCTCATCTTTGAGACTCTTGTTTCCAGATACCTAGCTGTTGCTGGATTATTTTGTCTCTGCAATGGTGTCACAATCAATGTCCGTGTAGGCATTCACATGCATGCACATTTGTCAGCTAAAGTTCACGTACCACAGAAATAATCACCTTTAGCTATAGAAACACAGGTTTCTATGTAATCACTTAAAGGTGAAGCAATAACTCAGTTTTTAATCCCTTCCAGCCCTTTTAAAGTTACTGGAACTGCTTGCCTGTAAATTAAAACTCCCAAACAAACAACTCTACAGTTTAATTTGCAAACAATATTTTATTCCAGGAATGGGTATAAGAAGAGAAAATATTTTGCATATCCCTGCCATCACTTTTTTATGACTATTTATGGCAGAAATATTGATGCACTAATTGATAAAACTCCCTGTGGATCTGGAAGAAATCTAATTGTGGAGTAGAAACAGTACTACATGATTTATCTAGTCAATCAGTCCTGAATTATGGAAGAAATAATAGTGGCCTTTAGCATTTGAGCAATTACCAGGCTTAAATACAAGTCTCTTATTGAATAATAGTTATGACATATTCCTGGAATGTCAAAGTACATTCACAGATCATTTACTAGCAAAAATTCACTGTCAATATTTCAAAAATAGAATTGGTGAAATGCATATCTATAAGGTAGGTGCAAATGCGTTCATAGGAACTTGTTGGAAATGAATTTGACCCAGAAAAAAACTTTCCTTCTGTTAGTATTAACAAGCAGCAGCCAAGGTTTGTCCTCAGATCTACTGTTAGCATGGCTGTGACTCAATAAAAGAAACACCCTGTCCATCGGGGCAGTTAACTAGTCCTGGACTTGTTCACAAGCATACCAAGAAGGGTAATATGTAGGACAGTAAGAGACATTCACAACACATGGCAAAATTACAAAGAGATATTCTTTTTACTTGCAGTTGTGTTCCATGACACGTACTCACTGCTGCCGTCTTGCTTACAGATTTCCCTTGACGCACTCGGGTTCAACTGTCCTTGTGTTTCACAAGACCCCAGCCTGAAGGTGTTGCACTAGATCTGAACTCACCAAAGTATCACATCACCTTGCATTTGTCATCGCAGTCCAGAAACTTCTTGCTACTGGAGAGTTTTAAATCTGCTTCTTCCTTCTGCGATTTTGCACACAGACTAACTTTCAGGCACCAGAGGCCTCTAACAAACATTGGGCTGGGATGAAGAAAAGGAAGGATAATATACATTCAATAATATATGTTCTACCTGATTAAAATAACTTGCCAGTGCCCTCACTGCATCCCTGACTTTCAATCCAGCATGCACTCCATTTGGTCCCAACCTGTTCACATCACTATGCATCAACTTTTTAACCTGAATTTACAGAAAATGTTAAATGGTTTTCCTGTCACACAGTCACCTGAAGCTTCCTACACTGTTTCCTCACTTCTTTCCTTCAGAATCACTGTCTAGTATGGGGAAACAGTACGTTTCACTTACTTTCTTCTGTAAGAAATAAAAATATAATGATAAAACTCCAAGAGTGCCTAGAAATGTTTCTGCTCATTAGAAATACTGGCCTCATTCTACCTAAAATAGTCAGGTGGGAAGACTAAATAGATGTACCTCACAGCCATAAGGCACTGGGTAATTTTTCTTAAGAGAAAAATGTGATCTTATTTACAGGTGCTTTGTATTGACAATTGACCTTCTAGTTCAAAGTTTAGATGCTACTCCTGAAGCCAGCTGCAATTAAGCCCAGAGTATTTTTTTTCTTGATGTTAAGATTATATTTATTGAATGTCAGCTTTTTTTTTAATTGAATGCTGATGCAAAATCTTACTACTTTGTACTATCAGCCTTATTTCTGTTTCTTGTTGCAGGTCCATAAGTGTTCCAAGTACCATTCCTCCTTAAAAATAAAGCTCCTACTTGTTTGCTTTTTCATTTCCTTAGCCAGATTTCAGGTTGTATTCTCCTGAACACCACAGCTATTCATCCAGGGGAAGGACTAAAGGAGAGATTCCTTCTGACATTCTCAGCATGCTGCTGTGAAGACTTCTGGCTTCAAGGACCCATAATGATGGAAGATGAAAGCTTTTTAATGGTTCAGATTCCTGAGTAAATAACCAACACACAAAGTTCAAAATAGGTTCAAAATTGATATTCCCCTCCTCAGGAAATTACACCAATGAAAGCAAAGTAAATCTATCAGGACCACTGAACATACACATATGCGTTTACATACAGAAAAGAGAACAAAATTACTTTTTTCCAAAGGGAAAAAAAAAAGAAGGAAAAAGGCGTTTTTATAGAACTTAATTTCAAGGATATTCCAGGATCCATTCTCCATTATTTGTGTTTGGAATAATATCTTCAGGCAGGTAAGTCAGCCAATTCTGCAAGTTGGCTTCATTTAATTACTTTCTACACAATTCAAGACAGAAGCAATTCTTTCTTCTTACTCGCACCTTATAGCAGAGGTAAATCACTCCCTCCCTCTTTACACCTTCAGTCAGTCATACTATTACATTTTGGGAGGTAGAGTGGAAAAAATTTTATACACTTGCTCATGCACCAGGGTGTTTAATTTAAATAATCAAGGTATTTAGGTAGACAGCTACCTCAGGCAGAGTGCATGTTTTTGTGGCTACAGGACTCCAAACGATGCGAAGCAAACAGAATAGCTCAGGACACCACTTTGTTCCACTGCCCCACGCTCCCCACCGAGCCCTGCCCATTCAAATATGCTGATTATTCTCCTTAAGTCCCTGTATCAGTTGATGCTTGTCACTGGTTAGCATTCTGGTATCTCAAATACCAAGGATATTTCCTAATTCCAAATACATAAGGACCTCAAGTGTTACAGCAAGGGAACACTTCGATGAATGTTGACCAATATATGCAAAAAAGTGAAGAAAAAAGTCAACACTTTCTTTAGGCATCAGATATGGCACTTTGCACCAAGGAACATTCCCCACTGAGTTTGTAATTGCCTAGTAGAAGAGGAAAATTCAAAAAAGAACTCAAAGAAAACATTTAAAATTTTGCTGATCTGTGATATTATTATCAAGTTTTCCAACTTTAAAAAGGCTCTGAATAGCATATAGTAGGCCTAAAAGCAAAAATAGAAATAAAAAACTCCCCAAACTCCCTCATCTTCACATTAAGATGGATTTTTGCAATGAATGAATAACCTCTTTCACATTTAATTTAGGTCTACCCATCAACATGGCTGTTATTATTCACAGCAGCAAAGCCCTTGCCACACTACAGCAGAAATAATAGCTGCATCTCTGGGTTTGTTTTTCCCCAAGAATTCACAATGTTATTTAAATATGCCACAGGTACAGCAGACAAGGCTGCTTTTAATGAAGGACTATTTTTATTTCTGTCCCAGCTTTATATAACATGACTGGAATTTGCTTGTCGAAGAAAGGATCATTAATAGCATACCATCTCTCCCCTGCATGCAAGGACTCATGACACCTTTGGACATTTTCAGTATTCAACTTGACATCTATATTCTACCAAGAAGCACGATGCCATTTACTAAACAGCAGAGGCAAGACAGTGTCCTTGATGTTACCATAATGCATGATACAGTGTTTCCCCAAGAAAAGCAAAGCAAAGCAGGAAATAGATCTATTGCCAAGTAAGTGAGGAACTGTGGAAGAGCCATCAACTTCTTCATTTATGCCTGCCCAAAACCTAGCACAATGGGATGCTACTGCCTGGCTCGTGACTGGAACACCGATCCTGCTGCCACACAGCTGATGCTGATTGAGATATACCATTGGGTCTTCTCTTCTGCATGGCAGGGAAGTGAATTATAGCATCAAGTAAAGCTTTTTCTGATCTAATTCCACAGTTCAGTCTTTCAAAGGGACTTCAGCAAGACACCCAGACCATGTGCTGTTACGATGGGAGCTGGGTGTTCATGTCCCCAAGGCCCACATGATTGCTTGCTCCTCACCTCAGAGTCCAGAGGAGGTTCCTCTGCAAAACTACCTGAAACAAAGTTGGATGTGTGCTTCCCAGGCTACCTTTTGAAAACCAGATAGAAGGAAACAAATGCAAATATTTGCAGTCTTATTATTGACACCCACACATAGAACAGTATAGAAAAGTTAATTACAAGTGATGCAAGTGGCTAGGTTACTATACTGTACTTACAATTTTCACCTTTGTTGTGGACAGCCTCTAAATGTATTTCTGTAGCATATTCAGTATTTCTACCAAAGAAATTATTTGGGATGTATCAGTAATGCAATTATTAACATATAGCTGACCTTCCAAGACAGTTGACAGACAGCCATGACGGAAGATGTAGGTAGAGACATCTTATTTTAATTCAGATCTGCTGAAAACCAAATGGGAAATTAAGGAATGACTGGAAAAAGGACCTTCATGGGAACAATCTCTGTGTAACCACCCCAGAAATACCTGTCTCCCTGGTTTCAGACACGTTATTGGCTTATTTTTTTCAGATCTATGGTGTTCGCATTAAAGCCACCGTTTACAGCTGTTGCGTTCAGGGGTAAGTGATCACTAAAGCAGAGAGGAAGGAGGAAAATGTAACATAACTCAGGGAAAGAAAATCTACAGCAGGGCTTTTACACCTTTCCTCTTACCCACCAATCAGAAGCAATTTTGAAACTAGCCAAGACTTGCAAGGAAAGGCTAAAATACAAATAAGACTTGGATGGATAAGCTTTCACTGTTACAGCTGTTTTATCTTTTAGCTGTATAGTTTGGGGAGAGATACAAAATACATCACGTTTTGAAAAAAGGGCTATCTTGAAGCATGTAATGAGGCCTGATCACACTGCCAGGAGGCAAGAAGTTTCTTCCAGGAGCTGCTTCCCACCAGTGGAGCAGATACGCATAAACCTTAAGGCTGCAGCCCACGGAATCAGTGCAGGAGAGGCTCTGCCTCCAGGAGCACTGAGGTGAAAGAAGTGAAATACCTCACCTAAGAGGTCGGGCACCTGGAAGACTCTGAAACTTTTTGCTCACAGCTTGCTGAGAGATAACCTTGCTGAGAAACACGAAGGCCCTGTAGACTGCCTTTTACATTGTACATGCAGGTATTGTATACAGCCAAAATGAAAAACCTGAAGACCTACCAACCTCAAAATAATGCTCAAGATAAAAGACACACAACTAAGTTCCCCTGAAGTTAAAATTGTACTGTATTTTAGACTGAACTTCTATGAACTTTTATGATTGCTGAACACAGAGTTTAATACTGACCCAATTAGGTATTCCACGTAGAAAAGATTTCAGCCTGTAGTGCTGTGAAGCTGGAATCCCCTTTGAGCAATAATCTGTTTTAAAATAAAAATACATGCACAAAAATCCATAATATTAAAAGGAATCCAAATCTAAAATTCTTTTTAAAATCAAGCATGTGTTTAAAATTTTGCCACTTACATAAGTTTTAGGGCTTAAAAAATAATATACTCATACAATAAAAAGTTTATGACATGGTTGTGACATAATAGCTGTCTTTTAGTTTATTCAGAGTAACCACAAGTGATTTTTTTGTCTGGGAATGTCTTATTTCTATCACTATAATTATAATGTTATGCATCACTTACATGCATGCGTAACAGCAGTTCGCAAACTCTGATCATTTTACTCATTTCTACTACAATGCAGAGATAAGTGATTAGCTACTCATTTCTCTGATTAAAGTAGGTAGCAAGAATATCTCACCAAGGAAAGAGGTGTGAAAGGTGTGTTGCTAATGAAAAAATGTGGGTGCCATGAATGAATTGCAATAATTTTAATATTTGATATTAATCAGATGAGATAAAGAAATTACTGACATACTTTTCCAGCTGCTCACTCTGACACCATACTTATAGGTAAGCTGCTGAAGACTGACATATGAGAGACTTAATACAGCTAATAATAAATTATAATGAAGTCTGAACAAGGATACGTGTAAAATGACTGTGTCTCCACGACATTTCTTACTGCAGGAGGAAAGCCTTGAGTCAGCAGAAGGCTAGAGAGCTACAGTAATGAAATAAAAATGGGCTTTTCAACTTGAAAGACATGAGAGAACTGGGGTTCTAACTCCCAGTGAAAGCCAGCCGGCAGAGCATATAATCTTGCTGGCCCTATACAAAGTCATATAGCAAGAGCCATGCGAGCCCTCTCCCAGCACCATGTCTGGACTGGAACGATGTGTAGAAAACATATTTATTCTGGCTTTGGGCAGCATTATGTCCAGGGCTTCAAGCCTCTACTGCAGGGTAGAATAGTTAGCTTTCCTATTAAAAATGGCAGGATAGGGCTGGAAGCTGAAGCTGAAGAGATTTTGTTTAATGAAACTTCACTGGGTCTTACACTTCAGTGGTCTATTAAGACCTAAAAGCATTTTAACCAAAACCTTGGACTCTCCTGTAGAATTCAAAATACAGACCTTCTGTTCCAGCTCAAGCATGTGAATGATGCAGCAGTCTATCACTGTTGGGAAATACTGTTTTCCGGGTGCCTGAATACAGCCCTTGGGGTGACTAATTCTCTTTACCTCAGTTTGAAAATCCCAGCTTCAACAGATGCATCTGTGCTAGTATTTTAGCTGGGGTCAGGAGTGCGCTTTTGAAGAGACCCTCCTGAGCATTCCCCTTTACTTCTTTTTGCTTTTCACTGCAGGGCAATCTCAGAGCACACAGACTGTGTTCATTTGGGATGAAACTAAACTGGGGTGCACTGAGTGTGCTCCATCTGCTCATGGGCATTCATTCAGCAGGACGGAAGTGTATCTGTAAGAAGATGATAGTGTGGATGTTGGGTCTCCTGAATTCTCTGCTTACCTCTGCAGGATGATCCCCACCTGCTAATTTAGACACACAACAGTGCACATCATACATGCACTATTAGTGCCAACTTGTACATCACAACTGGTAAGCTGGGAAAACAAACTCTTGAGACAGGAATTGCTTTAATTGGAGCAAATGTTTGAACAAATGGGTGCTTGCAGAATTTCCAATGTTACCCCTCTGCATAACTTTACAGTTACGTAACAGGGACAAGGAATATAATATTTAGTCACCAACACAAGTAAGCTAATTAGTGACATCAAGATTGGAGGCAGCCTGGGCTGCAGTGATCCTGCACTGGTGGAGTTCACAGTCCTGAGGGATACGGGTTAGGTGAAGAGTAAAGGCAGGACCCTGAATTTTAGGAAAGCAAACTTCCAGGTCTTCAAGGAGTTAGTCAATAGGACCCCCTGGGAAACTGCCCTCAGGGACAAGGGAGCAGAAGAGAGCTGGCAGATCTTTAAGGATGCTTTCCATAGAGTGCAAGAGCTCTTGATTCCCAGGTGTAAGAAACCAGGAAAGGAGGGCAAGAGACTGGAACGGCTGAGTCGAGAGCTGCTGGTCAAACTAAAGGGCAAGAAGGAAATGCACAGGCAGTGGAAACAGGGACAGGTATCCTGGGAAGAGTATAGGGACACTGCCCAGTTGTGTAGAGATGGGGTCAGGAAAGCCAAGGTGCAGCTGGAGCTGAACTTGGCAAGCGAGGCAAAGAGTAAGAAGGGCTTCTACAGGTATGTGAGCCAGAAAAGGAAGGTCAAAGAAAGCATACCCCCACCTTGATGAGCAAGACGGGCAAACTGGTAACAACAGATGAGGAGAAGGCTGAGGTACTCAACAACTTTTGTGCCTCAGTCTTCACTGGCAACCTCTCTTCCCACATCTCTCGAGTGGACAGACCACAAAGCAGGGACGGGGGGAGAAAAGTCCCTCCCATTGTAAGAAAAGATCACGTTCATGACCACCTGAGGAACCTGAACATACAGAATCCTATGGGACCTGAGGAGATGCACCCCAGAGTCCTGCGGGAATTGGCTGATGTAGTTGTCAAGCCACTCTCCATGATGTTTGAAAAGTCATGGCAGTCAGATGAAGTCCCCGGTGACTGGCAAAAGGGAAACATTGCACCCATTTTTAAAAAGGGTAGAAAGGAGGACCCTGGGAACTACCGACCTGTCAGCCTCACTTCTGTGCCTGGGAAGATCATGGAACAGATCCTCCTAGAAGCTATGGTAAGGCACATGGAGGACAGGGAGGTGATTCGAGACAGCCAGCATGGNCAAGAAGTGGGCCCATATGAACATCATGAGGTTCAACAAGGCCAAATGCAAGGTCCTGCACCTGGGTCAGGGAAACCCCCAGTATCAATACAGGCTGAGGGATGAAGAGACTGAGAGCAGCCCTGCCAAGAAGGACTTTAGGGTATTGGTGGATGAAAAGCTGGACATGATGCGGCAATGTGCGTTTGCAGCCCAGAAAGCCAACAATATCATGGGCTGCATCAAAAGAAGCATGGCCACCAGGTCGAGGGAGGTGATTCTGCCCCTCTACTCTGCTCTGGTGAGACCGCACCTGGAGTATTGTGTCCAGCTCTGGAGCCCTCAGCACAGGAAAGACATGGACCCGTTGGAGTGGGTCCAGAGGAGGGCTACAAAAATGATCAGAGGGATGGAACACCTCTCCTATGAGGAAAGGCTGAGAGAGTTGGGGTTGTACCCATATTGTACCCATAAAGTACTCCTGATCATTATCATAAGAACCAGTACCCGTATACTAGGTGTGTAATTCTTGTCATGTTTTCTGTAGCTTCATGACAGAGGTTACAGTTTCAGGAGGGATGTGGGTTGGAGATGAATTAGTTTCATATACATTCAGGTACTTCCATAGACTCTCCCATACAGAAGTGACAAAAAGACAGGCAGTTTTGCAGGAAAAATCTTTTAGTGTTAAACATTCTTTCCTAAAATAAGTATATTCTTTGGAACATATTTTAGTCTTCCTTAAAAGAACATTGGAATAATGAATAATAGATAAAAATATTTCTTTCTTAAATAATGAAATATTGGAGCACTGTATCAATTTCTTTCCTTTTTTTTTTTGCTATTACTTGATTTTTCATTTCAGTGAAAATGTGTTTGATACTTGGAACCAACAAAGAGGCATACATCTGTTGAATATTGATGATTCATATTCAAGCTGTGGTACCTAATTACAATGCATTTTTCATGGTACCATCACCGATTACCATGGCTGATTCTTGGTCAGTCATGACCTACTTAATTAGCAGGAACTTAACTATTATATTTTTTGTCTTTTCATGTATTGTATAGGGTATGCCTTTCAGCTCTTATAATCAAACATATTCCCTCCCCAAAGTATAGCTTTAAAGCCAAGTTATATTGACCAAATCACAAGCAGGCAGCTTTTTGCAATGCTCCACAAATGTAAAAATGTAAAATGTAAAAATGTAAGCAATATTCACAAAGTGAATGTGTTACAGCATATGAAAAACTGACTCGCTCTTCTAAAAGCAAAACACAATGTAGCTGAGGAACTTCACCATAAAAATCTTCATTCCTGAATAATTTTAAGAGTATTTTTAGATATTAGTGTGGGTGTGGGGGAAAAGCCCTCATTGCTTTAAAATCTGCCTTTTGTTTAAGCCACCATTTCAAGAGATGATGTTATGCAATAAGAACCGAGAAAGGGAAAGAGCTAAAACCAAGTGATGCAACCCATTTATAGTAATAGAATTTCATAGTCTGTACAAGGTTCTGTCTTAGAAAACTTTAGAAATATATAGGTATATAGTTTAGTAGATCATTGAGGTTTATGTTCATATTAGATGAAAATATCAATTTCTTTTCAAACAGGTTTACACCAAATTATTCTCTCTTTACCAGTAAGTCTCAATCCATATGCCATTATTACTCTGTCTAAAATAACAAGTCCAGAAATACAGGAATCTTGAATAGATTTTCTTGCTACCTGCAGTCTTTTCTGTCATGCAGTGGGCACTATATCAAAGAAAAATTCCATTTGTGTCTAGGAAAGTGTCTGGACTAGTACCTGAGAGGTAGGATACTATCTACAAAAGAGAAGTAATACAACAAAGGAAAGCCAACATTTTTTCCACAAACCTCAAAGCCAGAGACAGTTTCTAAGGGAGAAAAGATGATTTACTTTCAGTGCTGCTTGCACTCCTTAGACCTCTGCTTAAGACTACCAAAAATCTTACACATACTGGGTCATATCAATAGGACTTTCGAAACCAATGTCTGTTTCTGAGGACAGCCGTTAGCAGATATTGGGTGGGAGTGCAAGGACAGAGAAGTCACACAATCATGCTTCCCTCTCATATGCCCTCCTCACTTCTGGCAGTTTAGGGGCCACCAAACTAGGAGGTTACATCCACATCATCACGCTTAACAGGTTGTCAGCCACCTTCTTCCCATAAATCTCTTGAACTGTTTTTTAAGCCAGTTATATTTTGTGCACTAACAAACTCAGGCTTCAGTTTATGGATGAATGCTTGGTGTGGTTTATTTTAAACAGCTTTCACTGGGTATCCCCTAGCTCTAGACTCAGGAGAAGCATAGAAAGAAGAGGGAGGATGGGATTGATGGAAATTAAAGCACTGTCTCAAGGGGTTTCAAATCACAGAGGCTTTCTGATCATATTGGAAAACTTGACCACTCTTCTCTGTGTGTACTTACTTAGATACCAAATCATATACACCAACATTTGTGTTATTTAAAGTCTGTGTAAAACAAGGCTTAAATTGTTTGCCCTGGCTCCCAGTTGGAGCCTTTATTGCAATATGTCATCCCTAAAACAAGAATCTTATCTCTCAGGAAGGGGTGACTTTGCATATCTGAAACATAGCTATGGCAAGAAAAGGAAAATCCAGAACAAAGTAGAGATACTCCACTGGGAGCTTGGGGCTACTCACTAAATATGGCAAATAGGCTACAGGTCTCCAAAATTATTCCAGTGGAGCCTGCATAACCTGGTGTCACTGGCTGAGTGGAAGGTTTAATGTCTTCTCATGTGCCAAGCCAGAAATCTTCACAGGGAAATCTCAGTACACCACAGATACCATCAGCCCCTAAGAAGTTGCTCTCTTAGGACAGCAGAACCTTAACAATGAGAAAAAAAATGCTTTTGAGTTTTGTTCTTCTTCTGTAAATCTGGCTGGGGAAGTTCAGTGCCTGTCTTTTAGTCCCATTCCCCTGAATAACAGCAGCACAGTAGAAATGACAGAAATGGCAGGGTGACATGCAGGTAGGTTCGTCACACTAGTTCACATCCTTAAGAAATAGCAAAGGCCTTTTCTTTCAGCAATTTATGCACTAAAAAGCCACTTCAGTGGCTGGCACATTTCTACTGAAGTCCAGAGTGCCACCCCAAAAGTATACTTCACCTTTAAGGATATGACTGATCCCAAGCTCAAAATTAAAGATTGAAATACTTTAGGTAATGACAACAACATACATATTTAGACTTATGTTCCAAATGCAATAGGCTAATTATTTACCTATAAAGTTTTAGGGTCAGATCTTTTTTGCCAGGAATACTAGGCTTGCGGGAAGATGCCCAAGTATTTTACTGTTATCAACTCACCACCTCTATTCACCTGTCAGGTGCTGCACCATATTTAGCAACTGCTGTCACCGCCACAACGACATTTGTCATTGGCTTACCATTTTTGTATATTGCTGAATACCCTGCAGCTGCTTCTCTGAAAAAGTGAGTCATCCAAAACCGTTAAATCTGGAAGCCAGTCTCAGTTTGGCTCCCAGCAAAATCAACACATATGACGAACCCTCAACACTTGTGTGGAGGAGCTCAAGGGACTTGCAGTTAGACCCTGACGTGCTGCGGGGAGGCAAAGAGCAAAACAGCTGCACACTTTGCATGGCATGGGAGCTTAGTAACTCCCCTGTAATCTCCTGGGGGCTAACCAGGAGGGCCAGTTGGCACCATGTCATGAGCTGCAATTCAGCTGTGGTGAGGGAACCCTGCCTTAAAACAGGCTTGAGAGGCAAGAAGCATCCTGTCCCCCCACCCACTAGTAAGCTTGACGTGATCAACACTCAAGCTATGCAGATGTCCCCATTCTGCTGTATCCAGCCATGTATTATTACAGTTATACTACATACACCAGAATCAAAATCAAATTTAAGACCAAATTTCACCAAACTAGGACAAAACAGTGAGCAGGTATGAATGTTTTATACTTAAAATACTATATATGAACATAAGATATATAGAATTACATGATTGTGCATAGGAAACCTCTCTAAGGAAGGTGCCTTCAGATCAATAACCATATTAAGAATCACTTAAATTCATTTCTAGTAGATCAATGTTTATACCATTGAGAAAATATAAAATTGACTTTAGCTGGACACAAATTGCTCCCATTTGGGATCCTCTTAAACTCCGACAGCAAATAAATTGGTATTTGGCTGCAGAAATTCTTTCAAACAGCAATACCAAATAAACAGTAGCAACACATTTAGTTATACATATATGAGAATGATATAGCAAAGTTATATGCTGACATTTCCTCAATTGTTTGCTGTAAATGATGCATTTTTAAGATTGCCAGTGATTATCTTCTATTGATTGGTGTTCAGTGGCTTCACCTACAATGATGTTCTTAGAGGTTATTTGAATTTTACCTGGGGAGGTCCCAGGAGGTACTTTTATTTGGTTTTAAACTTTTCTCTCCTGTAGAAAATCTGATTTGCATAGTAGATACTCTTTCAAGTGGTAAATGTCAATGTCCTATTATTACTTTACATATTTCAGGTTTATAACTGAACTACTGAGTGATGTTAGAATATTTCATATGTTTCATGCTATTCCAATTCTTTGCTTCATAAAATTCTGACAATACTAAAATCTTGTTTTGATGGGGCAGCTTCTAAATATGACCACGAGGTAAAATACCAAAAGCAAACCTTCAGGCTGTTTGTGTAAGCAGTAGGGTAGAGATCGCAAAGTAAAACCAGGAAGTCTCAGGAGTAAATCAATCAGTGGCAACATGTTTTTTAATTATTTTTTTTTAATATTTTAAAGAAAATTGTATAATACTTAGAGTGTACAGTTCAGGCTACCCACTAGACACCACACCTTTCTTTCTCCCTCACAGACTTCATCTTGTCCCCTTCCCACTCACAATTCTGATTTCAACATTATTTCGTCATGTAGGCTTTTTTTTATTGTACAGGAACGAGGCTAGGCAGCCAAAGATAAGCTAAACTACATTTATGCATTCAAATCTGCATTTTACAGGAGCTTCTGCTCTTTTGGCATTGTTACTGTTCCTCAGTTCCTATTCTTCCTAAAATATTCCTTAGAGTCTTTCTGCTGCCTGGCACTGGTGAGGCCTGACGCACGTCCCCTTGGGGTCTGGAAGTGGTCAGGGGGAACAAGTTCTCTCCTATGAGATTCTTGTTGCAGAATTGGGGAATATATTTCACCAAAGCCTTGAAAAACTAGAAGTGTCAAACTTGGGAAGCTGAGTGGTGATTCCATTACTTGAAGGAGGCAAGGCTGAGAGTTTCATTTTACTGAATTTACTTATCTATAACCCTGCAGTTCTTAAGTGCTTGGAAAAGCTGTGCATTATCGTTTATGCAGAGGCTGTTCTCTGCCAGAATTTGAATTATTCAAGGTGATTTCAAGGCACGTGCACACACAGATTCTCACTCACAATGGAGGAAATAATGCAAGTGGCCAAACAAGGACCTTAAACATATCAGTGAAATGATGCTTTAGAGCAAATGTGAACTTTTCTGCACACGTTTAATCAACCAGCTCTTTCTAAAGGCAGAAGAACATTAAATAAGAAATTTATTTTTTATAATAATGAAAATAATTGTGTGTCAGACATGAAGATTATCCTGCTTGAATGATGAAAAAAACAAAAAATTTGGAGATAATGTATAAGAAGAAAATGGCAAAATTCATCACACAAACAATTCTGAACAGGGAATATGACCAGTTATAGTTTCAAAGCAAGCATTTCCTGTAAGTTTTACAAACATCTTGAATTACTTAAGCCACCAATTTCTGGGATAGTCCCATTCCCCTGAATAACAGCAGCACAGTAGAAATGACAGAAATGGCAGGGTGACATGCAGGCAGGTTTGTCAAACTATTGTCATGGGATGGAAGTATCAGACACAGTTATGATTTAGCAGCAGTTCAGTTTTATTTGTGATTTGAGGCAGATCAAGAGATTGAGTTTTAGCAG
>VYXH01004215.1:0-53534 GCA_013397275.1 Burhinus bistriatus
CTGGCCCAAACCACGACAATAGCCTTTGGATTAGTGTACAATAATGACTGGAGAAAGCCTTCTTAAGCATCCAGTTCAAGGATGCAGCATTTCTTGATTAAAAATGACAAAATACGTTGTTCCTTTGACTGCTTTAAATCACAACTTTCAACTCTCGCAGTTTTCATTAGTCTGGCTACACCTGGCATTTTATTTATGACCTACAGATTTGTGATCATAATGACATTTTAATTTTGCTTTCATTTACAACTGTCTTTCCAGATTTCAGTGTTTTAGAGCCTGAAAAAAGAGACGGCAAATAAGAAAGGTAAAAATATTCCTGCATTATATGATTGCAAGGTAGCCTCATACTTTTTGAGGTCTGATATGCTTATGAGCACAAGGCACATATTTCAAAACTATATTGAAACTAAATCTGTTTCTGAAACAAAGATTACAAGTTATTGGCCATTCATACTCATTATCCCCTGTGAGGACAAAGCAAGACAAACTGACATAAACTAAAATACTTCTATTCCTTTTCTCCTGGGGGAGAAAGTCTCAGGGATAACTCTGCTACTGTAAATGAAAGGAATGAAGAGATGAAAAAAAAATCTCATTAACATATGTTCCATAGTGTTTTCTTTGCTATAGTCTTGCTTTTTAGCCTTCTAGTTGCCTGTATTTTTGATGATTATTCAGAAAAAAATTTTTTATCTTGTTTGAATGTTATGACTTTCTATACTTTGAATTTTTCTTACATTTACTTTATTGCATGCGTGCTCCGTCAATCAGTGTGCTGATTTTATGTTACTTAAAAATATTATCCTCTTGTCAGCAGCTAATACAATTAAAGTCTTTCAATACTGTGGAAGTTAACTCTTCCAGTTTTACTTACTTTATATGGAACAAAATGTCCTTGCAGGGATTGAAAAATGTCTCACAAGCAAGAATTAAAAAGTTGGTACAGTTTAGTCTGCAGTTTCCTTTTTGCTGCTTAAAAGAGCAAAACTGGCAAAAAGGTCCTACTGAACTACAATAAGCTGCTTATCCATGCTTTTCAATAAAGAATTATGGTGATCTTACTGGAAATCTTTTGCAAAGAAAGCTTTCTTGTAAGAACTGATATTTTCATGGGAAACTGCTAGTAGGAATAAGAATACAAAACTAATCTCAACGTAAAAAATTTAAATCAAATGAATATGTTCTTTCTATTAATAAACAAAAATTAATAATATGTGTCAACATATAATATACATTATTATTTCTATTTGGTGTAATGTCTTCAGAAAGAAAAACAAAAAAAGTTGTCTTCAAATAACTGCAAAGAAAATGTTGGTGAATATTTTACTCTAATTAAAAATCTTTGAGTAAATTCTCATGAACATTGATTTTATTTCATATCTGTGTGGGTTGTATTGTTTCGGTGCCGGCTGAGCTAGAAGGTGCTTTAAGAATCAGTATAAATTAAACTTTGCACTGCAAAGCTGCAGATCCCACTTATAAGGAAAGAATATATGAAGGTATTTTAGCTTTGTTAAGTAAATGAAAATGCAACGTGTTTTTACTTAACATAGCTAAAATACAATGTCTTTTCTCATGATTCTCTGAAACACTTCAAAAAGACTGTACTAGAGCAGGTCCTCTTTCCCTTTGCAGGACTTTGGCACTCTAGAGCTTGAGGAACTGTTTATTTTCTCTATAGCTGTAGGTGCCAGTGATGAGGAAAAAACAAATGGTACGAAACAACTACTGCAGAATTTTTTCAGGAGTATCATCGGCCCTAATACTGAAGGTCTTAAGCTGTATTTGAAAAAGAAAATCACCTAGAGAAGAGTAAGGTACTCAGTAAGCACTAATACAAAATAAAGCTAAAGCTGCCTTATAATTTAAACCTTGTTTTAATGACAAAAACCTTTTAAATACTAATTTTCAGATATAGTCCAATTATTTTAACTGAATGTTTACTTGTTTTTTTACAAAAAAGGATCACAAAATATTTTTGTGCAGTGTGGGATTTTGACCATTGCATTTTTCTTTCCTTTTCTTTTGTGAATAAAAAACTATTTACATCAGGAAAAAAAGTGGTCTGCTTTGTTTATCTATAAAACTTCTTAAATATAATTACCACTGTTGCTGGAACGGAGCTAAACCCAATGCATAATAATGCAATATTCAGGTTAATTTGCAGTTTAGCTCATGGAGCAGACAGGTAACCTGAAGCAGGCTTTGAACTTGGGGATAGATCTGTAGGGTAAGGTGTGGCAGATGATCTGAAATCAGAGGAATATAACTAAAAGAATCTTATTGAATTGATTTGGACCTTGGGCTAACAATTCTATTTTGCAGCAAAGACAGATATTAAAATAATACTAGTTAAAATAATTTTTAATAAGATTTCTTCTATCCTTTACCACTTCACAAGTGAAATAGAATACCTTAATTACAGAATTCCTAAAGCAATTCATCTCTGTTCTCTTTACGAAAAATCCAAAATGCAAAATGATCAGTGAAACACAGAAAGATATAATTATATAAACTGTTGGGTAATATTCTTAACTAGTGCAAATAGGAGTAACAAAGGGAGTGTTAAAACTTCACTGGATAATCTTGCTAACCCCAGTCAAGAATGAGGTTAATTACCAGAACAGTTGATGTTCTGGTAAGGAAATTAAATTATTCAAGTTGCTTGTGACACATAAACAGAGATACACGTAATTTTTGTTAAAGAGCTATAGCTTTAGGAGCACATTGTATCATTATGTACATCATTGCCTATTCTCTCCCCTTTCAAAGTAAATTTGCAAAATGTATTAGGCGTCAACCTTTCTCAGCACTTTCTCAGCCTGATCTGTACCAACCCTTCAGTTCCTCTAGAGCCATCCTGGCTGACCAGTAATTAAAAAGAGCTTTGATGACTTTGGGCATGCAGCCGCGGAAGAAAGTATACAGCTCGGACGTTGGTATGGCTGGCTTCCACCAGCACCTCCTTTCAAGTGAAATGAAAGTTTCACTTTGTACTTCCTTAAAATGAGGGACAGTACATCTACAGGAAATAACAGAAAACTCATTTTTTTCCTCAGTACACATAGGACCATAATTCTTCTTCATCCGATTTTCCTAACTGATAGGAAAATAGTGGAAAAGGAGGAAATCAGAGGAATATACTCAGATATTACATTAAAAGGAAAGTCTGTCCTAATTTTCTGCCTTTCCTGTTATTCTGTAGACATACACATAAATAAGATGATCTTATTTAGAAAAGGAGAAAGCCAACCCCATTGCTACTCTCCACTCCATCTTGCAAGCCAACAGGTTGTCTACGCAACCCCCAGAATAAAGGAAGAGAGTGTGTCTGGAGTCTCAACCTGGCAGGCAGTGCTGGTGGCATTGCAGCGAAGCCTCTGCGCTGGTAGGGAGGCAGCCCTGAATGAATGCCAAGCAAAAGGAGAGGTCCTGGGGGAGGTACGGTTTCAAGGTGAGGGCAATATGTATTCCCCCAGATGTTAGTTCTACACTGCCTGGATTACGGATGTCATGCACTATGCCCGCTCTGCTCTCCCCTGAGCAGAACGTGCAATGTCCCTGTGAGCCCCATCTCAAAGGCAGTCCAATCTGGGGGTAAGTTTTCTTATTTTTAGACTTTTTTCGGAAGAACAAATATGGATCATGGGAATGTTATTTGCCGAACTCTATTACCAGATAGGTCTCTTGCTTTCACAGAAACATTTACTGCACGAGCAGTTGACTCTTGCAAGAAGGTTACTTAAAACCTTACTTAAAAAATGCACTGGAGAATTAAATAAAAAAATAGTTTATGTAAAATTATTTTTTATCTCCTGCTCTACACTCTAGTCATTATGAATGTGCAATTTTAGCAGAATTTTCCTCACCAAGGACACTGACAGTACAAAACATAAATATTGTTGTAGTGTTTTCTGCAATGAAACATGTGTTCCAGCTCTAAGTGCCACAAAAACCCAAAAGGTGCTGATGGGCAATGTCTACTGTTCCTTTAATATGTGCAACATAAGCTAAATTATTTATCAAAAGGAAAATGGATAGGATTATGTATTCCTGAAATGCATTTTATCTTCATCTAAATAGTAAATGGAATTAAAGACAAGGCTAATGACATGCATAGCAGCATATATGAATACATCGGTAAAGACAAAGGATGAAGCTATAGAGTACATTCATGTATATAAAGTCACAAGGTGACTGATGTGACTGTCAATAATTGTATTTTATAGAATAAAAAGGATACAGTGTGGCAATCAGCATTCATTCTGTGTTAAAGTCTTGCTAAACAGAGCCTTAGTCAGAGAAAAATTGAAATTACTACAGTGTAGTAGAAAAGGCATTCTGAGATACGAATGTTAAAAAAAATAGATCATCATACTTACAATTCACCTGTGCACCATGCACATGTATTTCTCACTGAGTATAAGCAATTTTAGAATATATAAAAGTGAAGAAAATTCTTATCCTTAACAAGATTTCTTCAACTACCCAAAAAGATTGGGAAGACTTCAATATGTATTTTAGCCTTTTCTCTTTAAATTACTTATTGTTGTTTGTTCTTTACATTAAATTACCACTGAGCTTTCTGTCAGACACTCAGTCCCAATCTAAAATTTTTCATAAACAATTTGGTCAACAATCTAGTTAATATGCTATGCTACATGAAAGAAAAATCTAACAAAAGCAACTACTCTAAATAAAAAAGCAGGTTTTCTAGTAAAGAGTCTGAAGTGTGAATGTACATTATTAAAAGAACACCTTTTTCAGAAAATTTTGAAGCGTGACAATTATTATTTTCTTAATATAACAGCATGCTAGTGGGACTGTTAGATTTGTTGGATCATATTACTGTGTTGTTCTGAGGACGTGAGTAATGATTACATACACAGTACGTAGACATTCCACCACCAAATCCACAGCCATCATTATCTTCCCAGATACCACCAGGACTGTCCCTAATGTTGTTGTGATTGCAAGGTTTGAAAGATATGTCAGTATATATAAATATATATGTATATAGATATTTTTATATACAGCTACTAATACATACATTTATGTACACATCTACATATACTTAAATACATACAAGTGTATCTATGAAAGGTAAGTTCTGAGTTTTACTCAGAACTTTTACATAAGTTTTACTTACGTATGACTGCAGAATCATTGGGTCTTTCAACTTCAAGTCTGTCTCCAAAACTTCTGTAGATAAAGTCGCAGCTCTTTAATGAAAGAGCTGACCCAAAGTTCAACCTAAGATACATCACAGGCTTTGTTTGAAGAGCCTAGGCAGCTCTTTAATGTGAAATATAAGGAAGCCCCAGGGACAGTTTGCCTACATGACCTACCTTTATTCCATTGACTATTGACACTTTGACTTACGTTGTTTGTGCATGTGCAAACCCCAGTGTGATTCTTTGTTCAGTGTTGACCAAGGGTGTAAGATGACAGCTTGCAGTGTCAGCACTGCTCTTGTAGGCAGTTGGTCTGGAATGACTGAGACTGAATTCAGATCAGATTTAGTATTTTGGAAGAAGCATAACCAATGTCAGAAGGTCAACAGCAATTATTTACCACAGATAAAAGTGAAAAGAATAAGTGCTTAGTACAATAACGAAACACCAGCTATAGAAAGATACCCTGCTTATGATCTACTGCTGAGATATCTTTTGAAGCAATGAACAAAGATGATATCGGTTCTCCTTTACAGGGTCTATCCTGGAAAAAGAAGTAGCTTGAAATATTACAAAAACAAACCAATTTTTGTCTTAAGCTATGCAAAATAACCAAAGGGGTTTTTGTGGCAGAAAAGATTGTAACAGGGGTTTTGGGCAGCTTTTTCTGATTTTTATTCCTCTGTTTTTCAGTAGCTGATGCAGTGGGGGCTGAGCAGGGATATTTTTTTCCTGATGGAGTTCAGCATTTTCTTTGTGGTAAAGTTTTCTTGTGGGGCTTGTTTGTTTTTCCACAGCTTTTCTCTCCCCCCCCAGCACCACACCCTGAAGTTTCTGTGGAACTCATTCACTTATTCGTCTAATTTTTTTTTTTTCCTGGTTTTTGCTTTTATTAAAAAAACGAGTTTTCACTTACTTTTTACAGTTACCAGGGGCTGCCACAACTAACGGTTTTTGTTAGCTCTTTCCTCATGGGCATATTCTTGTTTAAAAAAGATCTGCACTCTTGGTCTTCCACTGCCTGCTGGTTAGGAAGTACCAGTGTCCTCTCTGTCCGCAACATCTGTCTGGACACCTCTTCAGCTGGTAAGTGGGAGCATGGCCAACAAAGGCAATTAATAGTCAGAGGGGCAGTTTGCTCAGCTGAGGACATGAAAGCGACCCAGAAACTGTGCTCCAGGCAGTTAAGGGAGTAATTCAGGGAAAACTGGGGCTCTGCCCTCAATCTTCTGCATGCCAAATGATTACCTTACAGCCTTGCTTAATTGCTGTAAAATAAGAGTACAACTAGAGAGTACAACTTGCTTGTAAAAACCAAGTAAAAAAAGCAGTCAAATGTTTGAGCCTTTTCCATATTGCCTTTCATTAGGTTGTCTCCTTTTCCTGGACTACTTTTTGCAGCTAGCATACCTTTATAATCTCTTCTTTTTATTCTTCGTGTCTTTCAGGCATCTTAGCTTTAGCTGAATTTTATACTGATTTTGTCTCTAAATACCCAAGTTTTTATGCTCCTACTTCTTCTTTACCTGTTTGTGATTGTACCTTTTTTATGCTCCCTTTCTGTGATTCAGTTCATCAGGAAACTCCTTGTTTGTCCAACCAGGCTATCTGCTGAAATTCTCAGTCTTTTTGTACAATGAAGTGGTTCATTCCTGATACCTCAATATAATTTATTTAAAAACAAACTACGTAAACCTTAGGTAAAGTACGAAGGTATAAAATCCTAAAGGACAAAAGAAATAAGGAGTTTATTCAGCCTAGTTGGAAATCCTTGTGTCAAGCCACCATTGTCGAGAGAGCTGCTGTAAAATGGCAACTCGGCAACACTGTGGATCTGTCCCAGGGAGCAGTGGAGGCTCTTCTGACTGATTGCTGCCTGGCCAACAAAAACCTTTCAGGTACCTTAACAGAATTGATAAACACACTAATGCTTAGGCTAATAGCTTCTTAAATTTTAGATCTATGTTGTCTGTGAAAGCCAGTAAAAAATTGTTTTATATTTTCTATGGCACTTTGTACATGTTTCAGGTCCCTAGGGAATCTCAAATAACACTAGATGCCCCTATTTAGGAAACTGAACAGAGCCTTTAGAGGCTATTTCCGTGGGGTTTATGGTGCTCATTTTAGGGATCAGATCAAGCAATTCCAGTTCAAAACATTACTCTGCACAGAGGTCTTTCACACGTGGCTAGGCTGACTGAATAGATCCAAGGGGGCAAAAGAGTAGTGCTGTAGTAGGTTAAGAAAGAACTTGAACTTCTGTTTTTCTTGGTGCCCTAAATTTGGTAATAAGGTCTCTCTGTGGCCTGAAAGTAATTCAAGATTTTTGTAAATGAAAGTTCCAGTTAGTGAGACTGAAAGAGACACATTCACAGTAGCCAATTACTGAAGAAGGCCGCATCTTATAATATGGCACAGAAAATTGGCTTACGTCTCTTGTGTTTCCAATGGATGCCCCACTATCCATTTTTCTTCAAAAAAAGTGAATCCTGGATCCAAAAGTGGATATCTTTAGTGAAGTTTTTTACAAAATTAGCTTCTTTCCCATTCAAAATACAAAAAGATTCTTCAGAATAGAACTTTCCCATTGTAAAAATGTTATATAAACCCCAAAATATAAATAACTATGTAAATACATTACCAACTCTATCAGGGATCTGTATACTAAACCATGTGGTAAGAAGAAAAAGAGGAATAAAGGCCCTAGATCCCTTCCCCTTTGCACATTTGTGCTGTGAATTCAATGAAATTTAAACGAATTACAGTAGAAGTTTTCTTTTAAGTAGGGAATCACCTAAATCATACACAATAGACTACATGCATCCCTAGAGTAATTCCAGTGATTTTTAAAGGGTTATTTTAAGGTTTAATTTGCCCCAATACATGCAACAGCTCATAACTCTTTATGAAGATTATACTCACAAGTTTAAACAGTAGAATGCCCTGAATTTCTTGGGAGGCTACAAATGGTCCCTCAGTGCTCATTAGCAGACTATGGTTCCCCCTAGCATGGGTTTCTGAAGGAAGAGCATTATAGCTTAATTTGCACATAAGCTGCTGAGCTATTCAGGATAAACTAATATTCAGCATTAATTTATATATTCAGTAAGATGGGAGGAAGAAATGTTACAAGACAAGGAAAATAAAAAGGTAATAAACCAGTTTTTATGTAAACAAAGAAAAAAAAACATCACAACACAGAAGTGCTCCCCAAATCCGCAGAAATAGCTGCAACGTTCACTGCCTGAGAAAGCACAAGGCTGGGAGAATGACAGTACTGATGTTGCCAGTTCTGGGATACTGATTAGTCTTAAGTTTATTGCAAGAAATTGCTAAGGTGTGCCACTCTCCTGGCTGTTAATGGGTTAGAATACGAGCTGCTTATTTGAGACCTAAGTTACAAGAAGAATTAAAAGGCTGATCATGTTGTTAGTGGGCAAGAGATGAGAGTTGAAAGAAAATGCAGCAAAAAGTTTGTGAATTCTTTAAGAAATTGATAAAATTGGTTGGACATGACATTAGAGGGATTTCCAGAACAGGGCCACAAAACATGCAGAGTCACGCTGTGGTGAAGCACGCTTGACCTGACCCATCAGAACGTACAACCAGAGATGAGCTCAGGTGAGAGCTCTGCTCAGTGGCTCTCTCAGCTCATGCAACAGATATCTCATGCCAGTTACACAACAAGAACACAGTTTTTCACAGTGCTTTCCTATTCATACTTATTTCTTCATCTATTATATTTCTTTTAGTATTATCAGAGCCAGCACTATAAAATCTAAAGTTTCTTGAGAACAAAGTGTCTGTAATATAGAAGTATGTCACAAGACAATTCCTTTAAAGGCAGCTAAAGTGAATAGTAGTTGAGAAGTCTAGGACATTGTTATTGTACTCCTCTTTCAGGGCCAGGTCGTAAGCACCGAATTGCATGGAGACTGTTCATGAAAATAACTGCTTCCTGATACAAAGATGTAGGTCATTATATGGCCCTTAAAGAAAGGGGGAGGGGTGGTCTCTACAAGGTGCTGTTACTGAATTCTTTAAATAGCAGCTGAGATCTGAGAAAATATTTATGATAAAAATTATAAATTTTATGATAGTAAAAATCATGTACGTTTCAGTACAATGTTTCCACTACTTTGGGCCTGACATAGAGTGCAGAGCAGAAAGTTAGATCCCTAATCTTTCTGTTTTCCAAAGTGACTTTATCAGTACAGAAAAGTCACTTAAAAACGTATGTTGAGCAGCCAGTCCAGACAGAAATGCTACAGAGAAGGGTGTGTCTGAAATTCTTCCCTCAATCTTAGCCACCTGATTATTTCAACCCCACTTTGAAACAGGAGCTCAGAGGTCTGGACTGCCTGTCAGAGACCTGAGAATGGCTTAGTGTTTTTTCCTTTGAAATATAAATGATGGATGTGCTAGCCGCCTTTCCCACAGTTCCTAACTGAGAAGCTGTAACACTGTTTTAGCATCATAGCTAACTATCTGGGTTTTCATTCTGTCTGTGACCTCTGCAGTAAATCTCAGCTTTATTTGCTGTGATCAATGTATTTGTGTCTTCATCTTCACAATGAGCTTCTCTTGGTAAGGTGTGTTAAAGAAACTTTAAGATGACCCAAACACACAGACTTCTATTGCAAAAGTATAGCGGACCTTTAATGAACTTGTCTTGAAAAAATGCATGTATAATAGAAACCTCAAAGAATTTTTTTTATTATTTTTATTATTTTGTACTATTCTCGTAATGTTCATTATTGGCATTTTCTTCCAGTAAAGGTCTGATATATAGAATGTTCCTTACAGATTATAACCTACATCAATATATCAGCAAAATGCACACAGTTGTCCCTCAGGTACACAACACATTCATTACCCAGGCAACTAATGTCCATAACTATATATTTGAAATGTAAAATAATATTGTATGAAGTACTGCATCAGAAAGAAGCAATGAGAACAGAAATAAAAACATGACTATTTTGAATTAGATACCAAAATGGAATATTCCACTAAAAGAAACAAACCAAACCAAACCAAATCAGACAGTATGTGTTAGAAGGAAGTTAAAAGAAGCAAGAAAAATTAATATCCCAAATTGGTGGTGGTTAGTCAGGTATTTAAGTGTAGACCATTTCACAAATATCCAATATATGAAAGACTCTAAATATAGGAATAATAAATATGGACACAATACTAACACAAAAATAGTGTTGCAATGTTGTGGTCCTTTTTGTGGCTGGAAAAATCTTGTTTAATAAAGCAACTTTTATTATGAATGAAAATAATGTATCTGGTAGAAGTAAAAACTGTCTGATTTACTGCATATAGTAATTTTAAATTTTTATTTGAAACACTTTCTTGTAATTATATTGCTATGTAGTTATTTTTTCTCTTTTATGTACTGGTTGTGAAATTCAGTCAACATATGAACAGGAAGTTATTTTACTTAAACTATTTGTTATAGTGTTGTCTTGGTTTGTGAGACGTAGGACTAATTTCTCTTCTAATGCCTGGGAAAACTGCACTTTTAAAAGACTCTAGTGTCTAAATTTGTAAAAGTATTTACTTTATAGCCAGCTCTGGTGTGTGGGAGTCAAGGTCTCATTGTTTTTGAGTTAGCCAGGTGCAGGGATGAGGAGGAGCGAGACCCGGGCACTTGACCCAAGCTGGCCAGCAGGATTATTTCATACCATGAACGTCACATTCAATATCAATTAGAAAGTTGGCTGAGAAGTTCTACCTCTTCTGTGATGGCTGTGATCCTGAGAACTTCTTGCCCCAGCACTGGACCCCTGTGGCCTTCCCTTCCTCCTGAAGCCGTAGCGTTCGCAGTGTCTGACATTTGCTGTCCACTGCTGGGAGTGCACGGCTTCCTACTGATATAATTGGCTGAGTATAATCCTCATATATTTTATATTGATCTTGGGATCTATACCAGTTCTTTAGTATTATTAATGTTAATTATCTACTCTTATTGTATTAAACCTGTTTATATTTCAGCCCTCGGGTTTCCTTGTTTTTCCTGATTCCCCTTCCCAGATGAGGAGGGGTCATCAGGTGATAGAATAATTGTCTATACAACAATAAATTGTTGTGGGTTTCTCAAACCATAACAAATGTTTCATTCAAGGAATCACAAAATGGTTGGGGTTGGAAGGGACCTCTGGAGGTCATCTGGTCCAAATCCTCTGCTCAATCAGGGTCACCTAAAGGCATTTGCCCATGATCATGTCTCTAAGAAATGTACAGTTCAGTGTAACATGCTGTTTTATAGCATACTGTATTTCATGAATATTTTGGTGTTTCTAACTGTCACTAAAGCTAGTCAAGAACACATGAAGAAAATAATTTTATAATGAACAGGATTATACATCAAATAATTTATACTACAAATATTTATTATGGGTATTAATGTGTTCTAATTATGAACGGCTTCCCAGAAGTTATGGTATATACTGGGAAATGGAGTCACTGTATAAAATGAAAGCATAGGGTACACAGTGAGCACAGCAGGAAACATGAAAGACGCTTAGGGAATGGAAAGGCAGGGACTGTATGATATTAATAGCATTGAACTCAGTGAATATATATCTTCAGTACTAACAGCAAACAATATTTCAGATAGGCATGCATTTGCATTAATTTCAGAGATCCTCAGTTTAATAATGTAAAGCATGACCATTAAGCCAGCCTTTTAAGTGCCACATCAGGTCACCAGTTTGAGGACTCCCATGCATGCAGGGGGCCAAGCCTCTTCCCCAGCCTCATTGTCCTCCAGTTGGACAAATGTAATGGCAAACCTTTGTCATATTGAAGTGAAATTAGCTTGAAGGCCTGCTAAGCCCAGTGCTTAATATTATTTTGATAATATTTGTAGTAGTGCTTATCTATAGTGGTACATAGCTGGATTATAGCAATGAGGGACAGAAAAAGGAGACACAAAGTGTATTGCCAAGCCCAGGAACGTATTCTAATTTTAGTTCTTTCTCAATAACTGTTGGAGTACTGACTTTCTTTGAAATGTTGGCCAGCTTATTCTACAGTATAGATAACAAGTGTTAAGCTAATCAGAGTTATAACGTCAACTTCAGATGGTAAATCTGGAGTTACCAGTGAATGACAGCTCTTAACTATCGTAAAAAGTCACTAAACCAGATGGCAAATGTGCTAGTGTTTACTTTTTTAATTGAATGCTGCAGCTGTTATAAAATAATTCCACATTTTTTATTAGAGGAAGGCACAGAATTTAAACATAGCCATATAATTTTTCTTGTTATAAAATGGTCAGATTCATATTTAACTACTGAAATAACATCAATAATTTCTTTTCCATAATGGGTAGCACTTTTTTTTTAAATATAGATCTAATGCATAAAGATATTATTTCCATGTAGCTTTGTGTATGTAATGATGAATAAAAAACAAACATATTTTAAGGTTAAGAACAAACATTTCATTTGCAAAGACACTTCCCACTTTATTACAGCCCTACTTTATAAAAGTTGTTTCCAAAATGTAAATATGATTTTATTTTTAAATTTATGAATAATACTTACAGGTAAAAATAAAACATTTATTTTCTCAATATGTTTATGTAAATGACCCTAATATGTTCATTTTTATCAAGTCCACCTTTCCTTTTTACATAATCTTATAGTTGCATGTGTTGTGCTATTTTTCTTAAGGTCATTAGGGATTAAATCCTCAGAATTATCATGATTTTTGAAAAAATTTCCTTTCATATGGCATCATTTTAATAAAATATTTACTGACCACCATTTGCAATGGTCAGATTTTCTTCTTTCTGTTTAGAACAGTCTGATATAGCCCATGTTTGTCCTACTGATGCCCTGTTAAATCATGGCTTCTCATCCAGAAGCAAAAAGCTGTTTTGTATAGAAATAGTGTAAAATATTTGATAAAAATCACAGGTAAGTAATAAGACTTAGGAAAACCGGCTATATTAGAATGTCTCAGAAACTTCCAGATGTTTTGTGAATTGTTTAGAAGTTTAAGAAGAAAAGCCATAGTTTTAAGAGAAAATCATCTGTCACCATTCCTCCCTCTTCTGTTTCAAAAATGCAATTAAAATTTGATTTGTTATGAAAATACAACTGTCTTATGAAAACTAAACCAAACAAAACACATAAAGAAGGAAATGAGAGACAGATTCTGCTTTTCTAGGATGGTTCTTTTAACTTTTTTTTGAGTTTTCTGTTCATGACAAGGTAAAGGTATTCCGCCTATATGCATGACTAAATTTGAGCTTTCATTAGCACTAGCATTTCATTAGCTTAATAATTATTTTTAAAATAATTTTTTTTGTTAGAACAGATTTTGTTCTATCTATACATCGAGATATAGATGGGTGTGCAATTTCCTGGATTAAAAACTGTCTGGATGACCAGACCTAAAGAGGTGGTGAATGGAGTTCAATCCAGTTGGCAGCTGGTCACTAGTGGTGTTTCCCAGGGCTTGGTATTGGGGCCTATTCTCTTTAATATCTTTATCAATGATGTGGACGAGGGGATTGCGTGCACCCACAGTAAGTTTGCAGGTGACACCAAGTTGGGTGGGAGTGTTGGTCTGCTCTACAGAGGGATCTGGACAGACAGGATTGATGGGCCGAGGCCAATGGCATGACATTCGACAAGGCCAAGTGCCGGGTCCTGCACTTGGGTCACAACAACCCCATACAGTGCTACAGGCTTGGGGAAGAGTGGCTGGAAAGCTGCCTGGCAGAAANAGACCTTATCTCTCTCTACAACTACATGAAAGGAGGCTGTAGCAAGGTAGATGTTGGTCTCATCTCCCAAGTAACAAGTGATAGGACGAGAAGAAATGGCCTCAAGTTGCACCAGGGTTGGTTTAGGATGACTGTTAGGAAAAATTTCTTCACTGAAAGTGTTGTCAAGCATTGGAAAAGGCTGCTCTGGGAAGTGGTGGAATCGCCATCCCTGGAGGTATTTAAAAGATGTGTAGATGTATTGCTGAAGGACATGGTTTGGTAGTAACTTGGAAGTGCTAGGTTAACGGTTGGTCTTAGTGATCTTAAAGGTCTCTTCCAATCAAAACGATTCTACAATTCTCTGATTTTATGAATGTACAAAAATATAAAACATTGCTCAACAAAAAAATTAGGGGAAGAAATATTAAGAGATACAGCAAGTAGAGGAGCACACAATGATCTAGAATCTGAATAGACTTAGTTGTTCCCCAAACATCAGTCTTTCCCTTGATGTGGAATGTTCCCATCATCTTACATCTGCCACCTAACTCCATACCACTTAGTTGTAAAATACAAAAAAACCTTAAACTTTGAAGACACAAGAGAACTAAGTTTCCCTGTCTATAACCCATGTCTCTGTCATCCAAAGGATTAATATGTGTTGCTAGTGGCCCTTGACTGCCTGAATTTTCACTGGTGTTGGGCAGAGGAATTCATCCTGGAGTCAAGCTGCTCTTTGCAAGGTCTGTCCTATACTTGGAGGCAATAGATGCTTTCAAGAAGAGGAATTACTCAGTTTAGTGAAGTGTGATATAGCTAAATGAAACTGGAACCATTTAGAAGAGGTAAAATTTAGGATGAATGTCAAGGAACATGTCTGAAAAGTGAGCTTTATTAAGCTGAGGGATTTGCTGTCCTAGCTGTCATGGTTTCTCCATATCACAAGCTCCATTCCTCTCTGCATTATGTTTTTCCTTTTTCATATAAAGACTGTTTTACACAAGGTGTATTTATTAGTTCCAACTATTTGCCGAGATGATTACTTCTTTTTGTTTCACATTTGACTTACTCCTAAGCTTTTCACTGAAGCACTTTGCTATTGTTAGTTGTGATATTCATCATTTCAGTAGCCTGACCCAGCTGGCCAATGTTTTGAAAACATTATGATTAATATCAGTAATAATAATGAATAATGGTTATTGATGAGAATGCAAAACATAAAGGAAGCCAATCAAGCTCCACACCAACTACCACTGTATGACAGCAGTGACACAAGCAAATAGCTAACCAATTCAAATGAAGAGGTCTGATTATGGAAGGCAAACAAAAACACCCACTTAACTTTTAACCAAAGATTCTTATTTCAAGACGTATCTGAAATGTCAGTAGAAACAGATACACCAGCTGACCACAGCAACAATGAGGAGTTATTAAAGATGTTTATGTTGTCCATTATATTCAATAGCAGAAAACTTTGTAGCGAAGGAGGTCAAAAACACTTTCAAGAAAATAAAAATCTTGCTACCATCAAGCGCAAGTGTATTCCACTGTTTTTATTTTTAATATTTTCCGTGCTAGTGCCTAGTGAAACATTTTCAGACAATTTCACAAGGAGAACTTAGTGCTGCATAAGCACAGCACAACAGAAGAGTAGACACACACTCAACTTGTTACCAATTTGCCAACCTACTACAAGTGGCCTAAGAGTATGGAAACAGCTTGCTTCAGTCAGATGAGATCTATGACCAGCAATGCATGGATATTTGATATGCTGCAAAAAAGAATTGAAAAAATCCTATGAATGATTGGCAAGTTTATTATATCAGCTATTCGTTCCTGAAAAAACCCCAGACAGTTTATAACGATGTGCATAAACTACAAGATGACCTTTGGTCTGATTCCATTTTCATATTGATATAGAGGGAATAAGGAACAACGAGGAATTGCAAGGCAAATTATTTTATAAATACCTCTGTGGAAGAGAGGGCTCACTATTCAGACACCATTATTTTTCAAGCCAAGGTACTGCTTTTAACTATCAAGGAATGTTGCAAGAGAGCTCTTTTTCCTGTCTGCTTTTAGTCATTTGTGATTCAGCATTAGTCATCCTTTGAGGAAAAAAAGGTCTCAGCTTCACTGAGATACCTCTATCTGGACAATTTTAAACTGTATGGAGAGTCAACTGAGTCACTGTCTGACAAAAAGTGCTCAGACCTTTTCAAATAATATCTGCATGCAGTTTGGATGAGACATATGGGCTTCCGTACCTGTCAGTGAGGACCAGACTGTGAGAGTGAGGGGTCTGTACTTAACACAAGGGAAAGTCACTGAACTCTTCCTTTTTAAGAAAACACTATTACCTTAGTACTTTAGTTCAGTAAGAAACAGAGAAATGAAAACAATACCAAGTATATTTGGAAAATTTAAAAGGCTCCTTCGACTTCTGATTTCTAAGACCAGTGCAAGCAAACTCCTCTAAACATGCCCTTTCTGTCATGTGTTACCTATAGCTAATATTAGGCTGGACTTGGAAAGAACTGAAACGCTTTCCCAGGTTGATCAGAAAACAATTCACCTGACATTGGACTTCACACTCAGAAACAGAGGTTGAGAGACTGAGTGTACTTAGACAAAAAGAAGGAAGGATATTAAAGAACAATGAAGGTGTGTTTAAGGTCTATATAATTTTAGGAACACAGTACACTTTTATTTAAAAACAATAGTAGAAAAGAGAATGGCAGAAAAAAGTAATGAAAGAAATCCAAGTCTTATATGAAGATGAAAGGCAAAACATCTGTGTATGAAGAGAATGACATTTCTTAACACTGTTGGTAAACTCCCTCACTGTTTTGCTGTGGACTGCACGATTGAAAAATGAGGTGCTGTTGGAGACACAGTTCCAGAAAAATCTACAGGAATGAGCAGCAGCTCTTTCAAGCTTTAGCAACTAGATTAATTTTCAAGGATAGTATATATTGTTACTCATTAATTCAGGAAATGGAAATTAATTTAGGTGGCTTTGCTGAAGGGGTAGGTGTTCTTGTACTTTAACTTTGGTTCCTAAAAGTAGTAAGCAGATAGCTGAATGCAGGAAATGGGTTAATTTATCTCCTATTCCTTGCTCTGAACTTATCAGTGAGAGTAAGAATTCCATCTTCTCTTACAGCTGTTTTTCTCACCACGAGGTGCTGATTCCTGCCTGTAGGAAAGAAGAGATGGTTATTTGGTATGGTATTCTTGTGAACACAAGAGTAAGGACAAGAGGACAAACGTAAGAATAAAGCTGAAGTAGAGGAGGCTGCAAACAGAGATTTAAGAGTAGCGGGAGTCCCATCCTTAAGAAAGGATGAGTCCCATTCAGTGCATATATGGGACAAGATTTCTATTTTATTAGAAAGGAAGATCTGATAGTTGTGTTGCCTGAAATCAAATGAGAGTTAGTAAACAGGAAAACAAACTGTAATGACAACTGTAGTGAAATAGGAGCATTAAAAATCAGACTGAGTTCAATATTTTAATTGGATATAAATAAATAAGGAATATGTTTTCATTTCTCATGAAAAAAAGAGGTATTTTGTTTGATACTGAGATCTGACACCTTTTTGTCTCTGAAGACAGATATTATATCGACAGTTTCACTTCAACAGTGCGTAGTAGATTGAGGTTGGGATTACCCTTGTTGATACTGGCATTCCACATTCAAGGATAAATTGATGGAAAACAGCTATACTGTAGCTTCCATATTCATTCAAGCTTTGTAAGGTAAATGTTCCTTTTAGTACCAGTGTACTTTGTCACTAAACAGTATAACAAAAAAGCAAGACAAAGTAGACTGTAGAGACATAAAATTTTCAGGTAGCTGTTGTATTTGAACTACCAAGGTTATGGTATACTTATCCCAAATGTCGTACCTTTGTTGCATGGCATTTGAACAGAACTGGTCACTTAGATTCCATTGTTGATCTACATAGCTGGTATCCTCAAAAGTACTTCCTTCTTCTTACACTGTATTGTTTGGTATCATCTCCTTAATGGCTTTATTTAGAAAATTTATTAGTCAGGTTCTACAATGTCACAAAATTCAAAGGAGTTAAATTGTCACTTTTAACTGCTGTTTCTCAGTAACAAATTATCACTGTATTCATCAGAGGGATTAACACAAAATTAAGAAAAATACTTCTCTAACTTAATTCCACCAAAACAGTAATAAAACATTTTAAGTTTGATTGGAAGTCTGCCAGAGGCAATCCTGGTACAGAACAGGCTTCTGCAGCTGCCATCATTCTTCATATTTGTTGCAACTTGCGTTCTTTCAATTTACTGACTAGGAAGTTGTGAGAAATCAGCATTTTTGCTAAAGAATTATTTGGATCAGATTTAGAAGTTTTGCATTAACAACTGAGAAGATACATTTGCTTGGTTATCATTTATGCCTACAACTTATGCAGCACAAATAAGATGCGTTAATGACCACATGTACACTCAAAAACATTGTTTCCATCATGGATTTGTGCTTGTACATTCCTACTTTTAAATATACAGGCTTTATTTTAAAAAGGTTTATGGAACAGAAACAAGAAGCAAAGGGGACCAAACAAGTCTTATAATGTTAAGGAGGCACATTATTTTTATTATCATTAGAAAAATCTTAAGATACCCTAGAAGGCCTGACAGATTCCCACAGCTTGGTACTCACTGCTTTCTGGATGCAGTTCCTTTAAGGAAATTTGAAAAACAGCACAGTAGGTATTTCGTTTAGGTTTTGGTCCAATGTGCACATTGTATATGTAATTATTCTCACAAAAACATTATTATAATCTCAAAGAGAGCTAATTTTTGTACACATAAATGTGGATACATTAATTTAACACAATTAATCAAGTATAGACCAGCTTTACAGCATAACTGATTGATATAACTTTGAGAATACTGCAAAAGTTGATACAAGAGCTATTCTCAGTTAATCTACGGTATTTATTACAGAGTTAACAGTTAAGGCAGTTTATAATGAAAGTTTTAATTGTGTATATTGTACATGATAATTAAGTTCAAAGGTATAGAAATATAGACGCATATATCATAAAACTGTTTTAAAAGTATAGAAAATCACTTTATACCTTGTAGTAACATTTTAATGACTAAGTGAAACACACTGGTTCTTTTCTTAAAAAAGATTTCCTTCTTAAGCATTTAAACTAGAGTCAAACACTTGGGACAAAAAAAAAAAGAATCATTTAATATTTTCATAAAAGATGCATGTAATGTGAGATTTTTCATAGAATTTTGCCTAGAACCAGGAGCGTATATTAGATTTTACCAGTCAGTGGTGATGTCAATAAATACTTTACCTTGGCTATATGTCAAATACGTCTACTGCAAAAGCATTTTCTCAGTGTTGTAATTTTAAGGATTTACAAAGAGAGGTATATTATTTATTTATTTTTTAAACTGAAGAGGTTGTAGTGCTTGTTAGTGCTTGCAGAAGTGAAGGCCTGATATAATAAAATAGAGCTAAGCATACTATGGATAGGTAAAGAATAAGCATTTTTTCATTTCTGAGCATTTATCTTTTTCCTCAACCAACCCTGGAATTATAGTCTGGAAAAGTTTAGAAAAAAATCTCAGTTTTGCCTGTCTGAGATTCTGTGTCCTTGAAAAACATTCTATAAAGCCTACAGTAAGCCTCTTTTTGACCTGTATTCTAAATTGTAGTTTGAATTCATCTGCAGAAACAGAAAAGCAAATTGATCGGGATAGTTCTTACAATGTGGGGGGTTTTTATTATTTTAGGAGTACTAACTACCATATCTGCTATACAATTATCGACTGTTAATAAACAGTTGGTGTCATGCATTCATGATAATTAAACTTTAAATACACTGATGAGCAGCAATGTAACTTTTACCTCCAATTAACCTGCCCTTTCACCTGTTAAATGTAATCACATTTTTACTTATATGTTTAGCATAAACTGCACTATATTTTATAATCTTGTTAGTATTCATGCTTTGTTAATGAAATTTGATCAGCGTATTAAAGATGTTGAGTTTTTGCAGTTAGCTCACATCTGTTGTCAAAAATAATCAGATCAGGTGGCAAATGACAGTGCCTTTCCTGACAGATGCTTTAACGTTGTGAGTAAGAGTGCCCTAAAGTCTCTTTGAATAATGCCAAGCTTTTCAGTTTGGAGTTTATTTGCCTTGGGGTTTCAAAGTGGAACTTTTGGAGCAATCTGACATAGCTCCAGACAGGAGAATGTGTGACTTCTGCTTCCAATGTTACAGTAAAAGAGAAACTCCTTTCAAGATGATTTTTAATAAAGTTTTGTCTTAGGAAAGTAGAAGATAATGTTATCAAACTGTCCCAATATGGCTTCTTTTTAGCATATATGCACATACTCCTGTTAAAACACAAAAGACATTACGTTATGCATTTAAGCATATCTCAGACAATAAATTACACTCTAATGATGCCATTATTCAAATAAATGTGTTGACAAACTGGGAAAGAGATTATTTTATGTCAGGGTTTTCATCAGACGGCCATGAAATAATGCTGGATTTTTGGAAATCATGGCATCTGCTACAAATGCTCTTATTCCTCTGCTTCTAATTCAGAGAAGACACTTTTTTAGTGAACTTAATGCTTATGTAAGCACTGTGAAATGCAGTATAAAGGTATCTTTCCTATCATTTATCCACAACGTAGGTAGCACACAGATAACAGCAGTACATGCTTTCCAGCCATATTTTGGAAAGACGCGTTCATGCTGCCTCGTCCATATAGTTCTGCATACAACGAGAATTGTAGGAATGCCTTCAACCAATTCTCTGCAGTGTTTTATCCCTACAGACGACAGTGAAATCATGAGTTTTCACCAGATTGACAGTTCCTGTCATCTAACCACTTGGAGGAGGGGTTCAAATGCACATGCTGACAGCCAGCAGGGAGGATGCTCTCTGTTACTAGTATCCCGTGCAAAGATTTGAATTTATGTAGGAATTGTGGTGATAGGAAGAAAGACTGCTCTTTCTGCATGCTCAGAGAGAAAGATCAGAGAGTGATCTTTCTCATGTCTCTGCCCGGTGAATGGCAATGAACGTTTCTTTTCCTATTTTTGCCAGGCATCTTTCACAGTATAGAACAAAAAGAAACCTGGTTTAATTGTTCTAATTAATCCCCTAACAATCTTATTGATGAGCAGAATGAAAAAGCACCTACATGCATTCATATGCCTCCTTCTGACTTAAAAGATCTGGTTTTTTACAACTCCTAACCCATCTAGAAAATATCTCAGCACTCCTGTTTTTTTCATGCTAAGATGCTCATTGTTTATCTGCTACAGATAATTATCTCATTACCTTCGAAATTTAGAATGCCACAGTTATGCTTTGATAACACTCCTCTGGAGTCAAGAATAACTATTATACCCATTTGAAAGATGGGTAACTGAGGCATAAAGACACAAGGTAGTTTCTTCACATTAAGGCAGCTAAAATGGAACAACTGCATCTGAGGCGCATATTCTTAATAGGTCATCCAGGTTTTCCGTATGCTAAGCAGAGAGAAAGGAAATACTTCCAGAGGTTATCAGGATGATAAGCAAGAAAAGCATGTCTCGCTTTCCTCTGAAAGTAGAAGGAATTGAGGTAGATATGTTGTTTAGGTAAAATTAAGTCCCTACCATGTAACTTCCTTAAAATTCCACAGGATATCTTCAGTGGATCATGACTCAAGTCTTTTGGGTCCAGACTTCTGGATCTGTTCATCCTTCTTTGTGATTAATTATAGCTGTTTATATTTGGGAATTTGCAAAACAGCAGCCATATGATTTTGGTTCACTTCTTACTAAGCTGGAAGATTCTGATCAATATAAAGTGGAGAAAGAGTAGTAGCATTTAGAATTATAAAGAGGAAAATAATCATTTGAAGATGATACTTATGTGAGTCTATTTTTCTCTGGCTTCTTTATGCTTATGTAATACAGGAATAAACATGAGAGTGGGCTTTTATTGTGGGTCAGGAGCATCCTTCATGAATGGATATTCACAATGACAACAATTTCCTGGTGTGGAAATGGGAGTAATTCTAGCTGCCCTTTAGCATTGCATTATGTCACATTCAGTTACACATATGCAATAACACACCCCAACATGACACCTCAGTGCAGCATATTGGCTTAGTGTGAGGAGGTAAAGCATAAATGGAAAGTGACTGACTAGGAAAGTGACGCATCATGCCCTAAACCAGAACCTGCAAAGAAGAAAAAGGGCAGGTTTCAAACCTTATCAGAACAGGCAGAAAGATGGCCAAAACATTTATAGGTACAATCTTGAATATAAGGAATTAGTACAAAGAACCTCATTGTTAATTTCCAGCAGCATGCAGGAGCACAAGCATAGTGAAATGGAGTGCTGTTTGTGCATAGATTGCTAAAAACGTGGGAATATCAGTGCATGATATTGCACATATCATTCCCCTAATAAGGCCAAAGGGAGGGGAAAGAAGTTCAGTACAGTGTGTGCATGCCACAGTCATAAGATCAATATGCGCTTAAGCATGCTAGGTCATATAGCAGACTGTTAGGTCACTAGACCGCTGGCAGGGAATATGCTGCCTAGCTTCTCCTTTGAATGAAGCGTTTCATATTGAATGCTCAGCAACATGCCCAATGCTACTGATGGGCAACCCTGCAACCTCTCCATAGCTAAGGATTCGTGCCAAGAAGCAGCAGCCTTAAGTGTGAGAGACACTGTAGAACTGCCTAAAGAAGACAGAAAACAGAGCAAATAGACAGATGTGTGATTTTCCTACTTACAACACAAGACTTGACCGATCAGGGTACATGTTTCTCCAAAAACTGCCAATACTTTGTTAGGGAGAGCAATAGGCACATCCTGATTACATCAGCAGTATGATTTTATTATCATACCTTGTGATGACTGAAAAAAAACGATTGTGTAAAAGTTGCATTGTATCAAATGACAGACCCTTACGCAGACAAAAAGCAAATTAATTGCCTCGTCTCTGCATTTCTCTTTTGTTATTATTTTGTGGATTATTTATTAAGGATCCATGTTTGAAACTATTATCAGAAACTATTTCAGTCCAATGGATAACACTTTTGCTCCAGACTTGAAATACTGGAAGCTTTCAGTATCTTGGTTTATGGTGACTGAATGATCCTCACAAAGACTGATTGATCTGGGTGTATGAGCTTTGTGTGGTTGTGAATAATTTTTTCTATAATTAAACACCCTAGTTGCTTGATCACTTTGAAAAGCCTAGAATTAAAAGAAAAAAAAAGAAAAAGAAGAGAAAGAATCATTGTGGGTATTTCAACTCATATTCAGTTCACAGTCTTGCTTATTAAAACTAAATTTTTTTCAAAATCTTTTCTATTGATGTAGTTCTAACCTGCATTCACCTTAGCTTGGGGATATAGCCCGTTTCTCTTGCACAGAGTCAATCGTGACCCATAGTCCACATGCCCTTCCATTTCTTTCCATAAATATACTTTATTATAGTAGAATAATGGGGTCCATAAGTTGAAAAAGTCTTATTCTATATTATTTTCCTTTTAGAAAGTAGTCTGTGCAATATTCTCTTCATTGTTACTCTGTAAAATCTTACTCTCCCATATGCTGTCATTTCCACTCATGAAAAAAGCCATTTCATTTTTTTCCTTTCAGAAGCGTAGTAAAAATCCAGTGTACTTCAGGATTATTTTTTTCCAAAGCAGTCTAAGACATTCATTTACTAACTCTTGAAGTCAGACGAGTTGTGCAGAAGTACTTCATGCAGTCAGTATGATAAATTTCAAGCTGTACTGGTAGAGGAATGTGAACAATGGAAAAATTATTCACGAATATATTATCCCAAAACTTTAAAGAAACCATACATATTAAGTTGTCTTACCCACTCCAGAAAAAGAATAAATTATAAATAAATATTTCAGGAGTAATTCATTCAAATAATTTATTTTAAAATTATCTATGCCCTGATCCAAAGTCTATTGAAATAATTGATCTCATATCTGCCTGCTCAACTCCATGATGAAATACACAAGAAGCCCTAGTATTTTATAGTCATACTCTCTTCACTCTGTCAACTTTTAACCCAGTTTAAAGAGTTCCTTCAGGCACTAAATATTCTCTTTTATTTTCAACTTTCCCATACCTTCAGTTTTACTGTCCAAAATTTTTTAAAATTTAAAAAGATTATAATTACAAATATATGTGACACAATTATTTTTTAAATTATTCTAATGGTACTTTATACTTTTTATTTAACTGAATCAGTATGCAATTAGATCACAATTGTCTACTTTGTGGCTAGTTTAGCAATTGATTTACATTGAATATAAATATGTGAAAGTTTGTCTACTTTCCTTTTCCAGAACTTTATAATTAAACTTTCATCACTGTAAAAAACTGTGGGGTGTTTTTTTAAGTGTGCATAGATTCAAATAATAAATGAAATAGATCTTCAACACAGCACAACAGCAAAAGGCAATAAAGTCCCATATAATCCAAAGCCTGAGTAGATAAAACTTCGTGAATGATTTGGAAGCCTGGAATAAATTTCCTCTCTGAGAGGAAATGGAGAATGTCTCCCATCTGGTTCAGTCACTCTTTAGATCCATCTACGTTAGGATACTTGCATTGCCTACATGTCATTTTATTTTACCTGTAGGTCTATAAAGGGAACAGAAACATTACATCACAAAGTTCTACAGCACCTAACTTTTATAACAGCCAGATTAGGCAGTAGCTTCTTTATGAAAGAGTTTTAGGAATGGGAGCCACAAAAGCCGTTGCACAGCTCAGTATGTTAAACTAGGAACAAAGAAAGTCTAAGAAAAATAATGTATTTTCACACCCCTTTTAGTGTCTTTCTGTTAGGTTTAAACAATTCCTTTTTTATTCAAAATCAAAGAAGGCGTACTCCTTTTTCAGGGAGGAGAAAGTTTAACTAAACAGCACCTCAGGGGCTAGGACATTGATTTAGGATGTAGGGCACCTCCTTTCAGTTCCTTACTCCAACCTGAAGCAATTTTAGCTTACTCTTTTTACATAAACCACGGTATTATATGTATATTTATTCAACAGGTCAAAGAATGAGCATGCATTGTTTTAGCCTAGTCAACAGAGCACTTGCCTAAGAGAAGTAAACCTGAATCCTATTCCTGATTCCAAAGACCTGTATTTTTATCTGAAGTATTTAATGGAGTAGGGGCCAGATGTGGAACCAGAGTACTCCCAAGCGATTTTCTTAAATGTATTCTAAAGTCATGTTCATATTCTCTGGTCCAATGAGTGTTGTACTATTGCGTGCAATGTACAGCTATCTTCAGGAAGGTATTCAGAATACCTTAGAGTGCAGTAATAAAATTCACAGAAGGGACGTGATTTCAAATCTTTGCTGCCAGAAGAGGCAGTTATTGCCATTTCTCTTTTCTCTCCTTGCCTTGTGTCTTAACATGAAGCTATTGAAACACACATGATTAAAGAAAGAAAAGAGTTTGAATTTTTGTATCTTGATTAGAGACAACTGTTTCTCCTCAATCTATCTTTAAGTTATTTGCAGGGCAACTCTACTTTACATCTGAAGACATAACTCCCTGGTGCACTCAGGGCATGTAATTGAGACTGTTCTGAGTATGGAGTGTAACTGAGCAGCACGTCTGCAGTAAGTCTAGTGCATTGACCTATTGTGCTGGTGATAAGTCTTCTTTTAAATGGGAACTTCACCTCTCGCTTCAAGATGATGTTTCCCTCTCTGCTCTGTAGAGTGAGTCATCTACATCCACAAGAGTGTCAGAGGCTGAGCCAAAGTCCTCCACTTGGCATTTTTTATAATCTGTGTTAGTGGCTATTCTTTCAATACTATGTTTGCTGTTAGTTCCTTTATGTGACTGTTTCCAAATGTTTTATAAAGTGCTGTGTATCTAGCTTAAATACTTGCTGCATTGCTGAGTACCATGACACTTCTGTCCTTCTGTAGGTTTAGCCCCAGGTGTTCTAGTCAGTTTAAATATTTGATGTAATTTTCAACACACACAAAAATCCATGACTAATTTAAACCTCTCAAATTCTTCTTTCATGAAAGATGTAAATCAAATTCCATATGAAATACAATTATACAACTTATTTCAGACTACTTTCATTATTGATTTTTTTTCCACATTGACAATTTAGGTCTCGAGAGTACTGGTGGAAGAGGTCGCTTAACACATTCAAACCTTAATCAGTGTAAACTGCCTGGAAGCAAGCGTGTACCCTACAGGTATTGTTCAAGTTACAAAGAGCCCAGGGCTAGAAACAAGAAGAAGGGAAGGATTAATATGTCCAAAGATTCAGCATCCATGCCTTTATTTATTTCTTCTTCAGAAAATTTTCTAGATCTAATGACAATTTTAGTTCAGAAAATAGGGTAGGATTCATGGAACCTTTTTTTTTTTAATTGAACAAAATGAATATTTGTGTGGAAGTATGTTTACATATACATATAAAAGTATACATACAGATAAATAAACCTATGGATAAGTTTTCAGGCTAGAATTTGGTCAAAAGTGGACAAGGCAATGGTTCTAATATTCCTCTAGCATGCACAGAGAACAAGGTTTTGTACTCTCTCATTCAGAATCTGCATATTTCACAATCCATTTGAGTGAGCTTATCATACCATTAGTTATTCCACTGGCAGTGTTTCTCCAGATCAAACTGTTCTTTATATACATAAAAATTAATTAGAAAAGTTTCTGAATCCTCATTGTTCATCTCTCAGGTGAGCTAAAAATTGTAATGTGGGAATTTTCCTGCATTTCTGTTCAAATGTTTAAAGGTTTTGCGGGATGCCAAAGTACTTTTGCACAGCATGTCTACAAAAGGATTGATCACTCTTAAAAATCAGACCCTAAATCCTTATTTTATAAATTTGCACTTGAAATGATGTGCAATACATTTATAAGCAGAAATGTAGGTGACTTTTATCTGATAAGTACCTCATCTCATTTTCGGTTTCACCTTGGAACCATTCAGCTTTGCAGTTCTCTCGGCGCACTTGCTCTCTCGATGACATTCTTTTTCAGATAAGAAGCTCTACACAAAAATTATTGAAAGATTACTATAGTAATTCCATTGCCAGATTACTATTTTTTTTTCATTTCTCTGGGATCTCAGTAAAATAGAATTTAACATGTTTTGATATGACATGAACCATAATACTGTGGATGTAAACAATGTCATGATAATTTTTCACCAAATTGCAATTTGTAAATATTTACAGCTAAGTTAAAATAGAAAAAATATTCGTATTTGTCTGATTGAAATAATCAATTAACATTTAATAATAGTTATAATTACTTATTCTGTACAGCAAAATTAACTTTTTTTTTTTCCCCTTATACTTAAATATGCTGATTTTCATAGTATGGTTTAGGAAAAGAAATAGAACTATTAAGCTGGGATTCATGGTTGGATACAGTTTTTTAGATGTCTAGGTGAAACATTTTTAATTTATAATTCTTTTTTTTTAGAGTATCAAAGGTATTTGTCATGGTGTAGAGCATTTCAGCTAAGTTATCAACCCTCACATTCAGAATAAATCTCTTAGTTTCTCCAGACTTTGTTCTTCAGGTTCATTAAGTACAGTAGAATTAAACCAATTATCTTACTTGAAGTTCTCACTAATATGCTGTAAGCAAGGAGTTTCATTTAGGTTTTCAGGCATTGTCTTTATAAATTTCCCCTGAAGATTCCCTCCATGCTTCACAGTTAAATATTTATCTAGCAGTAGGATTATGGCACACCATCTATGAGAGGGTCTTTAAGATCTCTTCTCAAGTGTAACAGGTTTTGTAGGCCAAGTCATTCATTTGTCCAGATATTTAACATAACCACCTTAACAAAATAATTCCTCCTATCTGATAGGTGTCAATGGAAAGAAAGTGAAAGTGTAATTATAACAAAAATAGCTTTGTTCCAGGTTAGTTAAGGACAGAATTTCATAAAAATATTGCTTAATAAAATTATGCTAGGCCACAAGCTGATGTTCACTCCTTTGCATCCACTAAGGGTGGTATCACCTGAAAGGGAAGAAGGTATAATGGAGTTCACTTAAGAGAATTTTTCCATGCAGAACTTGCAAATGAATTATCATATTCATCTACAGCATTTAAACTTTCTTAAAACTTAAACCTGAGCATAATTTTCTATTCTACAAAGTTAAGATATAAGATTTCCTTTCAGGAAAAAAAAAAAAGAAGCAACAGGTTAGTAGTTGGATTCTATAGCTCCCTCAGCACCTTAAAAATTCTTCTCAGATAGAGAAATCTTTGACATGTTTAAATTACAGTATCATAGACATTTTTTTCATGGTTTCGTACTGCCACAATCAATAATTTTTCATTAAAAGTGGTTCTACAGAACATTTTCCTAAAGAGCTGAGAAGAACTATAAATTAACCAAATGAAAACTCAGATAGATGTGCACAGTGGTAGGATACGAAAGTACATACAAACTAAATATCCTCTGCTGACTCCATCTCCTCATTCCTCATGTGGAAAATGAAAAAGGAACCTAACAAAGTCTTAGAAAAATGTGGCAAGCACTTGTTTCATCCTCATAAGTACTGAGTATAAGATACTACATTTTTGATTCTCTTTTGGGAACTGTTGTGCATTTTGAGGCAGTAATTTATAGATTCAATTATCCAGTAATGAAAAATGCAGTGTCCAAGATCTACTTCAATATAAAGCCTTTCTAAAGTCAAAGTCTGTTATACAGTGCTATCTCAGCCCAATTAACACTGAAAAGTGACTCCATTTTAATCAACAGCTTCCAACTGTTGGTCAGAAATGATAAAATTTTATCTATCGAGCAGATTCATACACTTTACCCCTGCTTTTGTTAAAAAATGCAGTCGCAAAATACTACACATTTCGTAATAAGGCCAGAACACAGAGAAGAGCCAGAAAGACTGTCAAATAAGACAAACCTCATTATTTGTGTCAGAACCCAGATGTGACCTGGTTATAATGTTGATTCAGATGTTTCATTACATACAAAATCTGCATTAGCAGTCCCTCTCCAACACTCATTTGAAAATAACTTAATTACAAGATATGAATTAGTACTAAAACATAGAAAATGAATCCACATAGCAGAAATAGCCAAACTTATGCTGGCTGGGATTTACTGTCTGCCTAATGGTTGCCCTGGGGGCACAGATCAGAATCAAGTCCCCATCACATATGAAAGAACTACATTAAAAGGCATTACTCTTAGCCCCGAGAGGTGTGTAAAAACATACTGCAATTTCAGACACCACAATCTATCCACGTTTTTGGTTATGAATTGTCTTTCTTCTCTGCTCTTACTCAGTCGAGTTCAACACAGTTCATGGTCTAGGTTTCCTACATGTTATTGGGGAAAAAATGGTGATAAAATATATCAATTATTTTTAAAATAGTCTTTCGTGGTGAAAAGAGCCCCCTTTCCATTTGTGACTCAACACCTGGGACAGAGACTCGTAAGAATCAACACGAGTTCAGGCTTCCAGCAAGTAAGAGACTACTGAAAGGTCAGAAGCAAGTCAACAAGTCATAATAGACATTTGCAAGCATCTCCACAATTGATGCCAAAATAAAACAAGTTAATTTCTGCATAGGGAGCCTATCAGATGCATTAATGTTAATTAGGATGCATTAATGTGAAATACACAGGTTATTGTGCAGGGAAGCCAACATGAGCAGTGGCAGCAGCAGTTGTTGCCATGTGCTAAGAAGAGTTCCCGGGGAGTGTCTGAGGGGGTTTCTGGCCCCCCATCACCCTTAGGCTGTGTGTATGGAAGGACCAGATAGCAGGCAATGGGTCCCATGAGAGAGGCGGGGGACAGTTGGAAGGTACCGGCCGACCCACTTCAAACCACAGGAAGCTGCATACAACCAGCTCTTAGGGAGCACTGTGACCAGGGAGAGCATACAGGGAGCAGACCCTGAGGGGAGCAGTGCGGCAGGTTTTGCAGGAAGGTGTGAGAAGAGTAGCGCTCTTTTCCTGTTGCTGGGCTACTGCCAGCTCTGCTCACCTGCAAGTTTAGGCTGCTGCCCTGATAGTCATCCCAGCTAGCTGTTGCTGATGCAGCATCTTGAGGTCTTCAAGAAGTTAGAAAGGCTAGGAAGTACTTTGAGGTCATCAAAAGCACGGTGGCAAAGGCCAAATGAGGGCTGTGCTCTGAAACAGCTGGGAACCATCTACCTAGCCAGGCTAGCCTAGGACAAGTGTAGGTGGCCACCCAGACAGAGCTTCCTATCAGAAAAGCTGCTGTCCTGGTGGAGGGCTGTAAAGTCCTTGCTCCACAATCCTGGGTGAAGGAGGGTGGAAGGTCTACCTGTGCAAGGTGTGTTGTGGTGGAGTCACTCAGGCAGCTGCAGGAGGAATTCAGCAGGTTACACTGTATTAGGGAGAGGGAACAAGAACTAGAGTATTGAAGGCACTGCAAGAACAAATATTAGGGCCCAATGGCACTGACCTCCAAGGACTACCAGATAAAGGTCTTGGGTCCCCAGCACAAGAAAGGCATGGACCTGTTAGAGCAGGTCCAGAGGAGGGCCACAAAAATGATCAGAGGAACACCTCTCTTATGGAGAGAAGCTGAGAGAGTTGGCACTGTTCAGCCTGGAGAAGAGAAGGCTCTGGGGAGACCTTATTGTGGCCTTTCAATATTTAAAGAAGGCTTATAAGAAAGATGGAGATAAATTTTTTACCAGGACCTGTAGTGATAGGACAAAGAGTAATGATTTAAACTAAAAGAGGGAAGATTTAGACTAGATAGAAGGAAGACATTTTTTATGATGAGGGTGGTGAGACACTGGAACAAGTTGCCCAGAGAAACTGTGGATGCCCCATCCCTGGAAACCTTCAAGGTCAGGTTGGATGGGGCTTTGAACAACCCGATCTAGTGAAAGATGTCTCTTTCCACAGCAGTGGGGTAGGAACTAGACAATATTTAAGGGTCCCTTCCATTCTATGATTCTGTAATTCTATGAAATAACAGAGACATGGAAATATAATGAAAGTTTGAAAGAAAATGAAAGCTGCCATAAAACTGTCTTTTATTTTCCACAACATCTCATTGTCTGACATTCATTTACAGTCTTCTGACATAAACTTGTGAAAGCTTTAGATTGACAAAAATAGAAAAAGACAAATTTCTCCCCACCCAGAGTCAATGTAATCATTACAGAAAAGAGTACTAATGCAGTTTTATACCAGTAGATATGAATTCAGATTGAGACAACAGTTATTTTCCTGTATAACTTTGTAGTGTTAACATGAAAATTGTACTGTCTTAGAAGAAATTAACTACAACATTTTTCTTTACTTCGGGCTTCTTTCTTTTACTGTTTTCAGTCACTAAGTGAAGTTGTCTGTAAGAAATAAAGAAAACAAAAAAGGAATTAACAGAAAATAATTAAGATCAAGGCTATAGAGTGCTTTAATAGATTTTGAAAATTGCTCAAATTTCCTCTTGATTTTTTTTCTAAGCAGATACTCATCATATATGTATCAGCCATATAAGCATTCAGAAAAAAAAAATTATTTATCCCTCTATATAATTTGATTGTTTACTCATTAATCTATGAATAATTCAAATATGCTTAATCTATTAATGTGTCTAAGAAAAAATGAGAAGAAAAATAAAACCTTATCTTTTCTTCTAGAAGTGGATTCATGGATCATTGCTGTCAGTAAGATTACTTACTCTGAATTCCATTCATTTACAGTGAAAATCTAAAAATATTTACTAGAGGTTTCTGAGCCTTCTGAAGTCAAATGTACTGAGACGCGATTGTGGCACCAGAATACAAGATACATCTCTATTGTATGTCATTGCTAAGAAACAAAAGAATAGAATGAAAACTTGGTAGACTTCCTGAGGACAAACAATCCATGAAAATTACTGGTTTTGTTACCGGAACTGTTAAAAAATTTGGGGTGAATCCACTATATACATTTGACAAGGGGAAACATCAGTGTAATACTAAAAAGAACCATCGGCAGAAGAGGTCGTCTATGGTATCTGGTGCTATGGATGATACTATATCAGTGAGAGTCTGCACTTGAAACCACAATGCATTGTAGTACTTTCACACAATGCGTCTAAAATCTCTGCTGTCAGAAATGAGAGTGACACTAATTTTTCCATTTTTGGGGTCAGTGTTCTAGCCACCTTGGGACAAGAGTAGTTGAGTAAAACGGACTTTTTATTTAGGCCTTTGTGGTCCAGCCTCCCCTAGAGCCTTCCCTGAGACTTCTCCCACTCCTGCCCATAGCCCAGGACCCTGCAACTCAGACCCAGAACCCAGCCCATGGGGACCCACCAGCCCTCCCTGCACCCTGGTACACATTGCCAGTGTTTGAGAAAGCTGTCTTGCCAGCTTAGGAATTCAAGTGGAAAAAGGTTGCTGTGAATCATATGAAATTAATTAAACCTTAGTCTGGCAGGTTATCTGAAAAACAGGGACAGATACTCAATTATTTGTTCAGATTGTATTTAGGCTTCTACAATAACAATAAATAGATTTTTAAGGGAATATATGGGCGTGCCAGTTGGAAAATAAGGAGTTTAGAAAGCCAGGGCATTTAGCTTAATGATAATGAATTGAATTCACGCAAGTATAGACTGCATAGTTTGGAGATATCACTGTAACTGAAGAAATAGCAATGCTGCTGATACACTTCATCATTTTCTGAGAGGAATAATTTCTTTCTTAGCAAGGAAAGGGAATAAGGAGTGGGATAAAATCACATTCTCTGGTTTCAAGTCTTTGAACACCAGCTGTGTGTCCCAATCAGTACTATCAACATCTTCCTGCCACCATCTAGCATTACTTTAGACCCATTTGAAGTATGTTGGTAAAGATGAATTGCTAATAATTTGTATTAGACTTGTTTGACATTATGTAATCCAGGAGTAGTAGTGTTGAGGTTAGAGTTGTTAGAAGAAATTAAAAATTAGCACAAAAATTAATACAGTCCATCTTATGAAAATGTCTTGTGGAGAACAATCAGAGGATGGAAAAGTAAGTGTTATCTCTCAAAGTTTGCTGAATCATCTTGGAAAATATCTCATTGCAGTGTCTTAGGCTGATGTAAGATTAGGTGATGACTTGATTTGCCTAACACAAAAATATTCAGGTATTTGGAGGAATCTATTCTGTTTGTTTTTTATGGAGTCTCAGGAATTATGAAATTATGTTTTCCACTTACTTGAAGCACATAAAAAGTACTACAGAGCAAACTTTCAATTATGTAGTCCTGTGACTTTGTAAAATTAAATAAGGCAGGGGCAGAACTATAATAGACCTTCATATCTGTTTTTTCATCATAGCATCTGAAACCTAATAATGAGTATAAGTGACCAATAATATGTGAAGGGTGACAGCTTATATGTCAATCAGCAAATTCCTGGACCTGTTTCTTCCATTAAAAATGCTGTCTGTTAAATGAATCTTAGAAGGATTAAGAATAGGCAACTGTCAGATTGTTCCAAATGATTCTCAACACAAATTTCATAATGGACAAAACAGGACGGGGTACGTGCTGTGTTTGAGAGGTCAGCTCTCAATCTTACCATAACTAGATGCCGGTCGTTCAGACATACTTTTCCAAGCCAAGGTTTTTATAAGGTACTCTTTTTACATACACTGTGTAGATGTCTTGCATATGTGTGAGGATGAACATGAATCAGGAATATATAGCATACTCTGTCCAAAGAAGTGTAGCTGAAAAGGCTGCAAAGCCACAGTTGTGGTCTGGACATAAACAAAACATTTCTAAAGCTTCTGATATTGAAATACCTTTCCATTGTTATCAACTAAAAGAGCACGTAAGGAAATATGCTCGTGTCTTGAGATGGGATGAAGTCAAAAATTCTCGGTTATTAAGCAAAAGATGATTTAAATAACCACTGTCTTTTTGTCTAATCCGTTAAACGGCAGTCTTTGGACCTTGAGTCTAACCTGCTAAGTACTGTAGAGGAAATGAAAGGCAGGTTTTCTAAGTGATTCTGAAGAACTAGGGTTAGAATTGTATCTGGAGAAATAGTTAGACATGCAAATATGACCAGGTTAATCAGCACTAATTTTTAGGGAATAGCACAATGATGTGTGCTCTATTGAAAGCTGGATATTGTAATGAGCAAGAGATCTTACTTAAGAGATCTTTGGAATTTGAGCATGAATCAAATGTAAAAAAGACAGTCCCAGATGAAAAATAGAAAAGTCATCATTGGGTGAAGATGAAAAATATCATGGAAGTCTCCCTAGAAATAACAGTGAAAATGTCAGTAGTATAGACATTTAAACTAAGAGAAAAACTTATCCTGACTATACTGGCAGAACAAGTGCATATGCTAGAAAAATGAAATAAATATCTTCTTTCTTTGCCTTATTTTTTTTTAAGAACTGTTCCAAGATCCATTTTGAGGAACACCTTGTAATCCCAATATCACAGAAAAGGAAGTCTTAAGTGTATTTGAATAACAAATCAATTCTCTCAGCAACATCATAAATTTACTCAGAATTGACAGCCTAATAGATTACAACAGCACATCAAGTGGCACAGAAGAAAATTTACCTGGCACAAAGGCAAATTTTCGTTACAACAGAGTTATTTGTTATGAAAAACCATCTTCTTTACTGACAGATATGAAGTTACACTCTCTCCTAAATCCTAGAAGAAAATACCTTTTTGATATTATACTATCATCATTCTTTCTGTTATTACTGTTTGTTTATTATTTATCACAACACCTATGGACCTCCTTCATAATGAGGTCTCTGACTTGCAGAGCACTATGCAAGCACAAAACATCAAAAGCTAATGTTCCATAGAAGCAGTAGTTTTTCTAACTCATCTAAGCAAAAAAAAGAGAGGCTCTCATCCTCTTTGCACACTGAGACAGGACATGAAAAGATGGCCCCACTTGTTTAGCTGCACCAAAAACTGCCACCCTAAACTGCTGAGCTTCAGCCCTGCTTTCCAGCCAAACCCCAGCTCATCCCATTTGCTGCAGTCCAGACACATCTTCCACACCAGGACTCTCCTGTTGTCATTGATATAAAACATTAATAAGCTGTAGTGAACATGGTTTAGTTTTTTTATTATTTAAATGTCTCTGTGCCTTTCACTTCATGGTTATTTTCTTTTCAAAAAAACATATGTCCAGAATCTAAAATCTTCGTGTATTTTTCATGTACCACTGATAACTGTTATTGTCATCCAGAGGCACAAATCACTGGATGGCAGTTAACCAGCAAAGCACTTGGCCACATTGTCTGTCTGCCACGTTTAGGACCCACAGCTTCTAGGGACATATTTCAAAGTCAGAAATGCCTGTGATTTTTAGGGTATGCCATCTTTGACAGAGTAGTCACAAAGTGCCCGACAATAGTAGTAGCTAGCTAATCCAGTGTGTTGTTATTGTAACAGAACCACTGATTGTGAATAGAATCTTTAGATGTGCGTATCCGTGTTCCCGAAAGATCATATACGCCTGCGCGCACTTGCGTGTGGCAGTTTTGTTCTGCCCTACATCTCTTCCACCTTTCTAGTACATCTCCTCCTCCACTCTTTGACTTTCATATGTCTCCTTTCCACTCATAATATTCATACAAGGAGATCCACCCAGGGTATTTTCTTGAATTAAAATTTACTTCACGTTAATGTGAATAAAGCTTAAATTAATCATTTATCCTGGAGTATTTACTGACTTACAGTTAACAATCTTGCATTACAACTAAAAGGTAAAGGTCAGTTTGCATGATTCACTCTTAATTTGTTTTCATTTAAACTAATTTACTTAGAATTTGTACAGCGTTGCTTCCCTAAGGGAATACAGCCAAAAGTATGACCTGATGACAAGCAGAACTATTAAATTATAACAGAATTAGTAATAAAAGATTTTTTTCTGCAATTTGTTAAAAATCTTGGTAGATATTAGCAACTTATTTATGTAAGATATGGAAATACATCTGTAATATAATTGCATATAAATTAAAAATTTGCCTAGGGAGACTGTATAGTGGTCATAGTTTTAAAATGATTGACAGATGCATTAACATTGCTTGCCCCAGGAGAAAGATAATGAATTCCGTGTTTTGCTTTTTTTTCCATTTCCAAGGACAATGTTAGTGTGTTCTTTTGTTTGTGATGCTTAACATTGTCATACCTAGTTGACTACAAAATGCAGTCACTTACAATACTGATCTTGTTAATAGCTAATTGGGTTATTGTGACTTTCCTTTAGCTTAGGAGAAAGAGCTAGGAAAAAAAATGGGTAACAGTCTCAAGAAACAGAAGGAAATTTGTTTCACGAACATGCAGAAAAGATATTTTAAGTTTCATTCAATCTTTTATTAGGATGCAGCTTCTTCACTCATGGACTGGAAAACCAGAGATACTCTTTAATATGTTTTTTAAATTAGATGTCCTTGTTTTTCGGTTTATTTATTGCAACATGGGCAGTAATGCATTCACTAAAAAAACTTTGCCAGCAAATGATCTGACCTCAATGATCTGACTTAGATCATATTGTAACTACCTGAAGGCTATCATTGATTTATAGAGTTTTACATAACTGTAACATGGGGAATCACAGGTGGCCAAAAGTAGCCAGAAGCGGTAACCCAAACCACTCTTTTATCTTCCATTGACAACAGAAACTAACATGTTTCCATCCTGCTCACCTCTTGGGCTACATAGACATTCTCTTTCCTATGTTAAAATATATTAATTTTTTGTTAATAAATTCATATTTGGGCATATTATTAGATGTCACAGCATATGACAAGGACAGGTTATTCGCACCTCTACTGAAAAATGTATGTAGTGATTAACACTGTTCATGCTAACACACAACAGGATACACTGCAGTGTAGTGGGAAGAGCAGGAAACTAACAGTTAGGAGATATGTCATCTAATTTCTTAGAACTGTCATACCTTGAAATATTACCTAAATCCCTTTTTCGTTCTTTTTCCTTTTCTGAAAAATGATGTTAATTCCATCAATAGAACAATATCCTACATAGTAAGAGTGTAGTGTCAATGTCAGAAATGTCAAGACTGTCAAACATGATATACTTGATTTCCTACTTTATCACCGGCTTATTGAAACCAACATAAACTTGTTTTCCAAAGTTCTGATCTAAAGTGTGCTCCAAGCAATGACAAATCTTTCATTCTAGCTTAAGTCTTTAAACGTGCATATCTTGCTCCCTTTATCATATAAAACCATTAGTGATAGACCCTAAATTTAATTCTAAAACAACTTAATAGTCAAAGTAATCTACTAACCATTAGAATAATAGCCTGTTAAATCTAAATATTGGGAACATCCCATAAAAGATAGATTATCTAATAAACAGCTAATTAAACATTAGTGGCTGTGAGACCTGGCTGGATGTGTGTCTATTCTTTTTCCATAATGTTAATGGACTTTATGAACAGAACCATGCTAAACATGAATAATTTTTTATGGAATTTAATTCGTGGAATGATCTAGCAATACTTCTCACATACAAGAGAGTTTTGAGCATATTTCAGGTTTTCTCTCTCCATACAACACAGGCTAGGAAATTTTATGTTTTTATTTATCTCTCTGGAGCCATGAAAGGGGATAAATGCTTTTTTTTTGTTTGTTTGTTTTTGTTTTTGTTTTTTTTTTTTTTGTACAGAGCTCAGCGATACGAATCTGTTCCCCAGAGCAAGTTCTTATAGCTGGGAAGGCCTGTGAGAACACTTACATGAGCTGAGATCTGGCAGGACTTCACTCTAGGTAACTAGCATCACCTGAGAGTGTGTCATTGTGCAGACCTCTTCACCATCTAACTTAGTTTATTAATTTCAAATTTAAACCATCTTCAGTAAATGATTTTGTGCTGGGTTACCTACTCTCTGTTTAAGTCAAGTCAATGTCTTGTCTTCTTCGAGGGGCAATAGAAAAAGTTCAGAAAAACATCCATCACCACCCAAAACCAGTAGGACACTATAGCAAAATACGTCCCTATGATTTTTTGTCCTAATCCAATTTAGGTTTAATTTAAAGTCTGAAACAGATATAATATTATGTGTTATAACTCTGGAAAGTCTCGATATCATTATAAGCTTTTAATATCCCTTTTAATCTTTCTCATTTCATGTGTCCCAACACCATCCTGGACAATGAACTCCACAGTCTTAATACATTCACTTGAAAAATTTATATCCTCTTGCTTTTATGTTATTAGGTATACAGAGACTCCTTCTTCACTATTTTTAATGTCATTGAGGACTGACTTTTCCAGAGAGGGAACATTTTAAAGATCGTAAATAAACAATAAAATTATACAAATAGCTTTTTTATGGAACTACAATGAAAATATTAATATTCTGTCAACAGTGCACATCTATCTAGAGCAGGCAGCTTTATGTCTACAGTACAGACCCACAATAGACAGTATTTATACTATAAATACTTCTAATTCAGTACAGTAAATATTGTTTCCTTTACTGTCTTTCAAATAAGTCTGTTTTGTTCTGTATCACGTAAATAAAATTCATATTTAAAAAACAAAAAAAGTTTGTATTTCTCTAAAATTGTTGAAAAAATAGAGACTGTATAAGTAAATTAATTTCAAAGTATGTGTTTAGAGGCCACATGGTCTTTTTTCATAGTTTTGAGTATCAAATGCAAAACTCAACAATTACTGCAATTTTCACTCATTTGCACTCTTCAAATGCATCACTGAAGAAGAGTAAATCTTGTTGATCAAAGTAAAAAGAGGGGATGGGGCAAAAGCTGTTCAACAGAGGGAAAACCAGATCAGTTTCTGTCATGATTTTTGCACACTGTTAAAAAAATGCACGTCTCCATTGAGAAGCGTTTCTTCTCTTTCCTTGGATTTGGGTACTTACTTTTACAGCCTCACTTTTTGTTTTGATGATTGATGAGAGTTGCAGCTGTAATAACCCAAAGAGGCTTTTAAGGCAAGACATTCCATCTTTTAGATGTATCTGCCTTAAATTATTCATCTTTTCTTTCATATTTCTGCGTTTTATTCCAAAAGGTGAAGAAGCTTTATTTAGAGATGCCTTACAAATCTTATCCTGCTTCACATGTCCTGGTAAAGAAAGTGCAGCCTCGAATCTTGATCTGACTCTTTCACAACAGGACTTCGGGGAAGGGACAAGCTGGTAATACCCTTAGGAGTATTGCCATCATAAAGACCATGAACAGATTGCATTTTCTGCACAGTTTCTGGTAGATTGGTAAGGTAGATTTGGGTATGTTAGGTCAGATTGAGAAGTAGCTAGTCTTATGGAACTGCATAACTAAAATGAGAAGAGACCTTAACCTCTAATATAGTAATTTTGAGCCATCAGAGCGAACGACAGATAACTGTCCAACATTGATCTCCTTGACCCAGCTAAGTCCTCAGCCAGTTCATGTGTCATGGACACGTTACCACTAATCTTTCAGGAAGTTCTTCTGCACTTCTGAGTTGCAGAATTCAGATACCGTTTTTGTTTTTCTTTTTTTAAGCCTGTACAATTACAGACATTTTCATGTTTTTAATCCCTGTCTACTTCCACAATACTGCCACCTCTTTGATATATGCACTGAATTTGGTAAAGCAAAAGGCATTTGTAAGGGAGCCTGGAAGCATAAATTAAATTAAAAAAAAACTAGCTAAATGAACATAAAAGTTGACAACTTAGCATTCTGTAAGAGCAAAGTTCTTTTAGAGCCCAGGACTTTGACAAAGTTTTTGAGAAAGAAGGGACAAAAACAGTTAGGAGGGGATTTATCAAAGGTAGGCCAAAGAGATACAGGTGAGCCAATTAAGTATTTCAACTGAACCTAAATTGATTTTCTCATTTACTCTACTGCAATTACTATAAGCTACCACTTAACATTTGCAGAGAGTACCAAGTGAATACAGGGGTGATTTTTTATTATACCACCCTGTCTTCACCATTCTCATTCATAAAATACATACCAAATATTCTAGGTTTTATTTATAAAAGCATTACTAATAATTCATTAAATATTTCAGGTTTTTATCAGTTAAGCCTCAAGCAGAAAATAATTATAGAAAAATCTTGTTTGGAGGGAATTTTCAATGTAAAGTTCTACAGTAAATTAAAAATCATAGGTAGAGATTTTCAAAAGCTGAGAAGTGAAATCAACTATTATCCCTTCGTTTACAAAACAGTAACGGTGGGGATCTGGTGAAATCCTTCAACTGATTCTGTGAAGTTCAACAAGAAGTTTTTGCTTCTTTAAAAAGTGAAACATACATTACATAAAACATATCTACCTCAGGAATCCTACAGCAAATATAGTGGAGCCTGGAAGAGTATTAGGGGAAGTATCATATACCCTGACCCCATTCACATACTTCCCTTGGCATTTGCTTACAGCACAGACAGAATACCAAGCAGACGGGCCTTTGCTCTCATGTTGTTACTGATGTTCTTGTGTTCCTACCATGAAATAAACTTTTTCTGCCTTTGCTTTTTGATCCGTACTGAAGTGCCATGTTGTTAAACTGTATTTCTGCAAAGCTCTTTGGAAACAATTGTTATTGTAATATACAATACAACGGAGTTTATGCTGATGTGGAGATTGCGACTGAAATCAGGTTAAAATGGAAAGAATGACGGAAAGATTTCACTAATCTTCATAAGCTTCTGTTTAAACAGTGGTGGTGGTTACAGTATGTGGTTTTATTTTTGAATTTGTGGAATGGAAAAATTCTTTTGTCCCATCAACTTTCAACATGATTTAGACTCAGAGTTCAAAATAGGACATAAGAAAAGATTCAGAGTGACGGTTTTCATAAACAAACCACAACATGGAAAGATTAGTTATCTAATTCTGAAATAAATGAAGCAGAACGGCTATATACTATTAGTGAACTAACTCCAAAGAAGCCAGTAAATTACAGTTCATCCCCACAGACTCTTGTATCAACCCAAAAAGCAGTACAAGGACAGAAACAAACATCCAGAGATGGGCAAGATTTTCTAAAGGAAATGCATATTTCAATCAGTGAAGATTACATGAAAGTATCTAGCTATGCAATGTATTTTCAACAGGTGTCATTGTTAAATCAAGACATTCACAAAGATATTCTATAGGTCTATAGCAGTTAAGAGCTTCAGTAAAAAAAATATCATCAAAACTTTCTGTCTTGTATAAATTATCAAAACAAACCTTTTAGGATTTGGTGTTTAGGAATGTACTATCATTATTAGTTATATTTAAGTAAGAGGATACTAAAACCAAAAATATGTATCCTTTAGCACACACCAATACCAAGAATCGTCACCTATTCTGTCACTTCATGAGAGAGAATGAAGGCTAATGTAATGCTAAGGAAACCTGCGATACTTGTTATAATTGGAGCTGACACTTAAGACCTGCTGAGTTCTGTTTGTTGTCTCATATGCAGTATTATGATTGTCATTTACTGTATTTTCCTGAAGCAAGAAGCTTATGTGACAACTCTGAAAAACTGAGTTGCATTCCTGAGTGAGGCTGCAGATTAAACAGTGAAGGTATGGCCACAGTGTGGGATGAGCAGCAGCTCTGCAAAGCGAGGACCCATGCAGTGCTCGCAGAATAGGGCAACAGGCTACGATGCCAGTGGTTAGAGGGAAAGATCTGCCACCAAAAAAATACAGGTTGATGGGATTTTTTGCTCATGTTTATTTTTAGCAATGTATTTACTGTTCTGGATAGGCACTAAATATTACTTTGTCTAATTCTGTAGCAAACAGCCTATAAAACGTAAAGATTTTTACATGGTCATTTCATGGATTTTTAAGACTGTGACTTTTTAAAGTTTTGCTGTAGCTAATAACAGATTCATCTTAACTTAATTTTTAATATTAATGTTTGAAAAAAATATTTTAATATCAACAAAACAAAAAAAGAAGAGTGCACAAAAACAGTTCAGAAAGCTGAGAAATCCATTGATATGAGTGAATTGTGTTTGAAAGTTGACCCAAGAGTTAGGAACACCTATCAGCATTGACAAAGTACCCTGGAATAAACTATTTAGAACTTTATTATAGCATTTATACAGAACTCATAAACGCCTTTCCAAATACCTTGCACCATATGTTTGCTTCTTGTTACCTATAAAGCTAAAGTAATTTATAAGTCTGCCACTTCTCTGTCAATTGTTGTTATGAGTGGCTTAAATTTGTCTGATGCTGTGGGAAAAAGTCATTGAATTTTATGTTATCCATTTTCTGGATGAGCACATCTGCCAAAATAGGTTGCTGTAATGAGTTAACATAGCTTTCAGACAACTGAGGGTTGCCATTGAACACCTTTAATTTTGGGGTGGACTTCACTCAAAAATCAAGGATACTGAAGAAGAAATGGGTTAAGTCATTTAAATGTTGTTCTGTGCACTTCTACATTCTCTGATAAGCATTTTTAAAGTAGTCTATTAAGGGAGAAAAATTGAACGCAGCCAAATGTGTAAAATAAAAACAGGAACAAAAATAGCCCTATGTAATTCCACTGAAATCATGTGGCTTGTGAGCAATGAACTACTTGCCAATTTCCAATTAACCAGTCACGAAAAGAGTGCAACATCGGAGGCTGAGTAAAATCAGTTTTGGAGGTAACAGAGAACAAAGAACAAGGGTATAGCTTGTGTAAAACATTATATATAATGAATGCGGATGTGAATTTGGATGTACTGTGGACTTGCAAGCCAATAAATAAAGAGTAAACCACACCAGCAAAAATGATGCAAGGCAGATCCTGGAGTCGGGGGAAAGAAACCATCAACACATCATCCTCATCCCCATGAAGGACCTAGGATGCCAAAAGTTTGCCATAGCCCTCCCTCCCCTACTGAAACCATTGATCTTAAGTGCCAGAGGGGCAGTGGAAGGATGACCATAATAGCAGGACGGATTCTAGAAATCTTGAGCTGAAATATCACCTTACCTGTATGAAATGTAAGTGTTAGCATAATGATAACTGGTCTAACAAAAATTATTTTATTAGATTATTAAAGCTTTACTTAGACTAACAATAAATTTGTCCTTTGCATGTGTAATGTGCTCCTTTTGGCCGTAACGAGAGTCTGATTGTAGCAGACTGGATGGAATTGAGGCAACCCATTCTGTAACTTGGATTCAGCAGATTCATAGTGTATTATTACAACGCTTTGAAGTAGAAAAAACACACAACAATAGTTAGTTTGTGTGTGAGCCACAGAGCACCACATGGGAGCTAGAGAAGACCTGAGACAGGTGCCTTGTATTATTAATGCATCTCTCCACTTGAGGCAGATGTAGCTCCAAGCAATGTGGGCCCAGGTCATGCTACATTACTTGGATCATTCCCTGGATGAGTGTAGGGGCAATGTACTACATTTAGAGAAGTCCATGTCATCCAAAATGCCTGTATTTGCATGGTAAGAAAACGTTCCTTTTTATTTTCAGATTCAGATCTTTGTGGATGAATCCACTCTCTCTTTATCCTGTCTTTTAACTATTACAATTTTAAATTCTTGTGAGAATAGGTTGTAGTGCAGTATCCCTGGCACTGCTGGATTTTGATATGAGTTGACACCTCTGAACACTACTGACACGTAAATAAATAATGACAATGAAAATATGACAGTTTGACTGAGACTTTCCTCTAAAATGCCACATTGTTCCTATCATTAGCTCTTTTTCGTCACTCCTTGTTTTTGTTTTTCGAAGGATGCTGCTGAGAGTTTTGCAAATTTTGCAAATGGAAAATGACACTTATGAAATCAAATCAAGCAGGTAACAATACAAATACTATGGCCACATATGAAAATACAGAAACTGCGGTTCAAATATATTTATTTGAATGCAATCTTTTCATTTTAAATCAATAAAGTTATAAGGAGACTGGTATGGAATCTACAAAAAAAACCACAAAAAACTCAAAAACCCAAACCAGAAATAAGGATCAGACTTCTGTGTTCTGATTCTGTTTGTCAACATCTATGAGGTTTTTGTTACAGGAGTGGGATGGATTAAATTTTTTTAAAACTCTGATTTTTCAAAGGCTTTAAAGACTAATTCCTACAAAACCCAGGGACTTTGTCAGTGTCACTGAATATTTTTTTATGGTATTTTCATTTTTTTTTGTTTGTTGTTTAAAAAGTCTTATAAATCTAAACTTATCGCTTCCCTGTTTTTGCATTCTGCATCCTTTGCATTTTCATTTTATGTTATGTACATTACTGACTGGTTCCTGCTTTTTTATGTACCTGAATAACTTCCTATACATATAGAGAGTTATAGTATATATATTACATAGAATATTCACTTTCCATTTAAATGAGATCCACCTAATGGTACTTTCCATTAACAGTTATGTTATGCCATTAATTTAGAGAAAGAAGTATAAATTTGTTGTAAGTAAGAGTTATAGGGAATATTTTCTCAAAAACAACTGCTCTCTAGTTAGTTATCACAGAGGACAAGTGACAATTTTCATCTTCTTTCAACTTTCTAAGCCTTTTTGGTTTTGTCATCTGCTTGAAACAGAGAATTACGTTGCTGTTATTACGCTATCGTAATTGGTCCAACTCATTCTCACTTGTGGTCAGACCTTGAAGGGAGGAAATCATTATAAATTCTTCTTCAGTGAATTTCTCCATCATCATTCTTTAGCAGGGAGTTGGATTTACTTCCAAGGCATGAGCTGCAGGCTTTCAAGCATACATGGATATCTCCTCCACATACTTAACGGAGCTGCACTGCAAAAAACTCTATTTCACAAAATTTTTATAAGGATCCCAGGGGAAAGAAAAAGGGCAAAGAAAAAGATAATAAAGTTGATTGGAGTAGTTCGTGTTTTCTAAAACATCTAGAGATATTTACAAATATTTGTCAAGGAAAAGGCCCATTATATACCTTCTCAATTAACTGTTAAAAAGTTAAGAGGAGAATCAGGAAATTAAAGCAAGATCTTGGGAAGAAGAAAATAATCATTTATGAATAAGAGCCCAAAATGGAAAGACATAATGGAAGTGAGGAATATTATGAGGGGAAGAGAAGTAAAGCTGCTAAAGTATACAAAAGAACATCTTACTGTATATTGTACGAATGAAGGGATAAGAAACTTCAGAAAAGATAAGATGAAATACTCAATCTATGAAGAAGTCAAAACAACAAAAATGCCCAGGAATTGTATACAAACTCTTAAACACATAGTTAGTTTTTAAAGTTAAACAACCATGATATCTTTTACTGCTGGAAAGCAAAAAATACAGTAACTTTAAACATATTTTGATAGTACATTAGTGTTTATTGATGAGGGCTGCTTCCTCCAGCAACTCTGGGGCTGGGGGCTTCTCCTGCCTAGCCACTGAGGCCCAGACGGGAGCAACTGGGGTCTCCATCCCAGGCTGAGGCATGCAACAGCACCTTTCCTGTTTAGAATTTCAACTGGTAGTGAGGCTGAAAGCATATCTCCGGAACACACACACAGAGGACACTGGTGGTGCCAGCTACATAGCCAGCCGCAGACGGAGTGCTGCCTTCAACATCACTCTCATACACGACTGACATAAAACATAAGCACAAAGAGCCCCTCCTCCTCTTCCACTGGTCCAGACTGAAGGCCACTAGTGAAAGCACACACACAACACTCTCTGGATTCACAAGCACATTCATGGATTGTCCAAGTACCAGCATGGCCCTTCTGCTTGTCCAACATACCTGCCCAGATCTTGGGTCTCTTGCCTGCTCCATGGGTCCCCTACTCACCAGCTGGTCCAGCATGACAGTTGCTAGCAAATACCCACACACTCACACACTCATCTCATAGGCAACCTATAATGACAGGTCTCCCTCAAATACCAGCACGGACCTCTGCCTGCCCAATACCCCTGCTAGACCTGGGGCATCCTACTTGTCCCTGGTCCAGCTTGAGGTTTTTGAATGAACTATACACACTCCCTAATGCACACCAGGTTTGGGAGAGATACTGGCATTCACACCTCTACCAGCATCTGGCACATGGGCTGTGACCCATGATCCCTCTCCAGCCACCAGTGCAGAACTCCTCCCTTGTCTCACTCATCCGAGTTCCTCCCAGCAGCTGCACTTGGGACATATCCCATTCCCACCCCAATGGCTGGGCCAAGACCCCCACCTGCTCCAGTGTCCAGCACTGAGATCCCACTCCCTCCGATTGTTGACACCACAGGCCCAGGGAGCCCACACTTCGAATATACCAAATCCTCATCTTCTTCCTGTTTCCCCCTTCTTATCAGTTACAAAGTCCAGGTTGATCTTCTCCAGAGCTGTCCCTGGAGTTTCTTAACGGCTCCTTAACTAGTGACTGGAGACATTTGATCTTTGTCATTGTCTCCGTTATCCCTCATCTGTTAGGTTTGTGTCTCTCTGTGCGGTTTGGGTTAGTTTTTTTTTTGCATCCCCCTTTACTTATTATCCCCTTTGCTGTGAAAAGGCCCTTTCTTGGATAATCTTAATGCAGCATCTTCCTCTGAGCTTCCAAACACTCTTACAACTAGTTTCAAAAGGTGACTGGAAATACGTAGTTTATCAAGATTGTATATAAAACACTATGTATATAGAGTTTGCTTTATATATAGTAATTGAAAAAAAATCATGTGTAAAGGAACATGACAACTCTTGTTAATAAGTTCTTTCCGTGTATTGGAGTCTTGGGGCCCCCTGAGCTACCCTTAGAAGGGGAAGGAAAATCTGCAACTTTCGTATTTTTTAAATATCACTGGCTGTCAAGACCTGTTCAGCTATCACAAATGATCTTCACAAGAGAAAACATTGTGTACAGTTTCCTTTTTCTCTGTGCTGTAACATTTGCAGCAAGAAAGGAGTTAACAATCCTAACAGTGATGCTACTTACAAGGTATCGGAGTCTCTTGATTCCACAAATGTCATCTGAAATGGAAAGAAAATGACACACAACTTCAGCAACATGCTAAGGGTGAAATACCTTTTATTAAGCTGTCTACAGAATGAAGCACCAGTGAAATGTTTGACAAGAAAGAATATGTGTTAAGCAATGTTGTTTGACTGATTTTTAAGGCAAAATGGAAATTATATCTCCACAGACAGCTGATGGGAAAATGTTCTCATAAACAAAGATCAGGCCATGCTATTTTATTTGTCCTCCTTTTCCTCCTTCACTTCTTTCCATACAGTACAATTACCTTTCGAGAGAGGAATTCTTCAGATTCAGCTTTGTTCTAATTTAAAAAAAATGCTTACAAAGTAATGTACACTGGCAGGACATCTACAGTAATACTAGTACGAAGATAACTACCTAAGAGGAAACAGAACATGATTAGACTGTGACATGACAAGTTTGTGAAGATGCAGATCATATGCCTAAAATTGCACCCCACGTGAAAAAAAATCTCATTCTTCTGATGATGCATCTACTTTTAGCCTCTTTTCTAACAAGCACATTTTTCAATGTTCAGAAAAAAGTGATGATGCTTTAATTAACTTACAGTCAAGTTTTAGAATTTGTCATGGTGTAAGGACTTCACTAACATCTTCTTTTAAAAATTTATGTCACTCATTTGATTCTGGGGCATTTTCTACTATTAATCCTTTGGGGTTTTTTTGGCTGCAGCCCTCCTGTCAGTCATGGAGTACAGTAGGGCTAGTAAATGTTCTGGAAAGCTGTCAAGGACCAGTGCATCCTAGCTTTGATATTTCTTTACAACATTGTGGTGTGACTATTGGAAGCGTGACTTCTGAGTGAACCAGCTTCTGTTAGGGTGTGCTTTGAGGTTTGTTCCACAATAATATTCATGCAGCTGGTGGGCAGTATGAACAAATTCATTTAAAGATGTCAGAGGACATAAAAGAGCTGAAACAATGCAGTGGGTACTGTGTCTTAGATAAAGTATTATATAGTTGCAACTGCATTGACCCTCTTTTTCTGCACCCTGATTTATGATGCAGCCATACCCACAACTAATATATGAAGGAGTTTGTTTTTTTTCCTGCTTTAGTCTCCCGCCTTGATGTTATATCAAAATGTGTTCATTTTCCTTGAATTTTTGAAGGTAGTTGTCTCTGAAATCAATATTCAACCATAGCGAATGATTGTGTGAAGGTCAGTAGCTGCGAACACTAAGCCCTGATACAGTCAAAGCAATTTTAACAGGATTCCATTTAACAATGGAGTCCATTTAAGTCTATTCTTATCTAGCCCATAGGCAGTTTTATTCATGCTTTGCCATAGAGTTGTTATCCCAAAGACACTGCATGGTAATACAAACTATGTGAAAACAAGTGCCCTGACGAAAATCAAGAGAAATTACCCATGACCCCCTGATGGAAAAGTGCAGTGTATTTCTGTTTGTCCTTAGATATAACACACAGAAGTCACCAACACTCCAAATACAAGAAGGGTATTAGTCAGTTTTTACTTTATTAGAAAAAATCTATTCTCAAGTTGCAAACCCATAGGAAACACATCTTCATTTATTTTGGTATTAACAGGAGTATGTTTTCCTCTTCCAACAATTTTTAAAATGTGGCTAGTTTTAATTCATTCAATCTTTTGAATACCAAGTAAAAGTTTTACATGTTTTCTTTAGTGTTTAAAACTACTTTCAGTGTCAATAAAGGTATTCTAGAAATAATGGTAAAGAGATGAAGATAATTGGATGGCAGCTGGGAGAAATAAGTACAAGTCATTCATTCTTTTGAGATTCCTCATTAGTCTGTTCCACAAGTCTCGCATATTTCTCCGTCCTCACCAGGATACCAAAGTGGTTCAGATGTTAATAGGAGCTTCAGGTAAGTACTATGCCAAACAAATTGTGAATAATCCAAGTACAAAGATGATGTCATTCTCCTGGCTTCCACTGCTTCTTTTTTTATTTTATTATTTTTTACACTTTGTTTCTTAGATAGTGAAATACTTAACTGTGTAATTAAATACAAAAGTAGGAGATTTGCTAAATGGGGCTTTTGATGGTCAGCATTTGTCTCACCTGATCTATTCTTCTAAAGAGCAAGTGTCTAATATAAACTATACATTCCAAAGTTACTGGAAGGACATGTCTGTGTGACATCTGCCTTATGATGATATGGATAATTGCCTAAAGATTCACATCTCTTTTTGATGACTATAGAAAGGATCTGTGCGTGTAGCTTAAAATTAAGTGTCAGGATTTTATTTGGCTGATGTAAACTCAAATGAATCTAGAAGAAAACTTTCATTAGCTAATGTAAATTATACTACCCATTTTAATCTAGGAAGAGAAGCATACGTTTTATGGTTGTTCTTGGTGTCAAGATGAGACTAACTCAACTTAAGTAGGGTCTGGGCATGCATTTTCTCTGTAGGGAAAACCAGACAGAGTACAAAATCTTACTACAGTATGATCATACGCAATGGTTTTCTGTTGGGTTTTGTTGTTTTCTCTGTTGCCTCCTTTTCATTTGTACCAGTTATCCACCTTTCAATATCCACTGAAACTTTACATGATTGGCGTAATTTTAACATGTGCAAAGATATCAAAAATACAGAAAGATAATTTTTAAACACAAATTATATTACATTATTTTAAGAAAGAGCACAGAATTCAAGTAGCTTTCAAGTATTTCTGTACTTTGATAAAATGTAGGTGTACATATGACCTTTAAAGTTCTGTTCCATCTTCAAAAACATAATGTCTTTCTATCAAACAATAAAGAAAAATAGAGAAAAACGATACTCGTAACAGTCATGTTTTTTGTATGTGTGCCAGAGATCAATACAATATTGATGTTGCAGGTAAGGTGTTTTGTTCAAATTTACTAGAAGCTTGTTCTACCAATAATTTCTCTGATTATAACGAAGAATAAGGAAGCCAAAACTGAGCCTTTCCTGTTTGGTAGTATTTATCAAATTAGAAGATGTAAAGAGAAGTGAGCAAGCAGTTCATAACAGACTGCATTATCACTGCAGTATTATTAGAAATTAAATAGTCAGTATTGCAGCATGAAAAGAGTGCCAAGATTTGTGCATTCTGAAATTTTTTGTCAAGTTTAGGGTATAAGTACTAATCCCTATATGCCATATTTGTTAGTAGTTCATTCAACACTACCTTTTCTTTTTTTTTTTTCTAACTCTCTTTGCAAACTTCTAAGATATTTTCACAGTTAGTGTGCCTATTTCTCTGTTCTCTCAAATTATTTATTCACTTACCTATGCACAGGGCCAGACAGGGCAGAAGAAGAAAACAAATTATTACAAAGTTCTGGAAAAGGACCTGAGAAGGAAAGACTTGTAATTAAATATATCTGAAACTCTATACATCCTGTTTGCATCTATTTTATGATGTGAAATTTTAATGTGGAAGTTCAAGGTGAATGCTACTTTTAATTCTTATGCTTAACTTTGAGAACAGAAGTAGAATTCTAAGTTGAATTTTATTGAGCTGGTAAATAAATATTGGACCTGCAGATTATGTTAACCTTTCGTATTGCAAAGATCCCTTTCATCTTGTCTATCTGTCTGATTTAAAAGTTATGCAGTTGCTGTTCATGTTCTGTGAGTCTTAGTGCAGCAATGTTTGGAGCAAAGAAAAGCGGTTGAGGATTTAGATTATGGCAGGTCAGGACAAGGCACAACTAATTTACAGGTGTGTGATCCTTCTGACTCAGATTATCATCTTTCCAGTTGTCATTTCTGTTTATTGTAAAAAAAAAATTTTACAAAATTCTCCTAATAATCTTTCAAAATAGTATTACTCATAGAATATTAGTCCACACAATAAGAAAGGGGATTTGGTTCAGGGCTTTGTTTGCTTCTTTTAGTTCATTTTTCAGAAGCAGAAGAGGACATGTTTTCACTATTAATATGTCTCTATACAGTATCAGTCTTTCATCTTTATTCTTTTAGATATCCTTTTGAAGTCAGTCTGTTGGGGATTCTTTAGTTAGGTGGTTTGTTTCAATATTACTGGCCAGTAAATGAAGACCAAAATGAAGTCAATATTTCTCCAAGAGCAAGAAAACAGAATAAGTTACATTCTATCCACATTCACAATAAAGAAGAAAAACATTATTTTTACCAGGACAATATAGAGAAAAGGAGAAATGACTTCTTTGACACAGCTGCAGTAACTGATAGAAGGTAAGTCAGAAGAGGGCAGAAATATATGTTGCTTGATTAAAAATAAAATTAAGAGAAACCTAGCTAATATGTCAATGTACTGTGGGCTATATATTGGCATTTAGCCAAAGCCTTGTGTGAAGGGTATCATCAAAAAAGGAGGAAAATATAGCTCAGAATCGCAATCCTGTTTTTGCTCCCAAAAAGTGAGGATAGAGAAACACCAACAAAGTCAAAAAAAAAGCAATTTTCTCATGGCAGCTCTACATTTGGTGCAGTATGCATTCCACCTGAGCCCAAAAAGTAACACCAATTTCCAATATGAGGAAGACAGAAAGGGAAAACATTGACTCTGATCTGTTCATCTTGCTGACAACATGAAAAGTAATTACAGTAACACTGAGGATACCGTGGGCAAAGGGCTATGTGGTAGCATTTCAAAGGAGAGTAAGAAAGAGGGTGGAGAAATTGACTTTACATAGCATATACATTGTTACACAATGCAGTGTCATTCTATCAGAGTTTATAACTGAGAAACATTAAAAAGATAGCACTGTAAATATATTTATGAGTGTAGCAGTAAATGTCCTTTCTCCTACCTTAAATACCACTACTACTTCATCACCTGATTATGGGAAGGTCACCAAAAGCACATCATCTTGTTACAAGACAATATTCCTAATTCAGAGCAGTACCACCATTTAGAAAAATCACAGCAGTCTAACATTTCTAAGCACTAACTTTCCTAGTGACAAAAGTCAGTTGAGCTTGACACTATATATTTTAATTTCCCTCCTGTTACATTACTTGCTTCATTCACAAATAACTGTCATGGACAAGTGCATTTGCAAGGCTTTGGGGGCTGATATGATGCAAGACTGCATCACCAGACTCAAACTAGCTTTGAAGATACTTGTTCTAAAATTGGAGAGGCATATTGGACCTGTAAACAAATAGAATAAATAAGCCATGGCAGAACATTGTAAAAAGTGGGTTTGCTACTTCATTCAGTTAGCAGTGTTTCTTCATTCAAAACCATCTCTACACAAACCTGTATTTTGCTTTTTAGAAATATGTTGCTTCCTCTCATGTTGTTTGGAAAACCTTTTATTAACTTTTCCTGCTGTGTTTGGTAAGCTTCTACACTTTCTCAAAGTCTATATAAACAAAGCATGAGTGAGCGCATGATACACTCAAGACATCGACAACATATCGCTGTGGTTTAACCCCAGTAGGCAACTAAGCCCCATGCAGCCACTCGCTCACTGCCCCTAGTGGGATGGGGAGGAGAGTCAGACAGGTAAAAGTGAGGAAACTTGTGGGTTAAGATAAAGACAGTTTAATAAGTAAAGCAAAAGCCGCATGCACAAGCAAAGAAAAATAAGGAAATAATTCACTACTTCCTATCAGCAGGCTGGTGTTCAGTCATCTCCAGGGAAGCAGGGCTCCAGCATGGGTAATGGTTACTTGGGAAGACAAACCCCACCACTCCAAATGTCCCCCCTTCCTCTTTCTTCCCCACAGCTTTTATTGCTGAGCACGATATTATATGGTCTAGGATATCCGTTTGGTCATTTGAGGTCAGCTGTCATGGCTGTGTCTCCTCCAAAACTTTTGCCCACCCCCAGCCTACTCGCTGGCAGGGTGGTGTGAGGAGCAGAAAAGGCCTTGAAACTGTGTAAGCTCCGTTTAGCAGTAAGTAAAATTCCGGTGTTATCAACACTATTTTCATCACAAATCCAAAATATAACACCATAGAAGCTACTACGAAGAAAATTAACTGTATGGCAGCCTAAACCAGTGCACATACATAAGTGATTTTGTATGACCACATGGAGATTGGAGTATTTCATAGAATCATAGAATGGTTTAGGTTGGAAGGGACCTTAATGATCATCTAGTTCCAACCCCCATCATGGGCAAGAACACCTCCCACTAAGACCAGATTGGTCAAAGCCTCATCCAACCTGGCCTTGAACAATTCCAGGGATGGGGCATCCACAGCTTCCTTGGGCAACTGGTTCCAGTGCCTCACCACCCTCAGAGTGAAAAATTTCTTCTTAATAATATCTATTCTAAATCTACCCTCTTCCAGCTTGAAGCCATTACCTCTCATCCTATCACTACATGCCCTTGTGAAAAGTCCGTCTCCAGCATTATTGTAGGCCCCCTTTCAGATACTGGAAGGCTGTTATATGGTCTCCCTGGAGCCTTCCCATCTCCAACCTGAACAACCCCAACTCTCTCAGCCTGTCTTCATAGCAGAGGTGCTCTAACCCTCTGATCATCTTCTTGGCCCTCCTCTAGACCTGCTCCAACAGGTCCATGTCCTTCTTATGTTGGGGGCTCCAGAGCTGGACACCGTGTTCCAGGTGGGGTCTCACGAGAGCAGAGTAGAGGGGCAGAATCACCTCCCTCGACCTGCTGGCCACGCTTCTTTTGATGCAGCCCAGGA
>VYXH01004215.1:53935-64770 GCA_013397275.1 Burhinus bistriatus
CCAAGTTTGTCAGGCACAATTTGGCCTTAGTGAAGCCATGTTGGCTGCCACCAATCATTTCCTTGTTTTCTATGTGCCTTAGCAGAGTTTCCAGGAGGATCTGCTCCATGATCTTGCTGGGCACAGAGGTGAGACTGATGAGCCTGTACTTCCCCAGGTCATCTTTTTTACCCTTTTTGAAAATGGGAGTTATGTTCCCCCTTTTCCAGTCAGCAGGAGCTTCACCAGACTGCCCTGACTTCTCAAATATGATGGATAGTGGTGTGGCATCTACATTTGCCAGTTCTCTCAGGACCTGAGGAGGAATGTCATCAGGTCCCATGTACTTGGGCACCTTGAGGTTCCTCAGCTGGTCTTGGACCTTGTCTTCTCCTATAGTGGACAGTACCTCATTCTCCCAGTCCCTGCCTTTACCTTCTGCAACTTGGGTGGTGTGGTCAGAGCCTTTACCAGTGAAGACTGAGGCAAAAAAGNTCCTTCTTCTGTTTAAGATTGTCCAGGATCTCCTTGTTCATCCACACAGGCCCTCTGGTGTTTTAGCCTGACTTCCTCTTTGTTGGAATGCATCGCTCCTGAGCTTGGCAGAGGTGGTGCTTGAATATTATCCAGCTTCCTTGGGCCCCTCTTCCTTCCAGGGCTTTATCCCACTGTATTCCATCAAGCAGATCCCTGAAGAGGCCAAAGTCTGCTCTCCTGAAGTCCAGGGTAGCAAGCTTACTTCCTGCCCTCCTCACCGCCCTAAGGATCTCAGAGACTTTGGGTTAGATGCTTTTGTTTTACTGATTTCAGTCAATCGTCTTAAAAGATAGATGTCAGACTAATCTGAAATAACCTTAGGGTAAATGGACATTGCATATTATTCCATTGCCATTCTCAGTATGTGGTGAAACCTTCTTTAAGTATGAAACTTGCATCCATTTCAATATACCATAACCCCACAAAAAGTTTTCTGGAGGACAACCCCAGCAAGTCTCACTGAGTTCCCAAGGAGACAGTATCTTCCACACTGAACAAATTGTACAACCAAGGCAGCTGTTTACCATTCAGTTCAGAGACATAAATAAACAGCCTTCAGTCCTTCCGTCATGTTGTGCAAAATGTGTAATTGGTGACACAATTAATTGTCTCCAGTGTACATTTTAGAAAAGGAAAATATTCATCATAGAAATGATATATCATAAGTATTTCACAATATCACTGTACTTAAAAGCTGTAGAGAAAGGACAGTCCTGTTCTAACATAGAGACAGTAACAGTGATTATGAAGTCAGCTCCTTTATTAAATATCCAGGGCAGCTTTAATGTGATTATTGCCTCTCTTTTTTGAAGAACACTATAATGCAGCTCTCTGGCAGTCAGCTCATTAGACTGTACATTGCACTAATTTAAATATTTTTACCAAAAAATGTATATAGGTGACAATGTAGAACAAGAAATACAAGTTAAGGAATCCTGAGTCACTCACTTCTTATTCCAAAAAAAATACTTCCCAGAATGTATAGTATTTTTTCTCAGTACTAACTAGAAGCTGTGCTGTGGTTTTTGTCTTTGTGTCAGAGACAAAAGGACCCAAGAGGGGCAGTTTGTGCATATTTTTGTCAGAGTTAACCTATTGCCTGTTGCAGCAGCAGAGTTCACATCTCTCTGTGCTCCATATATGATTCCTCTTACTTATTGTGTGGCTAAGGAGATGCCACAGGGCTGCACCCGTTGTGTCTTCAAAGACCTTGTTTGTATTGGTCTCCAAATAAAACATATAAAAAATATTTAACAAAAAAATACTCCAAAAGGAGCATTACGCTTCTGCAGTTTTGTATGCTCCATGTGAGGCTGCCACAGCAAGGTAGAAAATTTTCAGGAAAGTTAATCCTACAGCATCTTATCAAAAAGAACAGAGTCCCAAATAAGTTTAAAAGATCTTTATCTGCTTAGCAAGAGGGAGACAGCAGTCTGAAAGTGCAATCCGGCTCTTTGAAGTAAGGATCATGACGGAAGGTTTGCTGCTGAATTAGATTCACAGTGAAAATTATCTGTAAACTACAGTGTATTGCTTACATCCCCTTCCCACCCACAGAAGAGGGAAATCTGACAGAAACTGCAGGGAAGTAAATGAAATTTCTAGGGCTAAACCCAGTTCTGCCTGATCTACTAATTTGTGCAGGGGAGGATTATAACAAACGGTGATCTGCATTCTATCAGGCCTGAAACAAGTAAGGTTTCTGATCAGTGTAACTGAAAGACTTTCTACGGCAGCTTTTGCCATGCACTAAAATCATTGTCGATATCTAAAATGGGGAGCAGAGTAAGAAATATGTGACATCTTTTAGCTTACACCAACTTTAGAAGGAAATCAGTAGATGACATTGTGCTCTGGTCTCAGGCCCAGCAGTGGCTATTGTTGGGCCATAATGGAAAACCTCACTTTTCTCCTTTATTTGACCCAGTGTATCACTAGTTTTCTTTAGATCTTAATGAATCAGTCCAGGTAACAGTGTAAGAATGGAAGGGCGAATGTTCAGGAAGTATATTATTAAGAAACCTTGTGGAGATGAATGGTGTCCCAAAGAATAACCCTTATGAGCCTGCTTGTCAGGAGGCAGAGAGCAAAAGGTAAGGAGTGATCCCATTGTGTGAATTTCTTGTATTCAGTCATAGTCACAGGTGCATGGTGTTGAACTCTGGTGTTAGCTGCATTAATCGCAAAGCCAAATCCCTAAATAGGGAATTGAAAAATAGCTTTTCCTTGCACGGAAACATACTGAAAAATCATGTTTGCCGTAGAAAAATAGTAATATTAACATGAGTTCAGCCAAATTTGAATAGATATTTCTTCTCCAAGGATCGAGGAAATTTTTATCACTGACTGAGCACATAGACTATTCAGAAACAAGATTAACAACATAGTTCATATTAGTATCAAAAATGACCACAACTTTACTATGTGAATCATTTTTAGAGCTACAAAGCTAAACCAGCAAAAAATCTTATGTGTGATGTTGGTCTTATTTTTTAGCATTTTAACAGTACCATTCAGTCATTTTCTATAACTACTTAGGATGAAAATAACTACTCATTGTTTTCTCAGATAAATGCATGCAAATTTCATAGCTCATCTAAGAATGTTAATCAAAACATATTCTAAATATTCAAATTTATTATTTCCAGAACACAGGAATAAACATTATTTTCTCATTTCCTCCATGTTAGAGTCCTTAGGTAATAATTGAATGTTGAGAAATGGTTCAGTTTTCCGTTTTTCCCCTTCTTGCATAACAGCTGTGCTTTTTGCCTCACAAAACCTCTGGGATTTGATTATAGCACGAAAACAACATACCTCCTAATGTGCTGTGTCATTTTCATATACTAACTACAACAGAGGTTGAGCAATACCTCTTAATTTAAAAAAGCACATCGAAATAATCTATTCAAATCATTATTTTATATGTTCAACTAAAGCTGGAGGAAAATAGAAGATGGGGGAAAAAAGTGAAATTTTAAAGATGTGTTGTTCATCTAAGAGTAACATTTAAAGGGTGAAATAATTGACAAGGATTCGGGTTGGGCACTGAGGAACAGGGTTTATAGATAAGGACAATATGGTATTTTGTGATTCCACAAAAGCTCAAGTCTGAAAGGGATTAATATTTTTTCCTTTCATTTACATATTCATTGAATAAGTGTTTCAATATACTGAATAAGTATTTCAAGCAATTTGAATTTAACACTAAGATGTCAATAAATGGTATTTTTCATTTTCATTATAAAAGTCCATTCCTCTATTTCTTTCAGTTTCTTGAAGAAATTATTAATGTCATTGTGGTTAAAAACATGTTAAAAACGTTAGCATGGTGTGAAGTATACCTTTAGTCCAATATCAATTTTAATAGAAACCCACTATAATTTATAACCTCGAAAAACACCTAATAGCTATTACGTGGTTTTTCATCTCCATTATTTTGTAGTGCTCTGTTTGAATGTTTTCTTGGTCTACAATGAAATTAACATTATTCCTAGATACCAAATGTCTTGGCAAAGAAAATATAGTATCCTTTTACTGTCATTTAGATGAAGTTGTTTTCTCTAAGGATTCAATAACAAGGTAGTTTAAAAAGTGATTGTTTTACTGAAATTGCATTGAGGGAAAGGTCACATTGCCACTTTGAAATGTTTAGGATGTAAAAATCAGACATTATTTTTCATTAAAGCACAGGTGTGAAATTGTCTGAATTCTAACATACATATAGGAGAGAGATTTAGATTGGTACATTGCATAATAGTGTAATATTGAAATAAATACAATCATTAAAATATGCCAACCCTATTTCTACTATATATAAACTCTTGCTCACAATGGAAATCTCTGTTAAATGGAAACACAGACTTGCTAATGGAAATTCATATTTTAAATAACTAAAATCTGCTTGAAATATTTCTAGTTGCCCTTCTGCAATTTTCTTTAGGTGAAAATTTCTTAGAAGAAACAACATTCTGAATGACTAAGGGAGTAATGCAACTCATCTTTTACAAAAGCAAGGCTTTACCTAAGAGAACTTCTAAAAGAAATCTTATACAGTTTGGATGAAGTAATTTGCACCTGTTTTGTGGACATCTAACAACCATTACTGATGCTGCCACAGCCTATGAACTGTTGTAGCTCTATTGGTCCTCTACGCAACCTTACGTACAGTAAGTCAACTAGTGTTGCAGACTTACTTTGCAGAGGATGTGGGTATTATAGAGGAAACAGTGCATCGGCAATTATCAACTGTGATGAAAAACTGAAATGGTGAAAAATAATTTATTATGGACTTCGTGCTGTTTATTGCAGTGGGCAGAGCTGCATGGACAGCCTTGTGATTAGCATGGCAGCATTGTCATTCAGTTACTTTTTAAGGTTTAGAAAGATCCTTATTAAGTGATTAAACCAAGCCTATGGATGTTTTAACCTTATTCATAAAGTAGCTGCAAATATTCCGTATGCTGTATTATCCAGAGAAGGAAGAGGGAGGAGAAGCAAGGAGACCCCATTGGAGAAAATGCCGGAGAACTGAGAAATGTGCACAGAGGAGGTGAGGCAGATAGGCTGATCGACTTTACATATATCCTCCAGCAGCAGCTATTGTACAAATGATGCACATCTTCCCCATTGTGTCCCAAAACTTCAGTCCAGTCTCACTTTCCCCTGATATATTGAAAAAATAATTGTGAAGCCTGCATGACAGCAAAAGGATTTCCATTTAAAAAAAAAAAAAAATTGTTCTTCTTTGAGCCCTTCTTATATCGGAATAAAAATTAGAAGTAACTGCATGATTCTACATTTTCTTTATATTCCTTTTAAAACTTTCCACTTCTTTTAAAATGTCTCATTACGAATTATTTCTTTAGGAAATTTAAAGTTTCTTGATTTTCAAAAAGCATTTAGTATAATGTGTGTGATTTGTGTTTATGTGTTAGTAGTGAGAGCCTGGTAGCAAAGACGGACACTGTTAGTACTTCTTGCCCTGGCTCTACTTTCCCTTACCGCTTTCAAGATTATGAGCTTCAGAAAGACCTGCTGCTAAAACAGCATCAGTCTGTTTTCCTACCTGCCCAACAGCAGGTCAAATCCTGCTACTCGAAATCACCCTGGCTGGAACTTTACAACACTCAAAATCTCTGTCACTTCTGTAGGCTGCTCATAGAGGTACATTTTATTGTGGTCCTGCGATCACCACACGTGTATGGAGAATACAGCGCTCATACACAATTCATCTTCAGGAATTTGTTCCCAAACAACTTTTCAGTACTCAAGGAATTAAATAATGCATTGATTGTTGGAGATTCCCTCATACTTACTAATATATGGATCCATGTATCAGTAATAAAAATGAGAACACTTATAATAATGGCATACTGTGGCTTTCTATATTATTAGCAGTTTGTGCAACATGAGAAATTAAGTGTATCGGTGTTTTTTATTTTAGTGGTGTGTTTTCAGATAAAAATTATAGTCGGTATCTGAAGATAAATATCAAAACATACCAAGAGTAAAAACGATCTTGCTGAAAGCTATGTGCTGGACCTTAATGACCTTTTGTTCCAGGTCTATTTCTGATATTGATAACTCTTTATGTATGAAGTCTGAATGTATTTTGCTTGGTGACTTCAAGATGAAAAAAATCCAAGAGAATATGCATCTTCAGGTTACAGATAAGAAAAAAACATGCAATCAATTATCTGTGTTGTCAGGATTTTAATTGGTGCTTTTGCTAATATATTATCTGTGTTTACATTTGTCAGTCGTTTCTCACTTCTTTTCCACTACAGCTTTGTTACAACTACTTTCACAGTTCATGTTATTGTTCATGGTTCCCCTATTATTTATAAATCATTTTCTGTCTTCTTAACATATTTCAATAAAGAAAGAAAACTGAGCCATGAGCCTGGATTTTAGGGTATATGCATACATGTATGTGGTTAATTCCAGCTATCGAGCAACTTTTCAGGAACATTATAACAAGGCAGAAATCAAAGAAATTATTCTAAAATTAAAATCATCTACAAGCTAAATAAGGTTCAGCTGTGGTAAAGTATATTTTGCAGAGGATTTCATGATTAAAGACAGGAGCTACATCTATACAAGTAAGTTAAAAAGTGCTAGGGCCCGGGCCCATGCCCAGGCACTACAATTTAACTGGTCATCTTGTTATATTGTGGATCAAATACTGCGTCCTGGTTTTGGCCTGGACCAAAGAGTATTTTCCGAAAAAATGTTGAGGCATCACTTAGGGCTTAGCAGGAATCAGTGGCTATTCCCAATAGACCAGCCTTTTCCAGGGAATAAGGGAGTTTAATAGTATAGACTTTACAAAGACTATGCCAGTTGGCTTCAATATAAAAGGACGGACGCTGACATTCCTTAGTTTACAAGCAGAAATGTAGTCTCAGGGTTACAGCTGCCTCTGGACTGCATTTGCTTCTCTTCTGGTGTCACAAACCTCCCCTAGACTTGGGAGGAGAAAGTTGGTTGACTTAAAAATAATCAAATGTAATCGAAACCTGTGTGTATATCTTGATGTTTTGCATCTACTACTTCTCATCTGTTTCTTGCTAATGTAACCTTTATATTTATTTATCCAAAGTAATGTCTTATCACTTCATCATCTGCTATTTTTACTTGCTTATCTATTTTCCTATTTTTTTTCTTTCTTATTTTCTTTTTTTAATTTCTCAGTATACTTTATAATATTATTGGGGGATACATAGTGGATCATTGAAGCCTATCAAAAACACTAACTCTAAAAAGACAGACTAACATACTGGTAAATTGAAATTTTTATGGTGCCAAAACCATAATGTGTTTTACACACCTGGGCTTCCTTACATATTCTGTGAAATTAGCCAATTTTGTAGACTGAATGGTTAGTTAATTTATTTTTTTTATCAACTTCTCAAGAATACTTTGCATTCTTCCCACACATGCACTTTCTTTACATTTATAAGTATCTTCATACATCATCTTCAACAAATCCATCATTCAGAATGCCTGTAATCATATCGTTAATAGTTTTATATCACTGGAATTTGGATTAAAATATACACCACTTGTACTGAGTACAGCAGTTCACTTTCTATACCAAGATTTTAATACATATATGTAATCTAGGCTTTCTAGAGTAAAAAATTAGATTTGTCAATTGGATATATTTAGTTCAAGAAATAATAGAAGTCAGAGTAGAATGCTTTTAAGTACTGCTTTTACACTTTGATATTTAATACATAGAAAAGACAGAATTACAGGTTTGCCTTGGAAAGCAATTAACACATTGCTGGATATCTTTGAAGAAGTATTTCAGGAGGCATATAACTACTAATACTCTATGTGACTTTTCTACCCTACAGTCTAGATTTTTGAGCATTTTGATTTTACAAAGTCGGGCCTAGAATACCGATCCAGATTTCTTTCTCCATCACAGTGACTGTTACTCCGCTGTCCTTGGAGAATATACTCCAAATTTACATGATTGAAACTAAGAAGATAAGATAGACTTACAAGTTGTAATCTTTTGTAACATCACAGTTTCCTTGATTTAGTTCAGTATTTTGAGATTAATATATTTCTTTCATCAGGATGAACTTTTTTCTCCCACATTACTAAAAGCCAAGGCAGTAAATACCCTACCTTGTCAGTGCTTACTTTGTCATTGGCTACTTCAATACTAGGCACAATCTAGATAGCCAATTTCCATTACCTACTTGCACAGTTCTCTGCTCCATATGCATCTGCCACTGAAGAAGTAGCAGAGGGAAGCGACATCTATGGCAGCTATTGCTACTCTTAACCTTTAATGATATAATCATAATTTCTCTAGATTTTTTGCTTGATTTATTTCAAAAAGAAGGTATCTGGAAGCTTAGTCTTTTGGTTTTAGTTACTCATCCCCTATCTTGCCAATTCACTTCCACATGGGCTTGTTTTTGTGTACATCGGTCAGTATTTCTGATACTACACAGCCTGGTGATTTTACAGCACCACAACGTTGGGCACTGCAACTGATTTCACCTACTATAAGCAAACATATGATATTTTTGTGCTGGTGTCACTCAAATGTGTGTATTTGGTGGACTGGTTCAAAGCTGCTAAAAGTTGTAGAGGACAGTGAACTTCGCAAAGGTGCAGCTTGAGCAGAGCATCCTGTTTACAAGTTATGGAAGGGATCATGAAAATGGCTGTAGAGAGAATAAGACAAGAGACTGGAAGTGACTTACAAGAAGAAGGACAAAATAAAATGAAATAACAGAGTATGAACAAAATTTGGTGGTCTATAGTCCCATAATACAATTCAATGCTGTAAATATTTTCATTTCAGATTTATGTTTGAATATAAACTTGAAGTATCCCTTTTAAGATGCTGAATCATTTCTAATTAATGTTCCCCAGGTTCATTTGTACCACTAATTTCAGTGAGTTGTCTGACAAAGAACTGCAGCATTGAGCCTCTGACCTTAATAGAATTATATTTAAATCTGCTCTTATTTGTTGTAACGTTCATTCTATTTACAGTAAATCTATAGTAAGAATTTGGCTCCTGTCCTGTAACATATAAACAATTAGTAAAACCAGTGTAATATTTTTTCTTTTTTTTTTTTTTGAACTGGTCTGAGATGCAATACAGTAGACAAAGATCAGGCTGCACCAGGATACTGGAAGCCATGCAGAAGACCTTGTGTTCAAGGAGTTAGTGACCTCGAACAGGCCATGTGTGTGCCGTTCAATCCTGTACATAGGGCTTGAGAAACCTCTGTTATTTATGTAATTTGCAATTATATCATTGGAAAAGTAAGCTTTATGTGGATGAAGGGGTGGGATGCAGTTATTCTGACCGGGATAGAACTAACTGTATATTGTGCTGCATTGCACTGTGTCCAGTGTGACCTTCAGGCTGCCTTGTGCTGCATAAATCCTTGGCCGCAAGATGAGCTCAGCCAGCTCACTGTAATGCAGGAGCCCAAAAACAACTCCCACTTAGTACTGACTTTTATGCCACCTGTGTGGCCTTGCCTTAGTAAAAGTGCAGCAAGAAGTTCTCATATGAACAGCGGTTTTGTTTGACAGTAGAAATTATCAATAGAGTTGTTTTCTTGGAAGAAAATCATGTAATAGCTCAAATAACCAAAAAAGAGGAATTTTCCTCCGTGGGCAGGTTTGCCATGGGAACGTCCATCCCTGGTCTGTCCAATGTTGCACGAAAACAGGGTTCCTGGTATCTGAAGGAATGCAAGATTTATTTTTTACCTATATTACTCCTTTTATTCTACCTTATTACAACAACTATTTTTAAGCCTTTTGTTGGGCTTTTCTTATTCAAACCCAGAAAGAACCCTGCACCATCTCTCTCTCTCCCTTTCCCACCCCCCACCCCACTGCAGAACAACCTTCAAATAAATAAAATCATGTGTTAAAAGAGTTTGACATGCTGGAATTGATCTAAACACAATGTAGTATAAATGTTACTGTTACTGCTTTTTTGATAACAAGGAAAGATATAATGATGTATTTAAATCAAGTATTTATGAACTTCACAGCATGTTTTTTAATTGTCTGTCAAATATTCTCACTCAAATATTTTCAATAAGTAAGGGGTTTTTTATCACATCTTTTACAACTGTCATTTCATATTTGCAATTTACAGACATTAATAAAAATGTGTGTATTAAATGAAAAAACAGCTCATTACAATAGATGAGTAGACAACAAGTAGAAAAAAAGAATACTATGCATAATAGAAAAGTGTTTCTAAACTGGCCAAAAGAATTGGTGGAAATCAGCAGCTTCCTCTTCAAAGTCGTGAAAAATATCTCCTAGTTCCTTCAGGTAGAAACTATAATACCGTAATACTTATACGACAAGATCAATTAATGGTAAGAGTAATGGGAAATAGGTTAGCATCCTGAAGAAAAGGGTCTGTTTTGCCTCAGACTTACTAAATATTTTCTTATTTTGACAGTCAGCAAAGCTGGAGAAAACTTAACTCAGTAAGACTCAAATTTATACTATTCCCAGTTTGGAAGCTCTGTCTCCAGTGAGATAAATTACGAACATTCAAAAAAACCTCTCAAGCCTTGATAATCGGATAAGAACTCAGCTGGCAAGGTTTAGGCCTGAGCACCTTAACAGTGAAAATAAACTGGGACAGCGATAGTCTTGCCAAAGACACAAAATATCAGACAAGAAAATGAAGATCATGTAAAACCTGATGTCATGCTCCCTGAAGGATATTTGTGGCATTATGGGAGATCTGTCTAGAAATAGAAAGCTCTGGATATAACAAGATAATGTCAAAAAAAAAAAAAAAA
>VYXH01004215.1:64795-165227 GCA_013397275.1 Burhinus bistriatus
AAAAAAAAAAAAAGAAAGAAAAAGGCTGTCCCCACCTCCACCTAACACATGGAACATGTCACACAAAGAGTATGTTGTCACTTTTATTCCTGTGAAATTCTGACAGACTTGACAGCAGTGTTTCCTGAAAAAATATCAGTCAGATCTATATGGTTGCATTAGTAAGGCTTAGACCTGGAACTAAGTTCTTTCTGACATTCAGTGTGTCTCATTGACCATGGCATTTACAGCACGATATGGAAATGTGCAAGTCCTTGAATAAATGGGGGACAAAGGAGGTCCTCTGGGCATTTCAGAGTTCTGGAATGGTGGCAGTGTGGAAAGTGTTTGTTTCACTTGTGAATGCTTGTCTTTGTGTTATTGAATCTTCTAACTTGTTACCAAGCTTTAAGTAACTAAGGAGTACAGCATGTCAATGTATCAACCCAATAAAATAATTTTTCTGTGTTATTTTAATTGAACATACTGAATTATGGGTTTCTAAACAAGAATTCTCTTTATACAATGGGTAGAGAAGGAAAAAACAAGTTTGCACTAAAACATGCATTTATTGACAAAATTGTATCACTACAGGCTCAATATTGTACCTGTCAAAAACATCCATAGGAAAACCCAGAGAACTGGTTACAGGCTAGAAATTTTTAAGTACTTTCTTTGTTGTATCTCAAGACAAACACTTTATTTTTGTAAAATTCAATGTATGGATCACCATACTTTGTCAATAAATTACAGTTCTTGAACAGCAGCTATAAAATCTCTAAATAGACAAAGGATTTGTTGTTCCAGATGCAGTATATCTAAGCACACCGTTGCACCTGCCTGAGGAAAGAGCTCTTAAATCCTCTCCTAGTCTTAATTTTGGTAAATTCAAGACCATGAATATACTGGCTGCTTTGCATGACATCACAGAATAGAGGGCCATTAATACCAGTTTAACCAGCAGCCTGAATGTGCTTGCTATTTAGAGATACAGCATTGCCATTTCCGTTACTGTGGCTTCTGAATCACTTCTGCACTAGCAGAAAATAGATGAAGATGAGATGTCTAAGGCTAGTCCATATACTAGAAATATGATGTAAAACACAACTGAGCTGACAATTATCTGCTTTGTTTGTATCCAACCCCAGGCTTCATGCCAGGCTCTGAGCAAGCTGAAGAAAAAAAGAGTCCTTGAATGTGCACAGGTAAAGCCCAGCTCCTTCTGTGCTGGCTGCCAAAACACATCAGTTAACTCTTCTATGGTAGATAAGTCCACTTGGGTTTCTTCCCAGAGGGACCCAATGAAGTATGCAGAAAGGTGTTATGAGATTTGCAGGCTCCCAGGCTTTTTATCTGCCAGGGAGCAGTGTTGGAGGCATATAGATGAGGAGGCACATCTTGTGTCTTAACCCAGCAGCAGGGCTGTGCTCCACCACACTGTCTGCCTGTAGCCTAAGCACACCTACATCTTCGGTGTTAGGGCTATGAAGATGATTAGGGGACTGGAACATCTTCCTTATGAAGAAAGGCTGAGGGACTTGGGTCTTTTTAGTCTGGAGAAGAGAAGACTGAGAGGGGATCTCATCAATGCTTATAAATACTTAAAGGGAGGGTGCCGGGAGGATGGGACCAGTCTTTTTTCAGTGGTGCCCAGCGATAGGACAAGAGATAATGGGCACAAACTGGAACATAGGAAGTTCCATCTAAACATGAGGAGAAACTTCTTTATTTGGAGGGTGGCAGAGCACTGGAACGGGCTGCCCAGAGAGGTAGTGGAGTCTCCGGCTCTGGAGACATTCAAAACCCACCTGGACGCCATCCTGTGCAACCTGCTCTAGGTGCCCCTGCTCTGGCAGGGAGGTTGGACTAGATGATCTCCAGAGGTCCCTTCCAACCTCAGTGATTCTGTGATTCTGTGATTCAATCCCCGACAGTCACAACAGGGAAAACTGGTCTCTCTTATATAAGGGTCAGGCTGTTATAGGTGATGCAGCTATTTGTCCCCAGGAAAAATAGTCCTGGTAAGGACAAACCAGAGTGGTTGGAAAACAATACTACATTTTCTCCCTCAATACTCTAGAGATACCACAGAGGAACCTTTTAACTATATTTAAATATAGGAAGGGTTTCCTGAAAAGACTTTAAGATTTCTTTCATTCACATAAATCTCTGACAGAACCAGAAGTTACATGGGCTGTGCAAATGCCTGTCGTTACCTGCAAATATAGCTTTTTTAAGACAGACAGTGGCAATTAAGTAAATAACTACTGGAACCAGTCAAGAGATGGCATTTCTTTGTTTACGCAACAATTACTGACTAGAGCATTTATTTATTTAGCACAGTGTTCATTAATCAAAAGCTGGCAATTAACTTGTGAGTTTCTTATAAACTGCTAAAGGTAAAAATGAGTCTATATGCATTCATGATTTCCATCAAATTTCAAAACCCTAAAAAAATGGAGAACCCAGACATTGTCTTAGAAATCTTCAGTTTGTACATCTCACACATTTTTCCTGTAAACATAGGTCATTATTTGTCAAAATATAAATGCATTATTTTTCAAAACACACATACATATATACAAATTCATGTCACATCTATCTTTTCCAGCTTTTTGAAGACCATGTTTTCTCCTGTTTTAAAATAATGAGATACATATTTTACATAAACTAATAACCAAGTTAGAAATTACATAACATTTTGCACAGTGTCCAGCTATAAATTTGGTGTGTGGGCCATAAAAATCCAATTTAAAGGGTGTCTGCCAGCTAATGAGGAGTATGAGTTACTATTTGAGTTTCAGAACTACTTAAAACATGTTATTCCTTGGGTGAAAATGTTCATTGGTAAGTTGCGGTATTGAGGTCTTCTGGCTACAGAGATAAGGCATGGATGAATACAGAATTTATTTTAAGATGAAGTCACATTCTTAATCTTTGAATTTCACAGGTTCTACAGATTAATATTTCTTTTAAGGTTTTGCTAGTCTATTGAAGAAATTCTTTAGAAAAGCAAATCATGGAACTTTCTTTGGAGCCTATAGCAAACTTCATGTATTTAAGAGTACATTTATAATCACCAAAAACCAGAGCTCAGATTTCTCATTTCTGCATGGCTGTTTTGTGAAGTTGATTGTAGACTTATAAGATGGCAATTCCAACATAGATGCTACCTGTCCTAGGACTTGCCAACCTCAAAAATGAAAATGTAGCATTTTTGAAGCAAGAAGTGTGCTTTATTTTGAAGGTCATGTAAATTAAATGTTTATAATCATGAAATGCGTATTACAGTTATTGAATATCTAGAAGATAAATGAAAGGATGACTTGCTTTCCTGTTTGGCTCCATTTTTCAACACAGATACTTGGTATCTTCGTAGCACTAGCTAGGCCTGTATTTTAGTGCTTTCCATGCTGGAGCCAAAGTCAGCAATTACAGAAAGCTGCTACTGTGAAAATTTCCACGTGCAAGAGAAGTGAGCACATTTCCAGGAGCAAAGCAGTAGAGAAATGTGATCCGTATGCATAAAAGCTGTCTGGTATATGAAAATAAACCTTTTCCTCTTTTTTTAAAGCATCCCATATTTATTCTAGAGGGATCTGCACATACTTGGCAATGTTGCTAATTACACATTAAGGCTGAAAACATGGAACTTACAGGACTAGCTTGTGGTATATGTTTGCTAGATATACAAGGGCATCCGATGCATATAAAAGGATTTCTTTATGTTCCCTAATCTACATAGTTTGGTACTCGTTTCTCATAATTTCTCTTTTTCAGTATTGGCCAGTTTGCTAATCCACGGTCTCATTGTGTGCGTGAACAAGACTTTATGGGGTACACAAACAAAAAAGTGTGTTCTGTATGTAGTTATGGAAACAAATCAAGCCATATACGGTTTTAGTTCCCATAAATCAGTTTTTCATCATATTATCCCTCAATCATTCCACTGAAAGGCTTTGAAATTGGGTCCCCAAATATTAGACTTCCACAGGAGTTTGCTACATAGGTATGAAACAGTCTTGCTATTAGATCTTCACCAGACTTTCTTTTCTTCTCGGCACTTGTCCAACCTTAACAAACCTCTCTGTCTATTGCTCCTACAACTGTTGAATGTTTTCTTTTGCCTTTTTCAATGAACATGCATTGCCCAAATTAATACAGAAAGTAAACACTTTCACTTTTCAATTCTTGGAATATCCCAGTCTTCTATCACATATGTATACTTTTTAATGGTTAGGCTGGAAGGTAAATTGAGAAAATGACATCTACAAGATTGCAGAAGAGAAATCCCAATTGATGTAAAAGATGTCACTCATAAGCTTAAGGTTACACACCTACTTATGTATCTACCACAGTTATGTTTACATGTCTAAAGATAATCACAAGTAAATAAAACTTATGTTTGTATTTCATTGCATATAACACTTCTGACAATCTTAATTTCCTTCAGAGGCTTCTTATTTACCTAAACTGAGATTGCACTGTGTACCTTTGTGATTGCTCAATGACTTGTTCAGTGATATGCTAACTTTAAACAAAGTATTATATACATCTATCTGATATTTAATCAAAACACTCAATTTAATCCAACCCAAGTATGTGACAGTATGTAGGCACTCCCCTCAGTACTTAACAGCAAATCCTCAACTGAAAAATATTTAAGGAGATGAGATTAAATAAAAAGGAAGACTATTTACTGCAAAAGCATTTTTTTTTCATCTGTGCAAAAGGTTATTGACTAGCTATTACACCTCAGCCATATTAGAGATATCAAAGCAAAGATTTGTTTTCTATAGATCATGCCTTTCTGATTAGGTGTTCCATGACTCTTGTCACTTCTAGTTGAGTCAACTTGCAGTTGACTTCGATACAGCCAGGGAAGTCTTCAGGGAAGACTTCAATAGAAACACTAGGAGAAATAATATTCTTACCCCCATTAGGGGCAGAAATGTCAAATGATCAGAGTATGATTACATTAAATATAGACTGAAAATATTCTGTGAGCAGTTTGCTCACTGTTGTTGGGATTTTTTTTCTGTTTTGTTTCTCAGTTCCTTAAAATGTCTCTTACAGATGAATTGAAAACACAGAACTCATCTCTCTTTTCCATGAAATGTTTTGCCCTGGTGATTTTTCTTCACTTGCTTCCATGGTTACATCAGATAGACAATCAAGATCGTAGGCTTTATTGAGCTGCAATACGCCAGCAGTTTGTCTAAACATGAAAGCTGCACCTTTAAAGAGATGGTTCTATCAATTGCAAAGTCTAGTTCTGCAAAGGCACAGAATAATGGCTAGAAAGAAAATGGGTACATTCAAGGTTATGAAGATCATCTACTTTCCCAAGGAGTTATAGGAAATATGATGGCTACATTTCCTCTTTTTAGTCTTCCCTGTATACTCAGCCTAATCAATATTGTCCTCTTCTCTCTGTTTACCACAGTGGTGCCATGAAGGAACAGAAATGCAAAGTAGCTTTATAACATCAAGATATTAAAGGGAAATAGCCTAGGCAATGTTTTCACTTGCACATCCATCGGCATAGATACATTGCTATGCTACTTCTTAGTACTCAGCAACAGTCCCTGTGAAGTCATAAATGTAATTTTCCCTGTAAGACCTTTATAGATTCCTCAGATAACTGTGTAACAAAAGCAATGTAACCTAATTTTATAGTAAAATGACAGAAATTGCTTTCTTAACAATTTAACTGTATTTTTACTAGTAACTAAATAGAAAATTTGAAAATTTGAGAAGCATACTAACAAAATAAGAACTACCTTTCCAAAGGTCAAAAGTAGGATTCAAACAGAGGAACTGCAAGATCATAATATACCTCCAGGATTGGAGGAACATATTGCTTCTCTTAGTAGACAAGCAGACCTCTTCTGGATCGTCTACTAGAAGGATGCGAAACCTAACTTTCCAATAGGTCAGAAAAAGGCTGAGCAAAATGTTCATCAGTAACACCCTCCAGAAACAGTGTGCAGCACTGTAATCAATTATCCTTTTAATTGCAATACCTATAAAAAAGGGCTAAGGGCTGATTTATAAGCTTAATTCCTAGCTTGGGATGAACAACCTTTCTGAGGCCGTTTCAGAATCTGGACCTGTGTTTGTGATAAGTTGAGCAGATGGGTGAGCCCTGGTTGTGGAAAAAGTACACGTATTTGTATATAACCAAAAGCCTAGAAAATGAAAGAAGGCAAAACACTGGAATGACAGATAATTCAGGGAGTATCCTGTTACTGCATGTATTGATTATTGCTGTACACTAAATATAGCAACATTCAGAAAATTGCAAATATACTAAACATTTCTAGTAAGGCACAACTAATAAAAGTTAGTCTTTTGACTAATTTTTTGAAAGACAACCTAAATGAATTATTTAAGTTGCATGAGCTATGTACTTCTCTTTAGAGTTCAAAATTCACCAATGTCACTCAATCTTCTGTATGTAAAAGTATTGGCTAAAAGATGTAAGTATTACGGTCCCTTTTATCGGTTCAGTTAAAGCATATGAGTTTAGATTTAGGGCAACATTAAGGTAAGCATCAGGCAGTACAGATGCTTACACTTCTTTATATCACCATGTAACCATTCTGTCCAGTGTGTTAGAGACATGCTTTTTTACCTGTTCAATGATATGCAACTTAAAACACGGTTTAGCCTCTCTATAAATACGGTACCTGTAGCTTTCTCTGTATAGTGAATACAACTAAGCAAGAATGACAACAGCTGTCTATAACCCAGAGTTTGTACTGTAAGATGCAAACTGACTTAATTTGTATAGAATTAATCAGTGTTCCCCACTGTGTAGACACACTAAAGTCAAAAGCAAATAGACACGCATGTATGCATGTGTCCTGCTTGTGAGTTATGTAACTGTTTTAAAAATATTTCGTTTGCAATTTTCTGAAAATTTTCAGAAATGATGGAAATGTTTGTATTTACGAAGCACTGCTCCAAGTCTGCTAGATATATTATTATCAGCCCAAACTTTATTCCCCATACTCATTATCATTTGAAATAAATATGCTCATTAAATTTTCATAAATTCCATCTTCTGCCTGTTGTTTTCCTGATCCTGGCTTTTTTTATCCTACCAGCTTTGAAGGCTGCATTTGATTTCTTCTTTAGAAGATGGAGATTTGCAAGTATTTTCATAGCATATTCCCTGATCAGAGAGTAGCTCCAGCTGAAATGTATGTCTTTATTTATCCAGTCAGGTTCTTATTATATGTCTGAAAACTGACAGAACCACTCAACAGAGGCTGCAGCTGCCATAATATCAAATGTGAAGAATAAACAAAAGATGCATATTTAGTTTCTTTTGCCAATGAACAAGAATACAGATGTGATCCAAGACATTCACAGCAATCATTATGCCATTAGATAACAACTAGGTAACAAGCTGTGAAACAATGAATAGTTAAAGTGTGTGCATCAGCTCTGTGTACAAACAAAGATATACTGATGATCACAATAATGTAGACTCAGTATCAAATCTACCACTCAGTAAAAAGCTCAAATATGTGCATGATACAGTGCTGGGTTCCAGAAAAACTCATTATTTTTTCTAATTTTCAACTAATTTAGGCACCCCTTAGTACACATATCACACTTTGATAATCACCTTCATGTTTAACACCACTATTCACAAAGTGTTTGTTAGCATTTCATGGGTGCTGGAAGGATAAGAACAAATTGCTGCATGGAGTAGATAGAACTATTTACTCATCTGTACGAAGAGGGACATGACTGTGGGCTTTCTTTTGGACATAATGTAGTCGTGCAAAGTCATTGCATCTGACCACATAGTGGTTTAACAGTAAATGAGTAAAAAATTCATTTTTTTCTTGGAATCTTAGACCTTTCTCTTTTTTCAAAAGTTAACTGAACCAGTACAAACAAGTGTTGAAATTTGTGGTAATATACTACTTTTTTGCCTTCAGGAGAACCAGAGAAAAGGTGCTGCAAAATCATCTAGATTATATGGTTTATATGGTTGTATTATTTTGTTCTGAACTCTGATAATATATCTGATATACCTCTGATAATAACACTAGGTAGATTCTTGAACAGGGTGATATCTCCACATCTTGTGATAAATTTATTTTATTCAATTTAGGGAGGGTTGGCTAATGAAATTACTGGGTATTACTCTGGCCTATTATGTCAAAAAAAACCCAAAAACCACAGAGAGATGGAGACTAAACCAGTTCAAAGCCATTTCTGTGCTGCCCCATTAATAGTCTTCACCTATGTTCTTTCTGTTAGGATAGAAATTGCAACTAGACCAGAAAAATAATAGCTACTGAACATTAGTTTTCATAACCTCTGTAAGCAGCGCAGTAATTCTTTAAAAATACTATTTGTATCTAATTGCCTCACTGCCTGAGGTGGCCTCATTTCTGAGCAGAGTTTCATCTGGATCTTCGAAAGCCTGTTTGGAAACAAGTTTTGCTTTTTCTTCCTGGTTTAGGAAATAGCTTGGTGTGAATTTTGACTGATAATATAGCTGAAGATTTCGCATTGACTGGATATCCTACAACACTTAAAATCTGAGAAGTCTCAAGTTAACAGAAAATCACAACTCTTTAAAGTCATAGGGGATATTTTAGGGAAATTTTTGGAAACTTATACAACGTCTCTGTGGAACAGTGGCATAAACTACCTTGTACAAACCTTAGAGCTGCAGAAATTTTTTCTCCAGCAAGTCTAAATATGAACACAGGGGAAAGGGAAATCTCTTCGAAGCTGAAAAAAATCTCTCAGATTTTAAAACTGGCAAGTATCAGACCTGGCCATTATTGGAATAAGACTCCTTGAAAGAACACATAGGTGTTTCAGGGAAATGCTGTTTATAATTCAGTAGGTGACTTTCTTTTTCTAACATAGGACTAAATCAAACCACTTGTTCTCTGGGGTCTACACCATATCTGGGATGCAATTAAATATAAGGGTGACATTAATCTCATCTGCTTTAACATCTATGGTACAGATGTATCAGGCTCAGTAAATCACTAGAGGGTCCCTTAATAGACAATAGGGAAAAATAAATACTTTTAGCATGGGGTTCATCTAATGTATTTTTAGATACATTAGGACCATCTTCATCAATATCTTATATTTTAACTAAGTGTATTGATTTTAAGTTCTAAAGAAACTTCTGACAAATCAGGAATGCTGATTTTCGGAGTCCTGGCAAACTTCTCAAATGCAGCTTTATATGACAGAGATATTCTTTGCTTCTTTACCATGTTCAGTGATGCCACTTAGTAACCGTTAACAGTTTTCATGGAAACTCCCATTCAAACTCATTAAAATAAACTTTTCATTTTGTATCTTAGTTAATCAACTATTTGTAAATGAAAACGCAGATGTAATTATTAGAGAACATTCATCTCTTTGCTCATTGGTTTGTTCTACTTTCATTTCTTCAGCTTGTGGGCAGGAGGGATAGTCGCTCATATCAAGTACTTAAGGTAACCTCTGATCTCTTATTGGAAAGCAACTTAATGAGACCTGAAGCCAGAACCTTCTAAGCTGAAGAATAACTAACTTTGTCTATGCTACAGTTTTTTTGATGGAGGAATTGAGTTTTTACCCTCTCTTCTCTTGGAAGTCCTATGTTTGCTTCAACTACATTTATCATTAATTTGGGGGTTTGTTTTGGTTTTCCTTTTGGTTTGTTTTTCATTTTCTTTCAGAAAAGAGAGATGATAACTGCGAATTTTGGACCTGCTTCTTTGTTTTTTTTTTCTAAGAAATTCAAAAAAACCTAGTTCTTTACATCTTAATCCAAAGAATTTTGAAGAACCATTTGGAACTACAGAAATTGTTATGAGAAAACTTACTAACCTTAATTTCTCTATAGATCATTTTCTGAACTACAACACGTCTTCAGCTACTGTTGTATCCATAAGTGTATAAAATTTATGGGTTTGGTGTTGTTTTCATTTATGCTGACATGCAATTTGGCACTTCCTTTCTTATGCAGGGCTACTTCTGATTTCCATCAAAACTTGGTTTTGCAAAAGAGAAAGAGAAAAAATGTATAAGAAGACCTCTAAAGTAGGCCTGCCTACTTTAGAGGCATATACTGCCTCTGTACAATTATCCTGTATGAAGTTGAACAGAGGGTCACAGTTGTACATTCAAGTGTTTTGACAAAATGCTTAAACATTTTAATCTTTTCAAGTAGAAATAAATAACGGGGGTTTTTCGGGGTTTTTTTTTTTCCCTTTTTGAACAATGCTGATTGAGGGGTACAGAAAGAAGGATTGTCTCATAACCAAAAAGGAAAAGGGAAAGCCAGAAGCTGGAAAAGCTGCTCATTGGCAAAGCTGAACTTCAGATGGGAAGTATTTCCTCTAAGTTAATTAAAGTTTTGCTGAATACTATTATCTACTTAAATCAGTGATACTATAAAGGATGTAAGAGGGATCAAAAGCATTAAAGAATAAGGAAGGCTGTTCACACTTTAGTTTTGAGGATATAAGAAAGTTCACATACTGATTATGGATTACTCTCAGGCAGGTATAGCTGTTTAGATAAATAGCATGGCCAAAGCCCAAATCTTCAAGCCTTATGTTCCTCTTCAGAAGAAGTGCGATCAACCTTAACATAAGACAGACATAGAAGATTTCCTACTTCTACATAACAAAGAACTACTTTATCTTCCTGACTAGATATTATGTAAAGAGATGAAATTAACCACAATTTAACTAGGGTTCATAAATTTGTTGGAGACACACAGAGGACTCAAACTAGCATTATTTCCATCACTTCTCTGAAAACCTAAAGAAATCTTGCACGTAAATGCTATGTTACAGGGAGCTCTGAACAGACTTAAGAGCAGTTGCTGTCTGGACTGATGGAGCTCTACGCGCAGCTTTTCCTGGCAGGCTGAAAGAATTTCCTGATGAAGTTGATGTTACTCCTTTGTCCTTACATGTGGCAGATGAAATGGTAAATAGCGCTATCCAGTATAGTGGTTAACCAGTGCTGCCTGCAGTCCATGACTCTGAGACTCAGTGACTCATCTGGTCTCCTTGCAGAGATTCTCCCATCCTTTTCTTAGAACAGTTTTGCATAAGCTTCCTTGCCAGCAGCAGATCAAAGACTAACACCAGCAGTTGGAGAAAGGACAGGAGATGGTTGGGTCCAAATAAGCCATTTATTTGTAAACATTCTTTAAGTGTGGCTTTCCTGAAGAAGGAGTTGATTTAGCTCTCTGCAACTAGTTGGGAAATGGCAGAGTTACTGGTGGGATTATTTATACATGTGGGGTCTAATTGCACATTATAACAATATACAGCTATTCATAGGATTTGTTCCTGTATATGGGCTAGGTGGTGTTCAGTTCTCAGTTACAAAAATTAAAACTCTATGTCCAGAGATTCATCTTCCAGTAAACAACTTTATATTAGCCAATGTACATAGTACCTTACTGAAAAGAATTTACACGTAGAATTAGCTAAACTTGCTAGGCAGAAGGAAAATATCAACCAGATAACAGGTAGCTGTATTCCCACTCCTTTAGGAAACTCCTCAGGTAAATCTTGGTCTGGGAATATCGGTATTAATCCAAGTACTTCTTACTTTGCTAGAACTGACCAAGAAAAAAGGGAAAAGCACTGGAACCATTATAAAGATTCCATTTTCTGCATACACTGAAAGTATGGTAATTATGAAGTTTTCTTAATTGTCAATTCTTTGAAATCAGTTTTCCTAGAAACACTTTTTCCCTATCTAAGCTTGTAGAGTTTGATGTAAAGTGAGAGAACCTTATTAGTAGTAAATGTTGGCTGTCAATGTCTGAACCATTCTCAGGGATGGTACCACTGGCTAGTAAGTATAACTAACTGTCCAGTTGAGGTCCTGCAGGAAAATGTCTCCTGTTCCTGTTACGCTTCTTACATGGATATAATGTAAGTCTTCTGGATCAAGTGCAGCAGACCAGAACAAATCATTCTATGGTCAACAGTTTGCTTGCAAAATGTCAACAGGTATATACAGCTGAATTTTGTGCTTTTATTTCCATTTTTCAGCTCTTTATTTGGACCATTTCGAACCATTCTTTATATTATACGTTATTTCTCATTCTGGAAATAGGCTTTGATATAAAGGATTATTTCATGAATCCTGGTTCTGAAGATGTTTGAAGGACATCCTCCTTACATAACTATTTTCTTAATAAGAAACTTTTGATATAATTCACATTTGCATATAGTTCTCCTGGTACACAATTCTATCATTCCAGAGCTGAAAAACAGCTGCTACTAATTCTGGGGCTGAAAAACAACTGCTTCTACTTTCTTTAGTATGTACAATAAAAATCAGACAATTCTTGCCAAGAAATATTCTAAGTTAACTTCAGTCACTTGCCTTTATCAGTTTCAGATCACAACATAATCCAGTTCAGCAATTTGTTGCTTTTCTAGATACCACATTTGAGTTCCATTGCCAATTTTTAAACACTCAGCTCTGTTAACCATCCTTACCCCATTTTTATGTCCTTCACCTTCAGCTGATTTGATTGACCTTGATTTATCTGAGGAAGATGATGACAGTGCAGAGAGAGGCCATAAGAATATGCAAGCTAAAAAATGTATATGGAGTGTTCAGTTTTTATAGACAAAGCAGCTGGCATCCTTCTAACAGTAGTCTGAGTCAAAAAGCCAGATGCCAGAAGGCCAATATCTCCTCTGTCTGATAATCCTGATAACCCTGGTCCTGCCTCTGTTCTTTAAACCATACAAACTGCACTTATGTATTTAGATTGGGTATATTTTTCAGATCTCTGCAAAAAATCCCACTCCCTCTGCCTTCCTCCCCCTGCCCTGTTACGTTGATTGTTACAGGAAAAATTGCTTTGCTGCTGTTGAATTGCTAACTGTCACACTTGTCATGATTGTGATGGATAGTGAGTATGACTGTGCTAAAAATTACTGTGTTTTCATATACTGAAAGAAGTAAAGAAACCATATTGCTCAATGGGTCATTGAGGTCATAAACAGATACTTTCTTTATTTTACATCTCTCTAGGTGCATTTTGTACTGTGATACTTTTATGGATGAATATATGAAATCTCCAGTCTCCATAAAGTGTCCAGTCTAGTTGTATTCAGCTGCTTTCCACTGCAGCAATCCAATTGCAGCCCATTCATTTTCATTGCTGGTGCTGCTGTGGCACCAGGATGACTAAGGATTTGCTTTTCCTTTAGCTAGCTTTCAGCATGCGTAAATGCACTTAGAGACAAAATAAAACCCTCTGCCATGAAACACGGAGGGAGATTTTTCTGTACTGAAATAATAATAAAGAACAACTATATAGAATGAGCACCAAATGCATGCTGGATGATTATTGATTAAATATTTTGTGTGAGAATTGTGTCAGGTGCTAAGAAATCAAGCCAAACACACTCATCTCCTAAAACACTTTTTCTGTGGAAATCTTCTGAAAAATACTGTAAAATATTTGCTTTTTAATGTATTTTTGGTGAAAAAATTCTATTTGCCAGTCTTTGCAATAGACCTACACAAACAAATTACTGGCTAGTCTTTTAAACTGAACAGAAGGAAACCATCTTCACTCTGGTAGTAGATTAAGGTCATTTGCCCATCTCTTTCCTCCATATTTTTCTATTTCAACAGATAACAGGTATCAATAAGCCAGGAAAATAGGTAGAAAGGAGGAAAAATAAAAAAAACTCTTCAGTTCAGATCTTTGCATTCTCGTCATCTTATTTCACACCTATTTTCCATGGCATATACCAATCGCATCATAAATTCAATCACACCTAAGTCTTTCCTTTACCAGAATCTTCTGCAAACTATGGTGGATCCCACAGTACTAGAAACTGATTCTAAGAGAGGAGTAATAGTCTCCAAGGTACTAAAGTTGGGTTGGTGATCTCATTAGGAAGGCTCGGAGATGACATCTTGTTACTATCTAACGCAATTTTTTATGTCAGAAAAACACAAAAGACAGGTTATTTAGAAGCAAATGAGCTCAGTGCAAGCAATATACCAGCAATCTGATAACTATACTGGATTTCTTAAAAAATCTCGTATGCCTAGGAGTCACTAAAGTCTGTTTAACATCAGTGAAAGTCACTCTGCTTTTCGCAAGGTACCGGGTATACTGAAAAGTTAAAACACCAAATAAAAGCTATTTTGGCCCATAGAGACATCATGCATCGCCTGTAAATGCACACAGAATGACCTAGCAACACTGTTTTTAAATATAGTTATATAACAAGACCCTCTTGCATCTTCAATTATTTGTCAGATCCTACTGCAATTTCCTTTTCCCTTGACAGGCAAGAAAAAAATTACAGGCTGGAGAAGAAACAAATACAAACTGAATAACATTCATCAAAGAGAAATTTGACAAAAGTTGGTTTTTCATTAATTTGAGAAACATTTATGAGGCATGCAGATTGGCTGTGAACATACTTAGAATTCATAAGTGTTTTCTGAATGCTTTGGATGTGTTATACAGAGATGACAGATTGTTTACATTGGCTGTTCAGTTCAACTGATCTTATGGTATTTCTGTTCCTTTACTGCCTGACAAATTTATTAGCAGCAGAATAATGAGTGAAAAACCAGCAAATAACACACTAATGAAATATCTGGATTCACAAGATATCTACTGAAAGCATAATGAGTCTTAGCTATTCTGTTACCTGATATTCACAAGTGCAATACCTAGCCCTTTGAACAATTAAAAAAAGGAAAAGAATTCAAACAGTATCCTCTCATTACTGAATCATCTTGTCATTTAAGCAGGTCCTCTGACTCAGCAAAATAGTTTAATGCCCTATACAGAAAATCTAGACGTGTATTCGCATTATGAATGTGATTGCATACATCCCAACCCATTTTTGCATTAACCATGCTAGCTTCTTGGAGTTCCTCTTCTTCAAAGATGTACACTTTGGAAAAATATTTTCCTTGACAACATTCTGTATTGTATAAAACAAATAGGTGCAAACAATAAATTATTTGGAGGGTTCTTTTTTTCTCAGAACCAAATAAAAAGACTGCACTGAGTGAGAGTAACAGCATTCCTGGAACAAAGTAGGTGTTTTAGGCACTTCAATACTAGGCATGCTATTTATCCTCAATTCTGTTCGGTAGCATGTCGTCAATGGCTGAAAATAAAGGCAAGCACAGTTACTGAACCTCTACGTGAATCCTGAAAAGCTGGTAGTACAGCAAATAAATTAGAAATTCTCTCAAAAGAAAGAATAATAGAAGCAAGTCACACACAAAAGTTTTTACACAGTTAAAACAGATATGGAAAGTACAAAATATCAGAGGTTCTGCACAAGAGAGTGATTTAATCAATGTCAGTCTAACCAAGCATCTACATTGCCAGCTGGAATAAGCACAAGGAAATATTGTCTGTGTGGCAATTTTCTTTTTCTTTGTTTCTTCTTATTTTAGAAACACCCGCTGTGCTGTTTGTATTTTATGTATCTGAATGACAGTTAAAAATAAGAGTAGACATGTTGGGACTTTGTCCTTAAAACTTTCGGTAATGAAGTCTGGGTTAAGTATACATCGGACTCTGTACTGATTTCCTAATTGGCAAACCTGCTCCTGCAGCTCAATTTGCATGAGAACATGCAGAATGATGTCTTTTTCCTTGAAGAATTCTTCTGGCAATACAGATACACCGAATACCTTGTAGGAAATTTTAGGACTCAATGAAATTGAGTGAGGCTACAAAGAAACAGCCAGAGTTATATTCCCCGAAGTTGCTTCCACAGAATTATCGACGTCTTTGCTTCAAGGAACAATTTTTATTAGAATATTTTGTTACCTACTTTTACCAATCACTTTTCTCTGTATTCCCCATGTCTAGATATAAATATTATAATTACAAACCGCAGCCTCTGGTGTTGTCATAATTGTTACTCTGTCTGCTCCAAGAATGTGGGCAGACTTGCTGCACTTCTCTCCCAGTTCTGGAGGGTCTTGTGTCTCCTTCCCTCACTGCTTTAGTGCTCGGTTCCTGCAGGAAATTGCTGACCTGCTAATCTGTTGACTAAGACTCCACTGATTGCTCCTTGACCCATTCCAGTAAAATGGCCTCAAGTCAAATACAAAAGAAGACCAACTTAAATTGAGCCACTAGGGTCCTCTTCTGTCACTTGCCCTATGGCCACACGGGTGCTCTCTGTCCTTTGTGTTGGTGCTCACCCTTGTGTGATGCCATTTTCCTGTATTTTTAAGTTTTGTCAAACCAAGCTGGTTCTAAATGAGCACAGAGTAGCACCAGTGCTGACACCAGCGCAGAGAGAACAGCATGGTGGTATCCAGAGTAGGGGCGTAAGTGAGGCTGATTTAGGATGACTTGGACTGCCATGGCCTAGCAGTGACCCACCTGATTTTGACTGAAATGAAAGAGGAACTCACCACAGGAGAAACTCCTCCAGCAGATCTGTAGCAATCAGCTGCACCTGGGTTGGGTGTAATAAACTGCTAAAGAAGCTGCAGCCAAAAAAGGGTAGCCATATGTTATTTAAACTCACCTAGAACAGGAGAGTGAAAAACAGCTGTAAGAGTTAAGCTCATCTAGAAGAGCACATCTGTCGACAGACTTCGGCTTTAGTATTTATTTCCTGGCTCATTCTTTTTCATTTCTCCTCTGCTTTGGATGAAATAAGCCAAAACTTCTGATATGCTGTAGAAAATGGAACAAGTTGGGAAATTTTGTCATTTTCTAAACAGCCATGAATGCCACAAACTTTTATTGGTTAGTGCATGCCCTGAATTTGATGAAGCCTGTCTGAATGTATGATTTGGTAACTTGGCTATGCTCTGAGAATCAAAAGTGTGAGGTTCACTCTGCGTGCCTAGAGTGCAGTTGTTATGTGGCTGTGTAATATATTATAAAATGACTAAATCATAAGGCCTCTGCAGAAAATTGTCTTTCAGAGAAACAAAACACTTTTTTGTTGTTGTTGTTGTTGTTAAGGTGTTACTTTGTATCTTTAGGGCCAACTCTTGTTTTTCATCCTGCTCTTCTAAACAACTGGACTTGATAAGGGTTGGGAATATGTTCAGAAATGTCACAAATACAACATTGTCTTTGCTTACAAGGCAATTGTCTGTGAAACAGAAAGAATTGATGTTCTTGAAATGAGCAAATCCATCCAACCCAAATCTCTACCAACAGTTAAACAGATCTTTTTGGCAGATCTAATCCTGAAAGTTTAAAAAAAAAAAAAAAAAAAAAAAAAAAAGAAAAATGAAAAAAAAAAACCCAAAAAAAACAANAAAATTAAAACAAAAAATTTAAAAAAAAAAAAAAAAGAAAAAGAGTAAGGAAATGTGAAAAAAAAAAGCCCAAACAAACCAACAAAAAACTCTCACAACTTTGCTTTACAACCAGTGTAACTGGTTGCATCTGTTATCCAAAAGTCCCAATACCAATAACCCATTATTAAAGATGTGGCTTGAATATTGGGAATTCTAACTATTGCAAAGAACCATAAAAAGTCCTGAACTTTCTCCAGAAAGCAGCAGTCAGATTAGCATGAAGCTTTAGTTTGTTTACAATGGGGTTTAACACTTGCATAAGCAGACTCTCCTGTGCTAACTCCCCTTGGCAAGCGACACGTCATGCCCGCATCCAAGGTAATAAATGCTCCATTTGAAGAGGATTATCTCCTCCCTCTCCTCTTCTGCTTTGCCTCAACAAAGCAGGAGGTGGAGAGAAGGAGGGGGAGATAATCCGTTTAGCATGCAACACTTCACACCTGCCAGGTAAGTAATAAATGCTGCATTCCTGGGGGATTAGCACAGTAGTTCTTGTTTGGAGTGGAATAAAATATTTTCAGACACTGGACCAAGCCCTTGGGACTGAAGTCCGGCTAGGGTTCTGCCATTTAATTATTTCTTATATACCTGCTGCGTTTGTATGTTTTCTGAGTAAGTCAATACAAATGTAGAATGGAAATAACAAAAGCTGAGTTTCTGGGTTTGTTTGTGTATGTGTCATGGGAAATACTTAGTATGTAGTATACCAGTGATAATGAAATAACATTTTATGATTTAAAGATAAACATTCCACAAGAGGAAAGCAAAAGGCAGAGGAATCTTCATGAAGCCTGCATCCCATATAATGAATGATCCCGGAACTCAACATATCTTGAAGGAAGTTCATGCTAGTCAGTATGATAGTATCATCACCATGCAACTTGGCAACCTGCGACACGTGCTGTCTGCAACTGACTCATATGGTCATGCTTGTGTTTTTCTGATCTTCCTGTCGTATTTTATTGCACAGAATATATTTTTTACATTTTACATAGTATACAAGCTGATCTATATTTTGATATTTTATTTTAGTCATTCTGTCCAGAATTGCTGTTTTGGAAATTACAGAAATGGGTCTCATCTGAACAAAGGGTGAGGAAGAAATCCTGGAAGCTCCAAACAACAGGAGAAACATGATCTCTTATTCTCTACTGTTCTTTTTTTCAGGTTTTCTGCTACCGTGTTCCTTGTTCTGTGTATCTTGAAGATAGTATTAGAGCTAGATTATGACTTTCTCCATATCTGTCTGTGCTGCTTGAACACGTACATCAGGTAGATGCCAGGGCATCTCAAGTGATGCCAGATGCCTCTGTTTATCTACCTGAATCATGCTCTCCAATGGTTACCTGTAGTAGGTTTCAGACTGAATTGCTGTTTTTCCCCAGGCTTCTAATATGGGCAAATAAAGAACACATCCCTTCTCTTCAAAACAGCCACAGCTAAAATAGCTAATGTATTACCTTTCTTCTGCCCAGGGTGAATAAACTTTCCCCCCTCCTTTGTCAGAGATGTAGTGTGAAAGCCCATAACATCCTCAAGCTTGGCAACAGTCTTGGATGCAGCACAGCTGAGAGATTCCTCTTGCTGGAGAGGTCTCAGGTAGCCTCCATATGACTCACTTTAGTACAAAGCTACCTCAGGAGCTCATAAATTTGAAGTAACTAGGTTTTACTTTTAGAATCATAGAATGGTTTGGGTTGGAAGGGACCTTTAAAGGTCATCTAGTTCAACCTCCCCTGCAAGGACCAGGGACATCTTCAACTCGATCAGGTGGCTCAGAGCCCCGTCCAACCTGACCTTGAATGTTTCCAGGGATGGGGCATCTACCACCTCTCTAGGCAACCTGTGCCAGTATTTCACCATCTTAATTGTAAAAAATGTCTTCCTTCTATCTAGTCTGAATCTTCCCTCTTTTGGTTTAAAGCCATTACCCCTTGTCCTATCGCAACAGGCCATACTAACAAGTCTGTCCCCATCTTCCCTATAGGTCCCCTTTAAATATTGGAAGGCCGTAATAAGGTCTCCCTGGAGCCTTCTCTTCTCCAGGCTGAACAACCCCAGCTCTCTCAAAACAACCCCAACTCTCTCAACTCTTTCTCTTCCTCTTTGGAGATAACCAAACAGTTGTTTCTGTCCAGACATGACAAAGAGTCATGGCTCGGTTAAGCTCTGTTACAGTTCAGCAAAGCTGAAATGTTAATAGGTAAGTTATATAAAAGAATTTTTCATATCACTTTGTAAAGGATGAGGAGGGAACGTGAATGAGATCTTTTTTCATGAAATTCTAGCCACAGTATGCTGAAATCCAACGTCAAAATAATCAGATTGTTTTGTTGTTTTGTTTTGTTTTGTTTTTTTTCATTTTAGTGCCTCCTTCCACAAGTTTAGAAAAGAGAGATGTACAACAAAGACAAAACAGTTAATAGCAAAAAAATTTTTGTTGTTGTCCTTAACTCCTACTTTTTAATTAGCTGCACAGGGAAGTTATACCCTGTTGCCTAGCATGCCTACTATTAGAGGAGCATCTCAGCAGACAGTATCACTATGTGGAGTACAACTGCCCTTAACTTTGCTGAATGTTAGATGCTGGGTCACTTAACTTGAGCCACAATAAACAGGTAACAATTTTATGATGTCACCATGTCTGCAGGAATGTATGGAGGACAATACATCCCTTCAAGTTTTTAATAGGCTTACTATACTGACTGTGTAGTCTTTTACCTAACTAGTGAGAAGAGGCAATATTTATACTTGATACATATGTATTTTTATTTCCATAATTCTTTATGGGTAGGGACATTATTCTACCTGCTATGGCAGAATTAGTGGAGATAAGAGTATCATAAAATAATATATTGTTGCTGTGATTTCCCTAGTCACCATCATTCTGTCTGGGAGATGGAAAGCATCCCAGTGGCCAATTCAAATACTGTGGTCGGTTAGTAACATTTTGCTTTGGTTTAGAAAAGAAAATAAAGTTAAACAGTAAATAACCTTAACAATAAGTATAGAATAATAAATACCCTAAGAAAAATTTTAGTGCTACTTGTCCTGTCTCTTCCCTTCCAAAAAAAGCTTAAGGATGTCTAGCTAAAAGAACATATGGGCTTTGTTTCCAAAGCCTGTAGTATAGGCTCAGAGTTGATGGTTAAGTGCTGGTACTGTGTTCTCACTGTACAGGATATGAACAGAAAGACAATCAAGAAAGCAACTCAGAAAATACAAAAGGTTCTGTGAGCGCCAGAGGAGAGTAAGAACACACAAAGTTTGTGTTTCCTTTGCTTTTGTTGGTCTCATTTTGTTCTCTAAATTCAATTTTAGGGAGGATATAAACAACATGGGTTGCTGTTTGTAATAATCACTCTAAATGAAAGTGAATTAACAGGAAAGCTGGCTATTGCATTATCAAGTTTGTGAAACTACTCTTTCTGAAAAGTGGGGATGGGTGAAAGCACAACATCTAGGCAATACAATAAAAATTATAGATGAAGGCAGGTCTCTACTGGCTTCTTTGGCTAAAATGGAGTTTGTGAGGAAGCAAGAATGCATAGGGGGATTTGATGACGAAAGTAATGTGGGCAGATGATTTAAGATTGTCTTTTAAACTGCACGTTAGAAGATCCAGAAAATTATAATGGAAACTTAGATAATGCCAGTAAATAAAAGGTTACAACACATAAGATGTATGACCGCAGCACAGCCAGATGGCAAGACATCAGAATGTTACAAAGCAGTAGCGTGGAGGAAGGAGAGATGGTTTGTGATAGTTTGTATGTATTCTAAGTGTCTTTCAAAGAAGAGAAGAACCACTAATGATACATCTATAATAAAGGTCTTCAAGAACTGCATGAGATCTTAAAAAGGTCCCCAAAACTGAAGACTTTTTAAATTTATCTGCCTGTTTCTCAATAAAATTGATGCAGTAGCTGTCCTACATGCTGCCAGATGTGATAAAAGTGTTCCACTATTTGTATTCATTAAGTATAAATTGAGTTGATTATTAGTGAGACATGATAGAATAAAAGTCCAGTCAAGGTGTCATATAAAAAGCTGGAAGGCATTTTGCAATCCAATTCCTTCAAGTCAAGAGATCTGACAGAAGTTCCCCTTAAGTACAAGGCTCAACTAATTGATTTTTTTTTAAAATGAAACTAAACATTTCCCAGTGGCAGAATCATCAGACTCATGTACTTAGAAATGCAAGAGCATGTGGGTGGAATTTAAAATGTAGTAAGTGCCTGATGCACAAGCTACTGTTGTAGACAGTGATAAATACTAATTAAAAAAACACCAACAATACCAAAACAAGCAAAGAACCCCTGGGAAAAAAAAAAAAAAAAACAACAAAGGAAGAAAATACATTTTAAGATCTAGATGATAAAAGTAATCTGAACAAATTACAGAGAGCAACGAATTTAGGATAATAATTGTTTTAATTTATTTGCAGAACTTTTAATGAATTCATTCTCTTTAGTGCCTCTAATGTTGTTGTCATACATTTATTTTTCCTGTTATTCCAAAAGATTCTATAATAAAAATCCCTATGACTAAATGACAGGAGTCACAAAGTCTTGATAATTTTCTGTCTGCCAGCAGGGTTATGATAGACTGTATTACATCCTATTATCTCACCAAAAAAAAAAAAAAAAAAAATCAATCTGGGACTTTATTTATTTTGGAAAGCTTTAGAAATAGCATAGAAATTATAAATGGGAAATATATATATGTATGAGAATGGAAATACTTATAATAGTACATATATACTCGCATTCATGCATGCATGCGTACATACATACATACATATAAATACACACAAGCACACATTTTTTGTCATTTCTCTTGCTATTTTTTCCTGACAGTGTTTACCATGAGTTTGTCCAATCTAGATTTTGACAACTCAAGTCAGGTGTCTCCTGCTTTTCACCTAGGGAGGTTAGTATCCACATAAATAAATGAAATATTGTTAAAACCTTGTCCATAGTTTTAGTTAGTAATTCCATATATAGGAAGGGCATTGTATTTGGAAATTTTATCGTTAGTCTACATTTGTGAAGTAGTTGCTATTATGTAGGGTACATTTGCAGAGATGAATTATTATGTTTTATGGTGGAAGGTGGTGGAGATTTCTTCAGTTCATATCGATCACTCATTGTTGTGTTAATTAAGTAATCTGTCCCAGTGCAAAGCAAACCTTATTGGTTGAATGCAAGCTTGCAACGTTTGCTTGCGAAAAGCACAGTGAAACACGTCCTTAATAGGCCACTTTGACTTAATTTTATCCCATTACTTTTGAGTTTTATCTTCATCACCATCGGAAATACATCCTTTCACATAATTATCTTTTCTTTCTCTTTATTTAATGAAAGTTTAAGGTGATAAAATAGTACATTATATCTCCTTACATTCACATATTTTTAATTCTCTATGACAAAAAAACCCCTCACTAACAGAAATTTTTCATGTATTGTTTCAAGACAAAGTTGATTTTATTATTATTATATATTAACTTCCATGAATGTGATGCGCCTGTGTAGACAAGTATTGAGTTACACACTGGGAAAAAAAAGACCTGCTCTTCCATTCTAGTAGTCCATCATAACCAGTAAGATAACTAACAGAGTTGTTTACAAAAACCTCTGTGGTCTCAAGGCATTTTTGGATCCAGGAACCAGAATGACTGAAGGCAATCTAACCCATTTTTTGAGGCTGTATACAGACCAGAGAAATGAAAACTCAACTAGGAAGAATATGGTGGGATTTGGAACATAATATCTGTGGGGAGAAGGGGCAAAGCTACCAAGAAAAGAAGATTTAACTAAAAGCGGAGAACACATTGAATTAAAAGAAAATTAGCTTAGTTACTAGAAAAAATGTAAACTTTTATGGAATAAAAAAGCAGAATGAGGGCACAAGAAAAAACAAGAAGAACTAATGGGATTAGAGGTTGAGGTGTTGAGAATACAGGAAAAAAATGAGCTCAGGGTGGAGGGAAAAGATTCTAGCAGTCCAGGGAACAAGGTTTTGAGAAGGTGAGATGAGCAGGGAAGCAAGGCAAGGCAGGGCTGCTGGTGGCAGCGTGGTGGGGAGAGGAGGAGGCACAGGAGGAATGCTGGCCACTGCCTGGTGGGCAGGGGAGAAATCTAACCTCAGTCTCAGTGGAGACAACCAGGAGTGTGACACCGTAGGTGAATATGGAAGGTAAACAGTTGAGCCAAACAGAATGAATGACGGAAGTAAAAGGGAAGTGGTATGTTTTGGATGGTCATTGGCAAAAAGCATAAATCATCAGGGATGGGAATGGAAGGTAGTAGTGCAGTGAGCAGGGCACTTGAAAGATAATGAGGGAGAATTACAGTATGCTTTGGTATCGGTGCTCAATATTTGTCTGTATTCAGACTGTATCTTTCACCAAACAAAATGATTTTGCTGTCCTTCACACTCAAAAGGCAACTTTTCCCAGGCTCTTCTGCCTCCTGGAAATCCTGAAGAAGCTAGTGAGCCTCAGAGACAGAAATCCTGTGATTTTATATGACTAAGAAAGATGATTAACCAGATCTTCTGCTACACTAGAAGCTTAGAGCTATGTCCTGGTTTGAGGTAAAACAGGACTAATTTTGTTCAGTAACTTTACTTTTTAGCTAGGCCTCTTCTAACTGCTGAAATTAACAGCATGTTGTGCAGAAAACTGTTCACTCTCAGAGTGATAAGACCCATGTTTATAGTTGATGCCAAGGAACGGTATGCAGAGAGGCTCTTGCTTATACTTATTGCTATAACAACCAAGGCCAGCCAACTTTGTTACTTGCCCCGTTGGAGGGTCGGAAGTGGAAAAGCATAGAGGGGTCACACCTGCAGGGAGGAGCGGACAGGACAGGTGACCCAAAACTGACCAACAGGGTATTCCATCCCATCTGCCTCATGCTCAGTATAAAAGCTGAGGGATCAAAGGGTCAGCTCTCTTTCTTCAATGGCCGACGTCCGAGGACTCTGTCTCTGCGTCTGCCTTTGATCCCGATCCTGAATCCAGATCCGGAATCCAGTTCCCGTCTGTCACTGAGTCCAGTCTGGCACTTCCCCAGCGCCTGCTGGTGACGTGATTGTCATCCTAGGAGCTTGATACGGTTTTGTATATATTTCATTATTTTCTTTTTATTATTTTATTATTAATATTTCATTAAAGTAGTTTAGTTCCTTCTAAACTCTTAAGTCTCTCTTTCTCTCTCTCTCTTGCCTCCCTTCGGGAGCAGAGCAAGAGGGAGCGAGCATCTGTCGTTCCACCGGATTGGGCCAATTTGGCCCAAACCACGACAAGCTAGCAGCATTCAAATAGATGTGATTTCTATATGAGCTACTCTATATGTCTCTGTTGTACTTTGTTTTCCACTGAGCACATCCTTGTCATGTGGTCTTGTTATTAAATAGTGATATAAATATGCAGCACTGCTTTTTGGAATATTTATATGATGACACAGAACTGTTGTAATTATGCTCTTCACCTTCTCAAATGATTTATTATCTTAGCAGGTGGGAAAGGCACTTAAAGTAACGTTTAAACAGAAAAAATATATGTAAATTTCCACTTCACATGTAAGACAAAGTAATCATTCAAAACATAAAATCGGAATAAAAATTAAAGGCAAAGCGGGTCTAGATACACTCATAGATTGGTTCTGTTTGCATTAAAATTCAAATTACTTTCTCTGGTTCTTGAAGTACAGTAATATTAAAAACCAGGTTAGACTGACTGAATGGAAACATTCTTTGTACATATTTAAATATTTCTCATGTTGTGGTAATGTTTTCAAGTAGTTTTATTTTCATTGTTATGACAGTGAATACAGAGGAAATAAGTGTTACGCAAAAACTCTGCCTTTCTGAACACTTCAAATATTTTTGATACATTTAAGGTATTTACTATTTACAAAAGTTTTAAAGCCAGCATTAGAAACTAATTATTTGCAATTTCATACAAAACAATGTTGTTTATTATTCTTTAAAGAAAATTAATGATTTTGAAAAGAATTCAAGCTCAGATTCCCCAGTATTATGTTATGCATTTTTTTTTCAATTTTTGGCATGGACAAAAATCATAGTTTTACAGTGATACATTCTGTCTGTAAGCAATCAGGAAGCTTGCAGTTATGTAACTAAATCCTCATACTAATAATCCATACTAAATTTTCATGTATCTTTCTTTTCAGAAGGAATTAAATACTGTTTCTAAAAGTAACAGCTTTCTTAGTGCAAGATTAATAAGCCTATTCAATTATATTTTGCTTTACTGTATGTAAGTCTATATTATTTGGGATATTTTGTGGGGGTAATTAATTTTCTCTATACATCAGTGCCTTAGATGTTACTTTTGTTGACTCTGTGCACTTCCATTGCTGTGAAATAGCAGTCCTGACTGACGTTACTACATGTGAAATACTTGGACCCCTTTTCAGTTTTGCACAGAATTGCCAATGTCACCCTTGAAGTTCAACTGAATTCAGTATTCTTCTGTATTATTCGAGAGCTGTACAAAATTGTTTTGCACGCTATCAGAACAATACAAGCAGAATTCTTCAGTTAATCACAAATACTGCATTTCTTTTCTATTCAACTGAACTAAAATGAATGCATGAATGAAGGACTGAATAAACTCCAAACATCATTCTGCTTTTCTGCTGCCCAGCCAAAATCAGCACCTCTGTGTAGAATAGCTTGAAGCCCTAATGTGATAATCATAAAAAATGAAGCAGCAGCTTAAATACTTACGCTGTAATATGATTTTCAGTGAAGGTCACTGACTATCAAACTATGTGAACTCCAGCTTGGAATCCCTTGGACTTCCGTACAGTTTTGGAGTATGAAAAAGGCCATGACAATAAAAGATTTCCCTCCATCTGAAAGTGACCAGAAGACTGCAGCTAAAGTACCTGCTATGGCGAAACGCAATTTTCTGATATCTTGTTTTAATAGCTACAAATTATTTCATTCTGCATTAAAGCTACAGTAGTCTCTTTCTTTATGTGATTGATCTAATTCAGAAGATGTCAGTGAAAACCTTCTAGCTCTATGCTTCAGGCAGACCTATTAGGTATTTCTTCATCTTTGCGTATCACCATAGGCAGTTATGCTTCCCTAGAGCTGACCCTTGCTTATCTGCATTTTTTTGTCTTGATGTTCAAAGTCCATTATTGGACTAGCCCGCCTACCAGACAGTCACTTCCTTTCATGTTATTATTTTCCATTATAGAGATATATCCATGTCTTTGGAACAATGAAACTGTCACTAATTAGAAGGCTTCTTGCAGACAGAACTTAAATTAACTGGGCTTGAACTACTGGATTTGCTTTTAGTACGAAATAACCACAGGCTTCGGTGTCCAGGAAAAAAAAAGAAAAAAGGTCATAACTCATCTTCCCAGTTATTTTCCTTTCTGAGTAATGTTTTGTGAAGCAATCAAATATCTCCCTATGTTTAAAGTGCAAATAATGATTTAAAAGCCTCTATTACCGTTTTACAGAATCTGTCTTTGAGTGCCATACACTGCTTGTGGTGGAATGATAAGAGCCTCATCACAGACAGCCCACATTAGTGCTCTGATTAAAAGTCTCCCTTTTGTCTCCATTTTCAGGACCTTTTCTCCACAATAAACTGCTATTCTAAGAAATAGCCCTCTGCTGCAATCCCCTTTAGAATTGTAAGAGCTGTATAATGCCATCCATCAGCCAATTGTCTGAGTAAAGTAAAATTCTCAACAATAGTCATTAGTAGATGATGTAGAGTTGCTTTCTCCTCTCACTTTTGAAACCTGAATTCCTTTGAAAGCAATTGTTTATTGTGCTTTATGTTGGGACTAGGGGAATGTGTTTAGCTGGATTACTGCAAATCACTCTTTTCAAAGCCGAACTCTCGAAAACAATGCATAGCTTTCTGATGATACAGAGTGTTTGTGTCTACTCTGCCTTCTCTTCTTTCAGCCTCACAGCATTCACCCTGTCTCAATTGCTGGTGCAACAAGTTCAGTCTTTGTACTGAATGTAACAGTTTAATGAGAGTTTCTGTGTTAGGTAATGGAGTGGTTCAATGGGTATATATAAAACGTGGGGATGTCCTAGAAGGACCTTGCCAAGGGTATGATGAGGACATTTCAGAGTATTCTGTTTCTCCCACAGTATAGATACATTTGGGACAATCTGCAGATGGCAAGGAGCTCCTTGTTGCACTGCAAATTAGAGCCTAGGCTACTTGTATTTTCCACGAGTTGTTGAACCTATATTTTATCAGTCAGTCCACAGGAATGGGCTCCAGAGCAAACTCGGCATGCAATTTAGCTGGACTACAGAAACGCACCTTATATATGAAGCCAAGAATTTACTGTTAGTGCAGTCAAGGTCTTGACATCTAGTCAATTAACTATTATTAGCGTAGTTTCACTCATAATAATACTCATAATCCAAATTATCCAATTATTATAACTCATTCACTATAGTTATAAAAACTGATAGATGCAAATCTCACTCTTTCACTGCTCTTTCGAGTCCTAAAGTTGTCCTCCCAAGGTCACGTTTCCTACTGTAGGGAAAGGTGAGGCATGAATTATAGCATCAGAATATCTTTGCTGGGAGAAGTATACTGCTGATGTCGAAAGGAGGGGCATGCTGCTGGGAGTGGTGCAGGGAAAAACAAATGGTGGAGCTGTACCAGAGCATCTAGGAGAGGGAGAGAACTGGTTCATGTGAGACAGAAAGGTGCTTAGTGCCGGAGGGTAAACGTGAGGCTTTGTCATGCTCCTATTCTCTGCCTTGGTCAGTATCTGAAGCCTACCTTGCATGAAGAAACAATTAAGTTTTGCTTCATTATTCTGTCTCCAGTTGGGAGCCCTCTTTTCCTATTTTATCTGCAGCTACAGTGACCACTGTCAAACTAGAGGCATGATTTCTGAACCAAAGAACTTGTCAGAAAGTGGTGAAAACTGTTGAGTGAATTTCCTGGAAGTGTGCGACTGCAGTGCTGCCATGAGCTCTTGCGAGCGCATGGCTTGAGAAGGCTGAGGATAAGAAGAATCATCAGAGGGGATTCTTCTTGTGGAGAATAAGAGCAGTTCTGCCAAAATCATTGTTCATAGAAGTCCACACCACAACTGAATTCGCACCATATCTAGATGCTACTATTGCAGCACCTGCTCTAAGTGCTGTGGCAGAAGAGTGAGGATCATGAGTCAACTGTGGAAGGTTATGGATGTCTAAGTCACATGGAAAGTATGGTGCAATGAGGTTATGGTGGATGCTACAACCTTATGATAGTTCCAGTAATGACCCAATTTTTTCAGTACTTCGTTGTTCTGCAAGAAATGCCTGGCGGGACAAATGTTGTTTATCAAACAAAGCATGTTTGTCATGTTTGGAAGCCTGGAAACTCCTTCATTCTGCTAAGGATGGGGTGGATGACTATGTCAAAAGGAGGGACAGGATAAGAGATATTTCTGGAGTATTCTTTTCACTCTTGACCCTTGTATGCTGGCAGAGACCATCCACTGTTCTAGATAAGTTTAAACAGGCTTATGCATTTAAGACATATGGCATTTGACCCCTCTGTCTTTCCCTTTACTGCTTCCAGCAACACAAGTACCTATTTGATAGTCTGTTAGCTAACCATTCACACAACCCCCACTCACGTGCTGCAGACAGCATCTGGGCAGCGAGTCTCAGTGGTACCTCTAGAGCTTGCAGGGAGACGGACAATGTGGTTGCCTGGTGTACACGGCAAACCAGTGACTGTGTGCTCTGGGCTTTAGTGGGCCTGGCTTACCCTGAGCCCTGAACTTTTAGAGACTGCCTGGCCTTTAAGATCCCAGCAATACAGGGAAGTGTGGCAAAACTAATTTCTGATCCAAGGCCTGCAATGAACCACCTTCAGTTTTTTCATTTGAATCAATACTAGTTCACAGTTAGAAAGACACCTCTTATGTACATTTCCTGTACAGTGAATGCACAGAAAGCTTCCTGAATACTAAATAACAATATGTATGTTCTTTGCAAATGTTCAAAATGACAGGAGTTATCTGAGATTGGCTATATAGGTAACTATACATGTATGAACATCTAAAACAACTGATACGACAGACGTGGATTTAACTAGGGAATGAGAAGGCTGTTTCACAGATCACCAGCCATGGCCTTTCACAGTAACCTGCCAGTACTGAGCATGACATGACTGCTGAAGAAAGTGCGTAGTTTGCTAGATAGCTTTGAAAGACTCCAGGCAGATAAATTAGAGCAAGGTCTGGCAGAGCTATATCCATATTACCAACCTTTATACAGGTTATACTACACCTATGTATTATCCATGCAGGGGTAGAACTGGAGTGTTAATAGTCTCTTCACTACATGCAAGTTTCTCATTCAAGAAGGCAGCTGGAAAGCACCAATGCAAAATCCAAATGTGCCCAAAAAAGTAGAGGGTGTTGATGGTGGGGTGGAAACAAAGGGACGAGATGCAAATGAAGAATTGGGAGTAGAATACATGATAATATAAATATACTCTGTATGAATACAGTCTCCTTCCAACTAACAGTAAAGGAACATGCTCCTTTACTTAAAAAGTCACCAGGAAAACTGTCACTTCATTTCATTGTGGTATCTGACAACAGGAATTTTTCAATGGCTTGTGATCCTATTCAGGCTGTCCGATTTCAGCATCTGGTTGCTGGTGAGATCAGAGGACCGATTCTTAGATGCATGGAGCACTCAGAAAAGACTGCATAAAGCACTCCTCACTTCTGAGTTTTCCTTTTTCTTCACTCACTCTGTCAGAAGGGCTATGACTATAAATTGCATCAGTTAAAGTTTTGACTAGGCTAAGCTCATATCATTCCTTCCTACAGCAATTGTTCCATGAAATTAATTTAAAGGTGAAATCATTTGGTAAGATGTCTCCATGTTTAAAGCCACTTTTCGTGTTTATTACTTGACGTTTTTAGGGGCCTTTCACATTGCCACAGGAGCCACTGATTGAACAGAGGTTGGATTCACCCCCACTTCCCACAATCTTTAGTTACAGAAATCATGGCAAAGCACAGGGTTAAAGTTGTTGGGTTCTAGTCGAGTTGCAGCTTCACTTCCTTCAGAAAAGCATGCCAAGTCTGAGAAAAGCTGGAAAAGAGCAGAGATCTAAGAGCAGAGATCTGCCTTACTGAAGAAAACACTAATTAAAGTGTTTGACATCTCTTCTTAGAGATTGTTTTAAGTGCCCATAAAGTCACTGCTGAGAGTTAAACTGTGTTTCCAAGGCAGATCGGTGATTAAGTTCTGCCTTTTGTGTGTGACCTACATCAGCAGTCTCCATCTGCATTCACGTGGAAGGCAGCTGATGATGGAGTTGGTCCCTCGGTTCCCTGAGAGGTCAGTCAGACCAGACCCCACTGAGGCTCACCCACTGGTGACTTCCATATTTCCGTAGCAAAATGTAGGCTGTTCGCAGTTCTATTGGGAAAAACATCTTACAAATCTCTTGCACTAGAAAGTCCAGAATAATGGAGAACGAGCTGATAGTTTTGTAGGCTTCCAACCTCCTGCACCCTCCCTGAACCCTGTAAGATGTAATATAACTGGAAGCAAACTTGTCTGGGAGGCAGAAAACAAAAAATTGGGTTAATGTTTGATTTTTATCAAGGCAAAAAGTTACCAGAAATGTGTTAACAAGTTCTTCAATAAGGGACTTGTTGTTTTGTATATTTATTAACTATCTTAAAAGGGAAGCTATTAGAGAAGCAGAGACACTTGCAGAGCAATGAATGTGACTTGGATTAGTTTGGAACCAGAGACAACTGGAGAATTTTAAAGATCTACGTAAGAGATGTGCAAAGATAACAGGATAACAATGAGATTTAGTATCAATGAATTCTAAATATCACTCACTGCAGGGGAATAAATAAAGGGCTTGTATGCTTTAGAAAGTGTTATTATCTGTCACTTTTTAAAAGGGATCTGTGAAAATGCAGAAATCTCACTTCTGCTAAAAGTGCAACTGGTAGGAAAAATGCAAACAAAGTTCTGTTAAGAATGAAGTATTATCATGCTATCAGAAATCAACAGCGCTGCCTCATTTGCATTGCAATTGTACACTGAGTACTCATCAGAAATATGTCTGTAAGAAATGAATGGTTCTGAAAAGAGTGACAAGGCCATGAAAAAACTTCCCTATAAGTGGCTATAGCAAGTCTGACTTTTTTTTTCCTTTAGAAAAGAGACAAGTAAAAGAACATATTAAAAGTGTTTTAAATACTGTAATAAATTCTATAATAAAATATGGACTAGTTAGCTCAAGAACATTAGTTCCTGTATTTCCTGAAGAAAGCTCTGTCTCCCTTCTCTCTGGTACCTGTGCCCATGTCCCTTGTCCTGCCATGTCCTAGAAGCTGTTTCAGGTGAGGTTCCATGATTCACTTACCTTAAGAACAAGGCAATTCCAATTTTTCTTTTCACAACTTTATTGAACAAGTCAAACACAATTTAACTGAACAATGAAATGTGTTGTTATATAGAGTGGCTAAGATCAAGAGTTTAGATTCAAAAGAGATCAGATAAAATCAGCATTTAAAGTTGCCATTAATAATAATAAATCTTATGGAAAGGATATATTAAAATTCATGGTTTAATGTGTGAATCAGGATCTGTAGAGTACCCGGATGAAACCTATGGGTAGATGCATGCTTAATGCATGCTTAATGCATCAGTCTTCCTTCCTATTTGAACACTTATGCTATCGTTGATCCCTCCGGATAGAGGTTTACACTGTTATTCTTAGTGTTGACAGGTTACAGGACTAATGCGAATTCGGATCTGTGACACTGATATATTTTTGTCTTTTGTCATTTTATATATTGAAAGGGCAAACCAAGGATAACTTTGCAAGCAAATTCTTAGGTTTAAAAAATGTATATTTTTGTTGGTAGTTCTCAGTGACTTTGGTGGTATATACAGTAACTGTTTCTTATTTGCTGAGATATTTTAGCATTTTGTTTGGTAAACTTGCAAAGGTATGAAATTGGCTGTGTTTTTGTTTTGCTTATGCAAAAGCCAAGAAGTTTTCTCATTAACATTATCTTTTGCTTCAGCTTCTCATTTTATTTTAGCTCCCAGAGTAACTAAGCTTGTTAGGGAGTTTCAGCCAAACCAGCCAGATGCTCCTAACTCCCATAACATTTTGTAAAGTCCTCTTACGGAGCCTTGAACAATGGGCTGTATTCCAATAGAACCAAACTGAACCTGAGACACCAAACAGACGATAAACAAGACAGACAGAGGAAGGGAGGGAATATTTGGTATTTGAGAGATGAAAATCCACATGCTTATTGCTCACATTTTTGTTTCTACTAGCGGCATCCAAATGTTGATTTGATTACACGAGAGTTTTTATTCAATATTTAATTCTGTGAACTCATGTGGTTAAGGCAGAATTTTTTAGCCTACAGTTAATGGTATTCAAATGTTTTTGGAAAAAAACCACAATTTTCAACAGTAGTCTGAAACAAGAATTTTTCCTTAGGAAGGTGAAATAGGAATTGTTCTTAATATAGGAGAGCTATCTACCCACCAGTGGACCCAGATACATCCCAGTCCATCTGCAGCAAGCGCAGAGTATCGTCTTCATCCATGAAGTGGAACAATTTGGAGAGGAAGTGCAGCTGGAAAGCCAAGAATTGCAGATACAGGTCAGGGAGAGTCATACCTCTGGTGAGCCAGGACCACTCATGAGTTGGATGGGAACTTTGCAGATGTGTGTTGTACCAAATACATTTTGATGACCGCCTATTGATCAGATCGAGGAAACGCTGTGGAAAATGTTGAAGGTAATATGCTAAATAAGTAGATACATAGGTCTGGGTGCCAAATTCATTTTTTCTGTTTCACTTCCATCCACTAAGGTGCACAGGAAGGGCTGCCATCTGTCAGTGTGATTAGAATTATTTTTTAATACTTCAACTGGTTTGTGCCAGCATCCAAGGATTTGCATCTAATATGATTTTATGTTGATTTAAATGGTTTCATAATGAAATGGAAGGGGAAAGTGCCCATGGTTATATTCAGTTTTCTGATGAAGTTAGAACAAGATACTAAGTACCATTAATGAATACCTTACTGAAATGCGATGTGACTGTGTGCAGTATTGCCATTGCTAGCAACAGGACACAGGCACTGTGCTAAGCTGGGAAGGCCTCAGGGCTGAGGTTTTTCAGGCTTGCTCTGTCTAAAATTTTCTTGACCTGTAACTTGGTTTAGCTGTGATGGTAATTTCTCTAATTGGCCAGGTGTCTATGGCTAATTTGTTTTACTTTTTTTTACCTCTGTGTGGTACAATGCTAGTTTTATATACCTAAGAGGTTCTAGCAGTTATTTTAGGCAGAATGAGGTATTTATGACTCTTAACACAATGACAATGTAGAGAAATACAGTCCTGGTAGGACAGCAGAGGCCTTGATAAGCAGAAACGTAGGATGAGGTGCAGAGGAGTGCAGGCACGGGGTGAAAAGTGATGGGCTCCCAGCTTTGTGCTGCAGACCCCACAGCTATAAACAACTCACCTACAGTCACTTAGAGAAATGCCGACCTGCAGCTGGACAAAAGTGATTTTAGGGGTAGCAAAGAAAGGAAAGAAATAATATTTCACACAAGTAAAGATAACAAATACAGCAAATTAGGATGTTACCTGGAGCTGCAAACCGGTGAAGAAAGAACAAAGGTGTAAAAGGGTGCTAGCAAGCATAGAAAAATGACACCAAGTGGATCATAAACCAAGGAAGAATCAACACCACATTCCTCCCAGTCAGGTATACCAGGTGCTGACACCCTTGTCACCACAGCCACTGGCCATGAAGCCAGCGACCTTAGGAGCCAGGGCAGCCTGGAAAGGTTGAGCACAACACCAGGAAAAGGGCTAGCAACTCCGTGTGTGTAAAACAATTTTAACTGCATTCTTCTTTTTCTGTAATAATTCAGATCTGAACTAATAATGATTAGATATTAAGATTTCAGTTATATTAACAATAAACCCTTGTTTTTATTTATATATAAGGTGTGCTTCCTCTTTGCCCATTAATAAGGTTTTGAATGTAACAGTGTTAATATATGTCACAAATTCTGAAAAAAAAATCCAAGCATTATGTAGGTAGGAAAATACATAACTGGTAAACCTAAAACAACTGAAAAAGCAAACAAGACTGTGAGAAAAACCACATGAAATATGTAACTGTTTTACACTTATCAGCCATCCTACAGTATGTATAAAAGATTTACTTGAATGAATTACATAGAAACTGCCTCTTATCTGTTCCAAGTTTGTCCACTCACACATTTCTTTCCCCCAGTATACTGTATCTGCTAAAGATTTGTTCAGCTCTTAAAGGACTAGACCATTTAAGAGGTTGGCAGAGGTGGAGATGCTAAAATATTTGTTTACTCATACACTCCACTTTTCAGGAAAACTCATTTTAATACTTTGGCTCTTTCTGCAACACTGTCTGTGTTTTCCTTTAATGTTTATTATGTTCAAATATTTGAATATGGGGATGTTTGTGTGCAAAAGAAACATTGAAAATAAATATGCAAAAATTCAGATGTGTCCTCCTAAAAATTATCTCAACCAAACAGAAAATCAGACTAAATGGAAGGAATAAACCTTTTCAGCCTTTTTCAACTCATTCTATATTGCACAACATGAGAACAAGGATATATTTGATTTTCTATTGTATGTCTATATAGGAAGTATGTGATGATAAGTACAAGTCTGAAATGTCAGCACTGTGAAAAAGCATCCAAAACCTGAAAATTAGAAATTAATGAGGGTTAAAAATGTAATGAAATTTAGATGATGCTATTTAAATAGATCATAACTCTATCAAAATTGTTTTACTAAGCTGGATATGTTTAGATGTGATTAATTGGTTAAATTAACTTATATGTAACAAAGTAGTCTTTAATAAAATACAGTAACTTAAGATCTTAGATTGAAAGAAGAGTTCCAAATTGCCTTGTGTCTTTCAAGCCCTGTAGAAGAAAATGAAAATTGAATCATACCCTTCAATTTAAGACACAGATTTCTATACTAAATAGATTTTTATTTGGGGGATTTAGGATGCTGCCTTTATCACAGTCTGGCAAATTTTGTCTGTTTTTTATTCTTTTGTTCTCGCAATATACCTAGAGGGCTGGTTTTGGGGAAAAAAAAATCAAACAGAAGGTGAATGGCCAGCTCTTTGAGAAATGCAGATCGGCACAAAGACATGGATTTATTCCATATGCTTTAAATACTTAAACTGAGACAAGAAAGTGAGGAGTACTAGTTATTTTTTTACTCTCTAGTTAAGTAGAGTAGTTATCATAAACCTAATGTAACCTTGTAGCCCTGTAGTGCAGTATTGTCATGACTAGCAACGGGCCACTGACCTGCTCACAGATTTACTTTACTTGGTTTAGCTTTGGCAGCTACTTTTCTAGTTGGCAGGTGGCCATGGCTGTTGCTTTCTTTTTCTTTTCCTGCATATGGTAACACCATGGGTTTAACACTCCAATATAACCTAGTGAGCACAGGACCCAGGTGAACAGGGGAAGGGTACACATAACACCAGAAAAAGGGGTAGAAACTAAGTGTGCATAACAGTCTTAACCATATTGTTATTATTTTTTATTATTGACACTCTTCTGCATAGACATATTGTTTCTTTTTCTCTACTAACAATTCTTCAATTAGACTGTTAAGATTTCAATAATGCTAGCCATATTTCCTGTTTCCTCATTGTCCATAAATAAGATTCTGAACACAACAGTAATAATATACTATAGTAAAATAGTTACATAGATTAATTTACTGCATGTACTTTGAAGATGAAATATAATGGATAAAGATGTGCCCCACATCATTCTGGCACCTGCAAGATGCAATGCTATTTTCCATGTTATATTTGGTAAATAGTAAGGTTTGTATAAGATACAGTTATAGAAAGACAAATTCGCATCCAATCATTATGGTTTAACTTAGAACTATAAGCAAAAACTCATTCTGAAATTAAAAATTTGCATCTCAAACTTAGAAATATTAAGGGATATATTTACCAAAGTCAACTGGACTTCAGTGGAGACTTATTTTCTGACTTTTTTGTGTGTGAAAGATACATATATACCAGTAAGCAGAGAAAATGTATAAAAGGCTACAGAAAGAACAAGAGAGTATAAACCCCTTGAGAAACAAAAAATAACTTGCAAAAGCTCTAGGAGGTAAAAAAGGTTTTAAAGAAGTGGTCATTGAAAAAAAAAATCTATATCAGGAAGCACAGAAAGGACCTGGGAAAGGGCGCTGGGAACTACCAATCTGTCAGCCTCACCACTGCGCTTGGAAAGATCATGGAACAGATCCTCCTAGAAGATATGCTAAGGCACATGGAGAACAGGGAGGTAATTCAAGACAGTCAGAATGGCTTTGCCAAGGGCAAGTTCTGCCTCACCAACCTAGTGGCCATCTATGGTGGAGTGACTGCATCAGTGGACAAGGGAAAGGCTACAGATGTCATCTATCTATCTGGACTTCTGTAGGGCCTTTGACACTGTCCCATACAACATCTTTCTCTCTAAATTGGAGAGATATGGATTTGATGGGTGGGCTCTTCCATGGATGAAGAATTGGTTGGATGGTTGCATCCAGAAGGTAGCGGTCAACAGCTCCATGTCCAGATGGAGATCAGTGACAAGTGGTGTCCCTCAGGGGTCCATATTGGGACCAGTACTGTTCAATATCTTTATAAATGACACAGAGAGTGGGATTGGGTGCACCCTCAGCAAGTTTGCAGACAACACCAAGCTGAGGGATGGGATGCCATCCAGAGGGACCTGGACAGGCTTGAGAAGTGGGCCTGTGTGAACGTCATGAGGTTCAACAAGGCCAAGTGCAGGATCCTGCACCTGGGTCGGGACAACCCCCAGTATCAATACAGGCTGGGGGATGAAGGGACAGAGAGCAGCTCTGTGGAGAAGGACTTGGGGCTACTGGTGGATGAAAAACTGGACATGAGCTGACAATGTATGCTCGCGGCCCAGAAGGCTAGAAGGCCAATTGTATCCTGTACTGCTTCAAAAGAAGCGTGGCCAGCAGATCAAGGGGAGGTGATTCTGCCCCTCTACCCCGCTCTGGTGAGACCCCACCTGGAGTACTGCATCCAGCTCTGGAGCCCTCTGCACAGGAAAGACACGGACCTGTTGGAGTGGGTCCAGAGGAGGATCACAAAGATGATCAGAGGAATGGAACACCTCTCCTATGAGGACAAGCTGAGAGAGTTGGGGTTGTTCAGCCTGGAGAAGAGAAGGTTCCGGGGAGACCTTATTGTGACCTTTCAGTACTTAAAAGGGGCTTATAAGAAAGACGGAGACAAACTTTTTGGCAGAGCCTGTTGCGATAGGACAAGGGGTAATGTTTTTAAACCAAAAGAGGGAAGATTTAGACTAGATATAAAGAAGAAATTTTTTATGATGAGAGTGGTGAAACACTGGCACAGGTTGCCCAGAGAGGTGGTAGATGCCCCATCCCTGGAAATATTCAAGGTCAGGTTGGACGGGGCTCTGAGCAACCTGATCAAGTTGAAGATGTCCCTGTTCTTTGCAGGGGAGATTGGACTACATGACCTTTAAAGGTCCGTTCCAACTCAAACTATTCTATAATTCTATGATTCTGTGGTTCTATGGGTCTATGGATCTATGCAAAGAGATCAGAGTGTTATATTTGTAAATCTATGGTAAACCATTTGAGAAAATTGAGTCTCAAAGGTGCTTTACTTGTAAAAGAAAAGAGAAAAAGGAACGAAGGTAAAGTTGGTATAGTGTATATGGAATCATGACTAAAGATAATCTAAACGTGACTAATACTAGACAAATCCTTTGTCTCTGTTTTAGAAAAGGAGGTGGAGCATGGGAGTAAACACATGAGAGCAGTTGATAGACTGCTCAAGCCAAAGTGAAATTAAAATTTCAGGTACTTAATATACTCTACATAGATACTAGGTAACCATGGTCTGTGAAGTCATTCAACCTGAAATTTTAACATGAATATTTTCCTTTTTCTACTGCAATGATATTGCACCATTGGACAATATTTAGTGGAATATCTCTATGAAAGAAGAAGTGAAAAAGTGATGAAGGCAACTACCAAACTGACCCTTTTTTCTCCAATAAAATTAAAGATTTAATAGAACATTTTAAAGGAAAATCTAATTAAATGCATGTAGGTAAATGAAAATATAATCCAACAATGGATTACTGATGGTACGTCATGCTAGACTAATCTTACAGTTTTATTTGTTAAAATGATAGCATTTATAGAAGAAAAAATACTATAAATTTGTCAGGATTTCAAAAGAACAAGTGACCTAATTCTCTGTGACAAATGATTTGTTAGGGTAGGGCATGTGAGACTTAGTAAAAGACATGCAGAGAGAAAAAAAAATTGCTAAAATAGTGTTAAAAAAGGAAACTATCAGACTAGAGGAAGATTAGTAGCAGAGTTCCTCAAGGACTAGTCCAGTAACAGATCTTTAATGTTTCCATTAATGAATTTGGCACAAAAATAAAGCCTTGATGAAAATTGTTTATGACACAATGTTAAGAGGCAAGTAAATATAAAGGAGCATTGGCATATCATGCAGAAATTGTATGATGATCTTGAGGACTGAAGTAATAGAAATGGGATGAAATTTAACTGAAACATGAAGCCCTAAGAAGGGGGACTAGTAATAAGTCCTTCCGCCATTAACCAGAAATTTATCAATTGACAATGACTTAGAAATAGTAGCCGTTTCCTGTGCTATTAAAAACTGACTATATGATGGATTTATGAAAAAGTAGATGTGACTTCAGGTGTTTTATGTGGGAAACTGTGTGCTATTGGATGAAACACTGTTTAGAGAGTTTGGCCTACAACATCTTGTACAGTCTTGGTCACCTATGTTAAAAAAAAATGAATGGAAACTGAAAGAGCTGTAAAATAAAATGGGCAGACAATCTAGGTAATGAAGCAGCGTTGAGAGAGGACTTAAAAAAATTTTTCTGCACTAAACAAACCAAAGTCTTAGGGATATGACTAGAAGAAGGAGGAAAGAATCAAATAGAGGAGAAAAAAATCATTTAAATAAAATGGCTATATGCTGGCCAGGAACAGAAAGTTTTTCCAAGTTGGAAAGTTTTTTAAGTATTTGGAAGCAAGGTGCTGGACAACATTCCTGTGAGGAGTAATTTGCTTGAAGATCTGGCTAGTTTAAGGTAGAACGTAGTGTTTTATTAAAGTGATATTGAATGAATAGCTGTTATTTTTGTTTGCATCTTTCAGGTTTTTCCTGTTTTTAACATTAAAAGGAAACTTGGTCTGAAAGAAGAATTTTGTGCCCCCCCCCCCCCCCCAAGAAATATGGGGTTTAGTAGTAGTGTTAGATACATATTAGCATTATTAAGAAAGATTTGTGGTTTATCTCCATATTTTCTACATTCTTTGAAGGTTCAAACCTGTAATCTTTGCACCTCAGTTTCAGGCTAGGATCAATTCCTTCTAAGTATTTTATGTGGGAATTTTTCCTTCTTTAAATTATGCCTCCAGAAAGTGTTTGGAATATCTCTTAGTATTATTGCTCACCTTGCATGCACAATTAGTCATCTCAGTACTTTCTTCTTATATTGAAGAAGAATAATGTGAAAGTTAATGGATGATTAAGGAATACTCTTAGCTCTAATGACCTTGATTTAATGTGTCCTTGGGAGCTGCAGTTTGCTTTAGCTTGCAAGTTGTACCTCCTCTGTCAACCATATCTTCTTTCGCATGCTTACGGGGTCCGTAAGACTGCTTCCTTCTTTTATTCTGTCAACAGACTTTGAGTGTTTTAGGACCCACGCACTTTTCACATGTACGAAAGAGATTCACTGTCAGATGTCATATAAAGCTTAATATAAATTTCCTCTTTCTGTACCTCTCAAGCTCTAAAGTCAACATATGTATGACCTCATAAGTAAGTTTGCTCATTTTAAATTCTTTGTCCTGGTTGCAGGAGAACTGCTGTTATCAGGGACACTCATCTCACTCTATCTAGAAACAATCTTCCAGTCCTCTGTCAGAAAAGGCAGACACTGCTATGAATACTAAGACCTGGTAATACTCCCATTAAAATTGAGGCAAGCTACCAGCAGTTTGAAAGCGTGATCAGTCAAGGTCTCTGCAGAAAAAAAGACCTGGCTCTCAGAGCTGTCATGGTCAGGACATCAGCTTAGTAACCTCTTGAAAATCTTTTGTTTCACTGCAATTAATAGATTTTTTCAATTTATGTCAAACAAGGACCTGGTTTAAGTTGGTGGTTGTTGTTGTTGTTAATGTTATTCCTTTGAAGAGTTTATTAATAATAATTGTTTTAGACATTGGGATACTGGAGATATATATTAAACATAATTTTTGTTCATAATAGGTGATATTGTTTAACTACACTTCCATTACTTTTCACTGGCACATTCTAAACATTTAAATTGAGCAACTTTTTGATGAGGTGTTGCTAGATTTCTCTTGGAAAAACTTTCTCTTTCTCATAGAATTCTCTTAAGTACTTGTGCTCTTGCACAAATCCAAAGGCCACTCCAAGGGCAGGCAGATTACAGAGTTAGGATATGAGTCAGATTTATTTCCACTAGTCAGTAAAGGAAACTGAAGACACAAAATGTGTTCAAACTTCAAGATTCCTTTCCTCCGGCATACCGGGTACTGGCTGCAGGAATTAAGGTCATTTAGTGTTGTCTATCTGTGCTGGTAACCCAGATGAACCTAAGGCTCATCCTTCTCAAATCACTTGAAAAGTCCTTTCCCAGAAGTATCTTAACTTAGAACTTGTACCTAAAACTTGCTGCTGTTTTATCAAGTAGGGATCAATCTTTTTGTGCTTTCCAGACTTGACTTTAAAAATAGGACTACATAAAAATTGGCTGTAGAAGGGCAGGAAGCCAAAATACTGTGTGACGCGTGCTGCTGACTTCTTGTCTTTAAGAGCTCTATCATGCATGAGTGAATGATTTAAAGCCTAGCTTGAAAGATGTGAATGTAAATCTACTTGATCCTAATCCACTCTCCATATAGTTTTCCCCTCTTTCCTGTTGGTTTCCAGTTGCTGAGTGAATTTTGTGGTTTGGGGAGCCGCATTAAGGCAATAGGATTCCAAACCTGAAGTTTAGATGTAGCTTAGAAAAGGTTGGCCCAATTAGATTAAAAAAAGCATTCATTTTATTAGCTTTTTTTTTAATTGCCGTCCTGAGTTTTACTGAAACAGAAGGTCTGTAGTTGAAAAAGTATGGTAAAGGTTGATCCTTTCTTTCATTCTTTTCTTACCATGATCACTCTCTAATCCATTTTTTTCTGAACCTTTCAACCTGACTCACATTTTTGTCTTGGTCTTATTGATTTGGTCATATATTATCTGAGCTACTGGGTTACTGCATTTAGAATGGATTATGGTTTGGCTTTAACTGGTTTACTTCATGTAAAATGTGTTGGATAACAGATCAATTTTCAACTTCCTGTGTAAGATTCAGATCATGTCTTCAAAATATTTTCTCTTACATACATATACAAAGACATGTACTGTCTCAAAGCAGAAAAACTTTAAAAAATTAATGAGATCAACAAGGAAATTAAAGAGATCAACAAGGAAATTTTTTTAATTTCTTTGACAGTGTGATGGTAAGTAAGGATGGGTAAACTAGCATGAGTGAGAAGGAAACTAAGACTTTATGCGATATACAGCAGCAAAAGTTCATTTCTGAGGAGAACAGTTATTTAAGTATACCCAAGAACTATTCCCCATCTGCTTTTATAGAAAAACCATAAAATTCTGACTCTAGAGAAGTTAATGGAAGAAGTCCCAGTCTTTTCCAAAGAATAAAATTTCATCCAGAGGGTCACAAGATCTTAATCCAGATAGGCAGACCTATGTAAACCCATTTGAGTCAACGCAGAGCACTGAGCTAAGCCATCTCATATGTCATAGAATCACAGATTCAGTGGGCTTAGAAGGGACCTCTGGGATCATCTAGTCCAACCCCCCTGCCAGAGCAGGGTCACCTAGAGCAGGTTGCACAGGATGGTGTCCAGGTGGGTTTTGAATGTCTCCAGAGCCGGAGACTCCATCACCTCTCTGGGCAGCCTGTTCCAGTGCTCTGCCACCTTCCAAGTAAAGAAGTTCCTCCTCATGTTTAGATGGAACTTTCTGTGTTCAAGTTTGTGCCCATTACCTCTTGTCCTGTCACAGGGCACCACAGAAAAAAGACTGGTCCCATCCTCCCGGCACCCTCCCTTTAAGTATTTGTAAGCATTGATGAGATGCCCTCTGAGTCTTCTCTTCTCCAGACTAAATGTAGGTTAAGAACATAGTCACACTATGTTGCTTCTGTAATTGGTAAAGTAAGAAAGGGAGAGAGAGACATGTCTTCAGAGAATAATTCATATTTTTTCCTGTAGAGTATCTATCTTTTTCCACTGACCACAGCAGAAATTGAAAGTAACTATTTTATTAATATGATAGGTACTTCAGTTAAGTACCTAAAGATAGAATAATCTACACTTTCTGACCACAAATCAGAAATCATTTGTCACTTTTTCTATGTTAGGATATTACAAAAATCTCTCTAATCAGATTTCCAAGCTTAAGTACACTTAACTTGTCCAGGAAATAGGACCTTGTGTTATGTGACTAAAAATCTAAACGTTTCTGAGGGCCTCATCTTCAATTCGGAAAGGCATTCAAAAATCTTTATGATCTTCATGGAGATTTGCATTCATGAATAATATCATGGAAAGATACTGAACATATTGTTCCATTTTACATCGACTGGCTCAAGTTGTAACAGCAACTGGGTTTTCGTTTCTGGGGTTTTGGTACAACTGCTGCCTGGAATAAAAGTGAAATTAGTCACGGCAGATGGTCTCTGCCTATCTCCTGGTGGGTGGATTTCTCCCTCATATACTTTCCAGAAAAATAACTGTGGAAAAAAGCAGGTCATAATAACTAACAGCTGTCAAGTGAGAGCAAAATAGCTGCTACACTCCACTCCAGGCTGGTTGTGCTTCAGTGGTGTTACGCTGGCAAAGTTGTGGTGTATTGGTAAAGCACTGTGAGACTCTAGAACAAAATGCCCTAATAAATTTCTGTATACCTAGTCATAGCAGTAAAATATTCATTGTGGGCTGGTAGTTACCATTGCATTTCATTCTGGTCTCCTGTTTTAAAAATAATGCTTCTTTATTGGTCAGGCTAACTATAACACTGGTGTTATAATTCTAGAAAGCAGAAATGGATTTTGTGAGGAACTGAAACCATAGCAACAGCACAGACTAGAAATGAAAAATAAGTCATTTCTCAACAAAATGGGCAGGATTCATCTCTGGCAATCAGTATGCATTCATCATCTCAATTTAATTATGGATTTTTTTCAGAAGGGCCTTAGTCATACAAATGACTTCTGCTTTTGTGTTGAAAATACATGATTGCTCATTTCAAAGTCAAAATGTGTCAATAATAGGTTATATTGTTGGGTAATGTGCTTAGCAAAACATACTCGGACTTTGCATAGTATGTTGCCGCAGTTCAAACATTTGTTTCCAGTTTGGGCTGGGGAGAACATGCTAATTTAGATAAACTTCTACCACTGCGATTTAAACAAATCCCTAAAACAGATTATTGGTTTGGTATTTATGAATTACTCATACAGTCTTTGTTGGAAAGCCATCATTGGCCTTTAAATGTATAAACAGGTGGAAAATAGCCATAGTGATTTAAGAACTTGTCAAATGGCTTAATCAGAAGAAATGTTTGTATGTGATCTGACATGTTAGTTGTCTTCCACCATTTCAGTATTTTCCCTATATAGACTGTGAGAAGATAGAATAGTTTATATCCTTTAATTTTGAATAAGATTAATAAAAAAAGATAATGCAATATAAAGAGGACAAGTACAAAGCAAGGACTAACAAGCCGCACAGATAAGAGGCAGAGAGTGATTAGCTCGACAGCAGCACAGGCAAAAAGAATGTTGGGTTCATCACTGAACACAATTAAACATGAGATGGCAATTCCTCCTTCTAATTTTGATCCAGACATTGTCATGAATCATATCATTGTGAAGATGAGAGAAAAGAATGACTCAAGCCCAAACTTTATTTATTAATTAATGAAAAAATGTCTAACAGAGGTCAGAAACATCAGGCAGGCTTGTCTTCCCAGAGCACCCCTAAGCCCTGGAGCTCCAGGAGCGCTCTCTACAGCTGACACCAAGACACCACGGTTGTATAAATACATTGTACCTATTCAATGAGAAATGCCTATACTTTCCCCCAATGCTTCTGCCATTCAACTTTTCAACAGTGAAATACAAGGAAGAGTTTTGATCTGATATTACTCTCTGACCTAATTTCCCTCTTGCCTATTTTGTGGCACATTGGCCGAAATGAGTAACAATTTTTGAGATATCATATACTATATTTGCTATATCAGGATGTCTCACCTGCATAACTGTGGGAGGTGGAAAAATCCCCATGTGCCCAACTATATGCTTACACTTAGGTGCAGGACTAACCTAACTGAGTTTAGCTACCTAAATGTAATCTAAGCATGTATCTGAGATATAATCTAAGTAAGTAATCTAAGATAATTGTAGTCAATCTTCCCTACAGTCAATGAACAAGAGAAAATTTCCACAGGGCCATTTGTTCTTTCTGGTTGTACAAAGTACAGAAATATTTTGTGGAACAAAGTTGTATAAAGCAGATAAAATTCTTACTGGAGATACTTATATCTCTTCCTCTTCAGTAGGGAGAGCCTAGATGACCAGTTCAGAAACCTGCATTTTAGATAAATAAGGCTAGTTGAGATGAATACCATTCATACCTCTAAAGTAAGAATAAGGTAACAGAGACATAAACACTAAACTGGTCTAGAGAACACGTTATCTATTAATTTTTGCATATTGTGTAATCTGGGTATATAATTTAGCTGCTCAACCTTCCAGGTAGGAATTAGCAGTTGTATTTGCCTTTTGTTTCTGGAGAAATCGCCGGATATTTAGCCACACTCCAACTGTACCTGACAGAAGGGTGACACATGTCTTGCAGAAAATTTTGAGATGGAAAGTATTCCAAGCACTGCCGAAAACCTGCACAGAGCTGAAAATGGCTTCAAAAGCATTCACAGCCCCAAAATCACTAAAATTATATAAAATAAAGACAAACCTAGACTTAAGAAAGAGTAATCTGCTAAGTGACACAAATAGAAGATTACCAGCTGGGTAGCAGGTATGGCTGGTATAGCAGGAAACAATATGACACTGGAGTGAATCATAAAGTGAATAGGAAGCAATAAAAAAAAGACATATGTCCTTCTACAATATGATGCCAGGATGTTGAATATGAAATACAGATATTTCTGCTTGGCAGTGAAACAACCTGAGCTGGCATCCCGGATTCCCTAACAACCGTCCTTTAAAGAAGATGCAGAACAAATGGAAGGAATCTTGAAGTCAGCAAGAAGAATGATATCTTAAAGGTTGCCCACTTTGCCAATATGGGGAAGAGTATGGAGAAAATGAGGTTAATTTGCTGCTACGTTTTAAATCAGATGTTAAAACAAATCTTCTAAGCAAAGGTTCAATAAATGCTGGGAGAGATGTTATGCAATTCCTCCGCTTGCAGTTTTAAGAACAGCTTACTCAGCAGAGTTTTTCGAATATTCGTCTCTAGTGACTGATAACAAACTTGCTTTTTCTAGTTTTCCTTCTATATCTCTGCCAGCATACATTGCTAAAACACTTCTTTAGAAAAAGATCGGGCATGAATGATCTAGGCAAAGCTAGGAAGGAATCTAGACTAAGTGATCACCTGTGGTCTTACTTTTCTATCGTTTTATTCTAGGTCACAACACAATGATCATTAAAAAATATGGGTGCTCACTTTTCTATGATGGCTGTAAACACTGTTTACATTCTTTTAAATATTGGAAAAGTTAACTTTTATAGTAGGATCTGATGAGTCTGAGTAAAGGAAAATCAGGCTATTCTTTTCCTGGGTATACATTGTTTTTTCTTCCCCCCTAATTCTATCATGCTATTTAGCAAAAAATCATGAGAACTCATAATAATGATGCTTTAAATAGTCCTAAAAAGTGTAAAGTATGAAACCTCTCTAAAGACTGATATCATATGAACATAAATGTTTCCATTTCATTTAGTGAATATATATTAAGCTGCTTTTGGTGGTACTTCCATCAGTTTATTTCATTAACTGAATATTTTAATAATATTTTCGTTAAATATTTATATTAAATATCACACATTGAAATGAAACACATATCCCTTGATAGTCAAGATGGTTTCCAGGCTCATATCAGTGTTTTCTAATACCATAGAGCTCATGTGCTGTAACTTAGAGATTCTATTATGTGTAGAGATCTTAACTGTGGCCTTACATTCAATTTTATTCAGGGTACTTTTTCCTTCTTATGTGATTTTTTTTTTCCTTAATAAATATTTAGACACTACATTGACTGCAGAATATCAAATGTGATTAAACTTCCCTTTTTTTAAACATAGCCTAATATGCTTTCGGTGAAACAGCACAAATGTGTTAAGATGAGTATCTAGGAGTCAGATCATAAATTTAGAAAGATGATAAAATTTAGCTAGTTACTGGGAAAAATTATTACTTGAAAAGAAAACAGCTTTAGCTAGATTATACTTTTTAAAACTGCGGTTTGATGAATATAAGTTAAAAGCTGGTGCTCAGTAGAATACTAAAGTGCAATAGATCAGGTTAAACCATATTAAATGAGTAGTTTACATAATGTGGTACTCATCAGTTCATAAGAATTCACCCATTATTTATTTATACATTTGTGACTCAAAATGTGTGAATCATTTTTACGAGCAAATTTGTCACTATTTGACAACCATTTCTTCCAGTTTATATTGAGGGGTTTTTTTGCTATCACTAGCAGTCATTTGGGTTTGGGAATGGATTTGGTTTTTTTAAAAAAACATTTTTGTGCATATACTGTATAAATGTATATATACTGATATAGATAGGAGACATATAGAGATGTCTGCATATACCCATAATAAGTTTAATCCATCGATCTGTGACTGGCAACCTAAATGTCACACAGTACGTGGTACTGATTCTCGTCTGGTGATTCTGGTACTTCAATACAGTGTGCCTTATTGCCTCCAAAGAAATCTTTGCTTTCACTGTAATTCAAAGAGCTCAATTTATGCTATGCTATTTTATTATTAGCTTACTATCCCAGTTGTACGAATGTTTACATGCTTTTATAGCACACGTAAATGTATTTTGAATACTTAATTTATCTAATGATTTAAAGACAAGTTTTCACATTGTTCAAAAAATATTTTACAAGATCCAAACAGAAATCTAATTTTGCATCACTTGACTCAATGAGATAAGTGACTGGAGCCATTCATTAATCTCAAACTGTATTCTGTGAAATGTTTAGATTTTATATCCAGCTCATTTTGGCACATATAGCTAGGTGTCTATTAGCTGTTCAATGTGAATTTGGCTGTCCGTTCCTTGGGGCAAGAAGAGTCTTTTGTTTCCAAAGTAGTAAATGCACTGTTGGTAATCCACAGAAGTCATTCACATACCAGTTGACCTCCTGTCCACATGTATTTAAAAATTACTTTTAGAGGCTATTTAACTCTTCTACATAGTTGCCCCTCACAAAGGTGTAGAATTTACTGAACTTTTCCTTGTAAATTTTCAGTTTAATTTAACATATCTTTAAATTATAAATGAGTGATTTCTGTCCACAATACTGAATAATCTAATAGTAATATTTTATTAGTAGTAAAGATGAACACGCACTTAAAGGCTTTAGAGTTCGAGATTTATAGCTAACATTTTCTAATGTTCAAGTACGGTTAGATAGGGTAGTGCATATAAAATGATACCTTAGTCAAAGGTATAGATGATTTGAAGCCATTAACCCTGAAGACATTAACAGTAGTTCTGAGGAAGTTTCTACCTGCTGCACAGCTGTGTGAAAATAGCAAAGGTAATAAAATTAGTATGTAGAGAATAAACACGGATAGCAAATGACAGGCAGTATAACTCACTGTGTTGTATAAGGGGAAAAAATCACCCTGTGAACCGTCACAGTAATCACAAAACTTGAAATATTTCAAAACAACTGTCAGTCATTGTGCAAGAAGGCTGTATGACTCCAGGGGTAGAGTTAATGTAGACTAGGGCAAGAGTTCATAAGCAAACAATACTAGTCACCTATACAAGATTTTTACTTCTTTAACATCTTATAGTTTTCCATATCATTAGACTCCTTTTAAGCAATTTCTTCTTTTTTTTTTTTTNTTTTTTTTTTTTTTGTGAGGGTGGGGAACAAAGTTCTCAGATTTTCTCTTGGAATATTACAATGTTCATCAGGGAATCAAAGCAACATTCAATTTGTATAATTCCCTCATTGTTTTGGCTTTACATATGAGAGACTACATTGTCCAGAAATACTAGTTAGCGTTCTAGACTAATATTTTTATCTTCTTTCCTGCAGTTAGAATAGTACAATTTTTGGTTTTGATAGGGATCAAAGGTGAAGTAAAACCTACTTAATAACTTAAATTTTGAGTATTGAGTATCATACTGCATACACAGTTCCAAAGTCACAGTAATAATTAACAGTAGTGGAGAAAAATGTCAGAAGTATCATTCTGTTGAATGAATATTTAATTAATCTTTTTCTAACCTAGTTGAGGCTTACACAAACATATACAATCATAAACTCACATTCTGTTGCAAGATACCTCTTTTCTGTGTTTCCTGAGTGAAATTTTTCATGACATGAAGACCTTTAAGATATACTTAACTAGTTTACTAAAAATCCCACTTTCTCCTTAGTTTATTGCAGATCAAGGCGTTTCTCACCATCTTTGTCTCAAGAAAGTTAGGCAAAAGTAAACATAGCCATTCTGGCACAGCTGGTTTCTTCAGCTTTTTATGCTGATTTAAAAATAGCCTTTTCCAGATTTCCCTGAGCACGAATTACAAAATTTTCAAGGCCTTCAGAATAATCACAGCCTGCTTTTTTTCACTTCCCCCTGTTTTACTCTTATGTGGACAAGATACATGGTTTTTAAACTCGACTGACTAGGCTTTCACCGATCACTGTCCAGAATCTCGTCATTCATGAGGTCTGATCCAACAAAACACCGAAGTACAAGCTCATTATTAACTAAAAATACTATTTTATTTATGGGATCCACTCCAGCACTTAACTGCTGCTGTCTGTAGTATTACTTTTCTGAAATTCGGATTTGTATCCATGTCTTTTAAAAGCCAAGGGAAAAACTCAGATTTCATAACATGCCCTGCTGTCAGTCTGAGCCTTGTAAGGAGACCTTACAAGCATTCAAGTGCTGCTATTTATGACAGAAAAGAATTCGCTGTGTTTCATTTAACTATACGACGTAAGGTGCCACAATTTCTCTGCAGGTCTGAATGAGCAAGGGGAGGCTAATCAGGGCTCCTGTCCTTCTGTCCTCACAAAGCCACACTTTTACTGGTATAGCAGCTGGGTGAGTTCAGGAAGGAAAAATTTATAAGCAATAGTTTTGTTTTACTTTACTGTATTTTTAGGTATTCCAACAGGTTAAAAAAGAGCAATATGGCATGATTAAAAAAAAAAAGCAAAAGCACACCATACCAAACCCCACAATTCTGAATAATTTATAAGGGAAAAATATATTATGAACTTTATTGACATTAATCTTTAATTATTACTCAAGTAGCTTTAATTTCAAATGGAAATGTTTTAGTGGCTACCAGAGAGAGACTTGCGGACATTTCAATGGGAATCAGACAACTTTTTACCAATGTGCCTGTAAGGCTTTTGAAGACATTGTTTCCATCAGCAAAGCTTTTTAGAAAGTATATTTTCACCTTGTGTGTTTGAAAAGGGCTTACATCCTGGGTGAAAGTTGCTATGGACTGTAGTCTAAATGATGCTCGTTGCTGAGCCCCAGCTGCTTACACTGTTTTACATTTTATAGTATACCTGTATCTTTCTTCAGACGGCTTTCTGTTTATTCTGATCAGCTAAATCAACACACAGATGTCAGCCTTGTGCACTCCAGCTGGCTCAGTCCCATGCTAAACAAAAAGAAGGCCTGTCTTTAAGAAGCTACCAGTTTAATTCCAAGCAAAACTTGTTCTCATAAATTTGAAGGCACGGATACTTCTTTGATGCTTGCTATAGCAGGTGAACAACCAAGCTTATTCTTTTTTGCCCCATTCTCGGCTTTTTTTTGGTTTTGTTTTTGTTTTTGTTTTCCTCTCACCTGCAAGAAGTAGAAAAAATGTAGTATGACAAAGTAGACTATTTTTCCATGTGGTTACATTTTACTGGCGTTTGAAAATTTAAAATAATACAATGTTCAGCTGATCTTTTCCATATGACAGCTTCCATCTGATGCTCCTAAGTCCATTGCCAACTCCATTATCTTTGTGCTGTACACCCTTTAGTAATCAGAAGGTAGAATTTAATCTGCTATTCAATGATTCAAACAGATAAAAATATCTATTATCACAACAGTGAGAACAGCTTCAGCCTCTCACCTTCTTCTGCTTAGTAAACAGCATCTGCAATCACTCTTGTTTTAATTTCAGTTTTAGGCAACAACCAGACACTTAAGTACTTAGATAACCAGGTAATTTTCCTCAAACAGGTGCACAAACAAAACTATACCTCAATCTATCTGTGGCCACAAATTTCTTCAGGAAAAAAAACAGAAAGAGAAAAGAAGGTTTTAGAAAATTTGTCTGGTGCCACATGTGCATGAATATTCAGAGCCAAGGACAATGCATCCCTTAGTCTTTGTCTCTGATTACAGTTAATAAGCAGGCACTTCATTTACAGCATAAATACTCTGGTAACACCTATCTTTTGAATTTTAAAATAAATGCACGTTTTTAAAAATCATGTTTCGTTTGTGAGCAGTTTGCTATCAGAAGAAAATATTTCATTGGTTAAATTGCTTGAAATAAAGAGCTCAAACACCTGGATTGTTAGCATAACCAGTGTTTTCAAGCTGTTTCAATTTCTTTTTCTTTAACTTTTATTTACTTTTTTTTTTACTTATTTGCTTTCATTTAAGAGAGACGTTGTATAGATATTTGATTTCACCTTGGAATATTGAAAGGAAGTGTGTTGATTATGAAATATTTTCACAACTGGAAGGTTCCACTTGTCAATAAGATACCAGTATTTCAAATATCAAAACACAATTTTGTCTGGAATAAGATTTCCAAGGGTGATTATGAGTGTATATGCTTAGGTCTTTAACTCTCTTGACACAAAATGGAACTTTCAGGTAAGGGTATGTTGTGTGTGTATGCATCGCATGCAAAAAACCTGTGTGTTGTATGTACAAAAACCAAGGATGTAAGACAATCATTAAAGCTATTTCAGGTGAACTTCAAATAGCAAAAATATGAAGGAGGAACAGTAAGTGGGAACTTCAGGACATTGTAGCTTTTAAAGACGGGGTTTTTTTAGAAATTTAGCCTGATGTCTTCAGTGTTTTTTTGTTTTCCCTTGCAGATAGTATAGCATACTGGTCTAGACTCAATCCTGCCACAGTACATTTCAGTCTGGCTATACACAGGATACATTTGTTTTGCTGTCTGTTTCTACTCCTACCCAGTAATGCAGCACATGAAAACAACAAAGCTTCACCTCTCAAACAGAAAAAAAAAATATCTCTTTTATCATTTCTCTCTGAAGTGTACACACAAAACAGCCATCTCAGTAGGATGGAAAAACATTGGGAACTACAATAAAGGAAAACAAAATCAGCAGTCTGCAATAGCTTATGTGACTAGATCAAATTGGTTTGCTTTTGGCTTCTTTTTTTGTTTTTGTTTTTGTTGTTGTTTGCAATCATTGCTTTTCAACAAACTCCATGTATCAATGTATAAGGGGATTTTTTGCAGATTTCAAACACTGTTATACCTGAAAGACTTGCTGCAAAACACACCAAAGTAATTGTTTGTACTTCTAGAACGACACTTCTTCTTCATTCCTCGTACAATTCCTTTTCAGCACAATGATATGGAAGTGTTGACCAGAGCTCTCTCCTGGTATCTTTTGAATATGAAACATCGCTGAACAAATGCCTCATCATGTACACGTACAGTGCATGATTTTCTAGCAGAACTACATCCCAGGGGAGAGACTGCCTGTAGAGGCTGTTCTAACTAAATTGGATCCTGCTTGAGAGGATTTTTTATTTCACTGTTAAGTGTAATGTGAAGTAATTTCTTTTTAAGAGCTGTTCTTGGAAAGGCTGCGTACCTCCCCACGGCCAACTTTGTTGCCCTGCAGACAGAGCACGGGTGCGCAGAGCCGAAGGGAGGGCCGCAGAAGGAGGCTGCCTTGGCACCCAGGAGGTGAGCGGAGGCTAAAGGACCTGCAGAGGTGCATGGCAACCTCCCACCACCAAGCTCTGCAAGGCGGCACTCCAGGGCTACAGCAGAGCCAAGTTTATGATAATCTGTTTGCCAGACACTCACACAGACACACAAATCCCTCTCATCTTGTTTAAAAGACCTTGCAAGTTTGCTGGCATACCATCTCAAACAGATTTTCTACAGATAGTATTTTTTTGTGTCTCTGTTTTGAGGCAGGTCATCTGACTAGGTATAGCAACTCTTGACCGAAAATCAACTCTGCCTATCTGTGTTTGATAAAACCCCCACGCAAAAACAGGTGAAGCTTTATTCAGACTTGAAAATTTAGCACATCATGTCCAGACCAAGAGAAATCTGTGGGCATAGGACTGCTAATCATAAAGTGTGTTTTATTTACTTTGAAGGTGCTGAATCTTGTTTTAAAACTAGAATACTGATTCTAAAAGTATAGAATATTGTCTCCACTCAAAGTCTTTTCATAAATGTTTTTCCACACTTCTTCTGAATGACAAAGGTAAATCCACATACATTGTTCTTGACAGACTGCTGTCAGTACCCCGTTAAGCTATTTTTCAGTATCTTCATGTGTCTCCATTATGATTGCATCATTTTTATAACTGTGCTGTACGAATATATGTAATTTTTTTCCAGCTTTCCCTGTCACACATGAATATATACATGTGGATACATATGTATGCCGACACATGTGTATGTTTAACATTTGTATATGTTTATATATATGTATACGGTTTTTTTCTGTGTATTTATAACATAATTCTGCCATCAACTGAAGTTTTGACAGTGATCTCAAATGAATCAGATCACCATCCCTATTTTTAGCTTCTGGTGCTCCTTTCGTACTATTCTTGCTTTTCTATAATCCCATCATGACTGGTCATCCTCTGCTTTCTGTCTGTAGTTTGCTTAATCTTTGCTTGTCTGCAGTTCTGCTGTACTATAGCTCAATCTACACTGTTCATGTCCTACATTTCCTTAGCTTTCTTTTTTTGTCCTTGCCTTTCTCTATTTTTATCTTCTGTCTGTAATCCCATTTCGTGTTTCCTTCAGAGATTTTCAAAATGTTACACTGACTTACCAGAAAATCCCTGCAGGATTTCATTTTCTCACAACATCTTGGGAAACAGCGTTCATGCTGAATCCATGTCACTTAAGAATTTCTGGCTAAAAAGACAAGATGTTGAAGGACTGAATATGGAACAATCGAAGGTAATAGCTAATTTTAATCTGATTCTGTCAGATATTGTCTAGTTTTACAGTAATGGATAAGGGAAGAACGCCTGGCATGAAATCCCCAACATCTTTCAGGTAAATGGTTGCGGTTGGCTCACGTATCTAAATGACTAAAATGAGCATGAAGAGATCTTCTGTTCTTGTTTGGGGAATTCCTTTGGAAGCTTCATCTCCCTATGTTATTTCCCACAGAAAATTCAAAAGGCTGACATTGTAACAGCTAACCTCGCTGACAGACTGATTGTGCATTAGTCCATCAGAAATACAAGGAACATCCCCTGGAATTACATGCAGAGGGTGGCCAGGTGAAAGTTCTTCCGTCCTGCAATAACAACCTGTTGTGTTTCTTCAGAGCTCTAGGTTTTCCTCTCAGAGTGTTCTGGTTCATGGTGTATCAGAAGGTTGCTCCTCAGAAAATATCTGGAAAGATCTGTACATACAAGAATACATATCTATATGTATAAGAAATTAAGAGTCTAATTTTCTTTTGGAGCCACCCTATGATTTCATTTACAAATACTGCTGAAAACAAGACAAACAAGACAGGTAATTCAGAGATAAAGGATGTCATGCTTTTGCACATTGCCATGAAAAAAAAAAAAAAGCAATTTTCTTTATTCACCCTCCTAAAAATGTATGTTTACTTAGTATCTTCAGAAGTTTGAAATATCAAATCAATGATTTCATTATGTCATAGGAGTCTCAAGAATTCTGGTGAGAAACATTTTTCTCACCTGGAAGTGAAATCTGCAGACACTTAGAATATAATCATCAGGATGAATATTCAGAGAATTCTCTCCTCAGCTGCTAAAGGTAATGGGAATGGGAAATCAAAGGCACTTGTTTATCAGAAACAATACTGTACACAAGTACAATTTTGTGGCTTGCATGTGAACAGCTTATATGTTGAATTAAGTCAGCCTGGCAACCAGGAAAAAGGTGGGACTGCTGTCAAATAACAGACCATGTCTCAGACCTTTTAATAAATCAAAATTCTCATAAATCTGGATAAGAGTGGGAGTACACATATAGTTTGGAATGGAAGACCTTAACAAGAAGCAACCAAGAAGTTAATATGCTTTCTTTTCTCCATTTGTTCTAGGAAGGCAGGCAGCTGTGACTTACATCTCTCTTCATTTCTCTTCCTATGTTCTGTAACAAGCAGCAAACACATACTACTCCACGCTCTTCGTTTATCTTCCAAATTTGGTGATACTGTGGATCCATGTGACTGTATCCTACAGGTGGAAGAAAGAATGACTGATAAAGCTCACTCGCTTGAGTAACTCTTATAGGTTTCTTGTTTCAGCATATAATTCAAATACTTCCCTTGATCTCCCAAAATGCTGAGCTGCCTCTAGTTTGGTATCTGAAAGGGACTTTTATTCTGTAGCAATATTAGCAAATTGTCTGGAGGGATTTTAATTTCTACACAACATAGGAATATTTTAAATTATACTTTGTGAAGTCTGATTGCCTCTTTTACTAGGATCATAACAAACCAGCACCTGCTGATGCAAAACACAAGTCAGTCTCATTTCTTACATGTAGATATTAAAAAAAAAATGATTCTTCTTCAGTTAGTTATTATCATGTCTGAGTGGCAGACTTATGCAAACTACTTTTTACTGGATCTGTGCTAGTTCATTTGAAACTCTGGGATGACGTGGCTGTGGATCCATTGATCCCAGTGTATAAAAGATACCTGAAATTACACTGTCTGTCTCTACCACCTGTTTGGTCCTCTTCTGTGTTATACCAATTTTTCTGGCCTACCTTGTAAACCTGAAAACCTTGGGTGAATGATTGAGCTTAATGTGCTCAGGGCCTAGTTAAACAAAAACACTTAAAAAGTTAGACTCCCTTTCCTAGCATCATGGAATGAAACATGGCACTAAAATGAAGTTCTTAGAAGCTGAGGCAACATCAGACAGCTTCAGGCATCCTCCCACTAACGTGGAAGAAAAGTTACAGCTGAATGCGGTTCATTTGCTGTTCTTGTGGCCAACAACCTCCCAGTTTTATTTAACTTGGTTATGCTGGAGTACCTTGTGGTGTGACTTTGTATGACAATAAAGAGATTCAATTAACTAAGTATTTAAACACTTCCCTGACCCCGCACAAGGGAGACTTGGCACTTCCATATGTGAACAGTGCTGAGTCTGCCAGAAGTTGGTATTCCAGCCTCACAGGGGAAAAATATGTTATAATTTTTTCTAGTTCTAAGTGAATAAATAACTGCTTACAGAAAAAAAAAGCATTGCTAAGAAAAGTAGAAAACCTATAGGGAATGTGCAAGCTGTCCCTCTAATCTTGGTAAGATAACAGAAGCACTGCGATATATCAAGCATAGTGGGAAGACGGGTATTCAGAACGCATACTGTTTGGATGAGATTAATTTGAAGGTAAAGATGGCAATGTAGCCTTAGGAGAAACCCATGGTTAAATAGAAAGTACCTTTAAATTGCCAGCATTGGGAAAACATTTCTGTGATTTGCTCTATGCTTCTTTTCTAAAGTGAGCAAAAAGACTAAATCCTGCAACTTTGTCCAGCTCTCACTGAAGCCAACAGGAATTTTTCATGTTTATAAAAGAGTAAAATTCTTTCCACTGGAGAAAATTAACCCAGGTTTAGTAGCATACAGAGATTTGTTTTGAATTATAACACTTACCAGCAGGTAAACACTAGTAGGTCTCTGTGTAATGAATGGTCAATAAGCGTCATTCATTGAACTCTCATGATATGGTGCTTCTTGAATACCTTTTTTTCTGACATCTAAGCATTGATTTACTTCACTGACAAGTAAGGTGACAAGTACAGTTATGTGCATATATTCTTCACTTTTATTATTGTTTTCTCTGAGCACTATCAATATAGTTAAAATTTTCATTATAACTTCTGGTTTTGTATTCTATTAAGCTTATGAAATTAACTTTGGGTCTGAAACTTCCTAAACTTTGTTTCAGTCTTGGGGTGCATTTTTTGGAAACAAGATTCAGAAAATTCATTTAGATTTTTCTGAGTAACAGAAGAACAAAAATGCATGATTAGCATTTTGAAGTACTAAAGAGAAGTAATAACTGAAAAACAATGAAGGTGAAAAAGAGATTACATATTTTGCATACAAAAAGTTATCACTTTTACTGAAGTGACCTGAGCTAAGTTATAAGCTTGTTCTCATATAGGCAATATGTGAGGATTTGAAGAAAAATTGAATCTGTCTTAAAGCTATTAAAAGGACTTTTAAGAACATGCTTTGAAATAGATAGTTTCTAAAAGCTACAGTCTATGCAAGAATAACAGCAGTTAAAGGGATGAAAATTGGAAGGGTCTTGCCGCTTCTTTTGACTCTAAGCCAAGTAGATTGAAAACATCATCATTCTGATGACAGATCTGTGTATGTACTTCATTGTAAATACTTTGCTTGCATGCATACTGTGTAGATCATAGAATCACAGAATCAGAATGGTTTAGGTTGGAAGGGACCTTAAAGATCATCTAGGTCCAACCCCTCTGTCATGGGCAAGGACATCTCCCACTACACCAGGTTGCTCAAAGCCCTATCCAACCTGGCCTTGAACACTTCTAGGGATGGGGCCTCTACAACTTCCCTGGGCAACCTGTTCCAGTGCCTCACCACCCTCAGAGTGAAAAATTTCTTCCTGATAATATCTAATCTAAATCTCCCCTCTTCCAGTTTGAAGCCATTATCCCTCGTCCTATCACTGCATGCCCTTGTCAAAAGTCCCTCTCCAGCTTTCCTGTAGGTCCCCTTCAGATATAGATACTGATACAAGTCAACATTAAGGCTCCATCCTGAGATGACATTCAGAGAAGGAATGGGTGTGGAGGACTCTCAGCCAGGACGAGAGTTGGGGGTTGGACTAGATGATCTACAGAGGTTCCCTCCAACCCCTGTCATTCTGTGTGACTCTCTGTGTGTGAAAACTGCCTTTTTTAGGTGAGGGGCACACCATTCCTGGCACAACCATCTTGTGGAATCAGCTGCCTTTGCAGCAATGACATGTGGTTACTCTATTTGTCCCTATAATTGTATTGCTAAAGTAATTTGAGTTGTAGGTAACCAAATTTCATCTGGCTGCCTAATGATGTGGACTGCTGCTACATCCATCCTCCAGCAGGAAATGTGTGTGGGGTATGGGGACAAGGGTTAAGAAACAGTCTGGATGTGATCCAGCTTTGGTGCCTTACTGCTTGATATCTGTGTAGTCAGAGACTAAAATATTCTGACGTGTACTGTTTTCTTGGTAGTAAGTTACAGCTATCTGTAGGTGGTCTTATACACATGAAAGCACTATGCACTCTGACCTTAGCCAAAGTCAGCAAATGGTCATGTGGGATCCCATACAATCATATATGGTATTCATCTGAGAAATACAGGCATCTATGACTGGTAATCTTCTATACTGAAAGAGTCATCCTTCACTTGCTTCACAGCTAGAGAGAAATAGCCACTTTCAGGGCACAATGACTCTTACCCTAAGGTGGATGTCTAAAAGAGGTCTGATGAATCACTCTTCAAAAATGCTCAGTCCTCTCCACCAACTGTGAAAAGAGCTCAGCTTGGTTATAAAACTCCGCACTGTAGACCTTTGAAGTTAAGTACAATGTACCTCTGATGTCCAATTTATTATGGTCTTTATTTATGGGAAATGGTAATACTACAGAATGTTATGGAATACTACCTAAGGGATTTTTTTTTTTTATTACTGTACATATTTTATGTATACCTCTTAGAGAACAAGCTTATCATTACTTTTAACAAAAGAACATGACAGGCCTTTTCCCATCAGCAGCAAAGAGCAAAAGCCTTTAAAAATGTCTAGTAGATGCTAGTTAATATGTTCAAGCAGGTGAGAACCTGCTTGTAGATATTATATCTACAGCCATAAGTTATGGTAATTTTTAGTTCCATAAAGTAGCATAAAACTAATTTTTACATTATCCTTCATATTCTCTTTTAATCAGCTACATACATTCCAAGTTTTTGGCTTACACACAGAAGCCAAAAAAGAAACTGAGGATAAGAACAAACAAACATATTATGCATGACTTAATCGAAAGGTCACAAAATTATTCTGAGCTCTCTTGTCTACAGAAAACTCACATTCACTAATATTTATACTTTGACTCTTGACATCTGAGAAATTTCCTGGCAGACAGTTCTGCTTGCATAGAGACGGGACTATTGTCACAGGAATCGGAATAGAAGGTTAGAATTAGTTTTCTGCATAAACTTTCTTCAGAAATAAAAGGTTTGGGTTTTATTTTAAGTCTGTAGCAACAGAGAGGTTAGTGATTCAAATGCCAAAAAGAGAAAGCCTCAAGAGAAGACCTAGGATTTATTTATTTCAACATTTTAATTAATTCTCAGAAAGAACAAATCACAAAGCAAAACAGATGAGAACTCTGGCTTATTCTGCAAGACTAAAATCTCCTTTTATAAAACCAGGAATGTTTATTGTATTCAAAGCTTGTCTATAACAATGACCTGAATCTGAGACAACTTTCTACTACTACATCAAGTGCAATGTTAGATCCAGTGACTGCATCCCTGTCTTTTAAGATAAAAACAAACACTAGGAAGTTTGGAACAAGATCCAGACCACTGAAGGGTTTCCAGCCCAGCAGATGACTTTTTAGATGGCATGGGTACAAATTAGGAGTAGAATATACAATAGTCAGTTACAATACCTGGCCTACTAGGCTGGCAAAAGTTTCTCCTCTACTTTTCATTTTCTATGAATCTAGATCTAATTTTTTAAGATGGGAAGGTCAATAAACAAAATTACATTAAGGTTTTTTTAGAAAATTCCACAAACTTTTTAAAAAATCTTTTTCTGTTTAGCTCTAAAGTACGATGACTTCATAACAGAGAATCAAGCTGAGATTTTCTGACTCCCAGTGACTGTATCAAAATTTCCGCAGCTAAACAACGTCTTTAAAGGTCCCATTGGTTTTACAGCTTAAGAATATTTTTCTGTTTTCTAAGCAATCCTGCCTGTAAAAAAAAATTCAAATATTTCCTCTTTAGCTCTAATAAAAATGACATTAATTGATTAAATGCACACTGAAATATGTCCAGTCTCTGAATTCAAAATGTAACTCAAAACTGTAAACTGCTGCAGTTACTATATGTATAGGTTACTTTAAGATATCTCCATAAACTTCTTCAGAGCTGACTAATGTTCTATTATGATATGGCCTATGAAAGAAAACTGTTCACAAATTCACACAAATTCAAAATGTATTGCTTTTAAACATTTGAAATAGCTTTCATGTCACTTTTGCAGAAAATACTCTTTGTCCATTTATTCTTGATATCTTTTACAACTCTATTCCAGATGCGCATATTTCCCAAATGTTAAGAAATGCAATTAAACTCATGGCAAAGCTTTTAACAATTCTCACTAATGTAATTCCATGTACTGCGTGATGCCATGATGCTGATAAAACCTTTTTTAAGATTTGGTCAAGATCACGACTTGTGGGTCCTTTGACACTGACATTCTTTTGAACATGGATCTCACAGTGCCTTTGTGGACACAGTGGGATGCATTTATAGAGGTCTCTGTGAGGTGTAGAGTCTGTGTATTGTGAAATAGGGATGGGCTCGTAACGTAAGGATCAGACCTTAGATTCCAATAAATCCTTACTTTAAAGAGTTGTCAGGAACAGCTTTTGAAATTGGGAGTGAAAGTGAAAGTGCTTTCTAGGAATCTCTACATTTTGTGGAAGAGTTTTTATTTTGTTTGTAAAGTATTGGGGTGAGCTGGGAAAAGATATTCTGTCTCATCTTCTCTTTCAGCGATGATCCACAAGACTTTCTCAGTCTATCTATTTTTAAATGTCTCTTCTCATAAAATAATTTAAGGCTTTCCAAAAAAAGACCATTAGGAAAAAACCCACAGTTTTGTGTGGCTGAAAGTCATAAATGATAGGATAGGGAGATCCATACATCAGTAATCAACAGAGATTCTGTTACTATTTTAGAGACAAGGAAGAAATACAAGGAAAGTTAGAAAAAAAATTCTTTTATTAGATCTTTTATTATTACACAGGTGAAAATACAGGCAAGCTTTAGGTACACAGTTCCTAAACTGGACAATTATCAATTGTTTCTACCTTATCTTTAATGGAATAAACAGAAGTGTGCTCATTGAAAGACTCTACTATTTGCATGTTAAAAGGATTGCTGGAATAAAATAAGCTGTTCACTACACTTGATTCATTTCTTGCTAAAATGGGAAATACGGTCTTTGAATGAGTGTCTGATTTCAAAAGAGCATGCAATTATTTTAGATAATAAGAGTCCATAGAGAGAGTGTAGTAGCACAGCCTAACCAAACAGGACAATGTGGTGTTGATTTTTGACCTTCTAATGTTCAAGACTGTCAGAAATTTTCGAAGTGACCTTTTATGCTGCAATATCTTTGCCATTTTGTGTCAGCCTCTGATTTTCCTGGCTATGTGAGTCGGCACAACTGCTGTTAATATGAGCTTTTCACCTGAGCAAATGATTTATGCACGTGCCTGCACACGCACACACACACACACACACACACACACACACACACAGACAGAGAGTAGCAATGCTTTGCCAACATTCAGAAAATGAGATCTGTGCTGTGCTACATATTACATCTCTCTGCTCCTCTTCCTCATTCAAACACCATTTTTGTTTAATAAAAAGCTTTTGATGTTTGAAAAACATTTTGCAAGGAACTGAAGAATGTTTTTCAGACAAAAAGAGAAACCATACCTCAAGGTTCAGAAAGAATAACAACTAATATTTCCCTACTATAATTTTTCATGTACTTAGAAGAAAGGCATTTCCTTTCCGAAGTGAATAAAATCCAATGATAAATGCACAGTAGTCTCTAAAAATATGTATTATTTTACTTCTTCACTATACGCGTAAAAAATTCAGCCTTTCAACTTCTGGCCTCTAGAGACTTTTCAGTGGTTAATGAATTGCTTTCAGAGGCCTATCACATTAATTCTCTGAGGCAAAAGAGGTTGGAAGGGTATGGGATAAAGAATTTAAATCAGGTCTCTGAGAGATTTGCTCAGGCAATTTATAATTGAATAGTGGGACTCTTGCCACTGCAGCCCCTCTGCTAGAGGCCAGCTTCCCCCGTCCGCTCCTGGGACGTAAATATGGTCCTTTTTGGAAAACACCTGCTGTCCCTCATGCCAGATTTAATCTCCATAGAAACATGTTCACTGAGGAAGAAGTTTGCTGGGAAGGGGAGGAGTGGGACTGGGGGACTGCTCAGTCTTGCCCCAAGGCTGAAGCCAGAACATAGCTGGGACACACAGAAGAGGAACTGCAAAGGGCTTCCAGATTCCCGAGTCCATATTGATAACACTCAGGGACAGAAGAGCTATTACTGAGGAAAACAAAACCAGCTCCATCCTGGATGGCACAATGAGGAGAACACATCTCTTTAGACAACTTAGCTGGCTGTGGCAGAAATCAGACCAGGCAGCTAGCACATAGCAAGAAAAGAGACACTGGCCTGGGGGGGCTTCGCATGCCAGGACCTGCATAGGTACAACTGAAAGGATTGGAAAAAAATAAGGAAAAAGGTCAGAATAAATCAAGGAAGCAGTGACATTGATTGAAGAAATACTGAATCGTCAGTTAGAGAGATCATGGATGTGCTAACATACCACACTAGGCTTCCATACACTGGTCAAATCATACATGATCCATTAATCCTTTAAAAGGCTTTCTTTACACCTCTGAGGCATAATGGGAAGGTCTACCCAAATAGCATTTGGTCCTGATATGGGTAAGGAACAACAGTGTTGTAGGCTAAGAACCTGAGAGAACCTGTGTCTCACACAAGCACAAGCATTCACCAAATACAACACTAACAGGTAATCAGAAAAATTACAAAAGAAACAAGCATTATAAATTAACTATATTCCACTAAAAAGTTGATTTTAGAAATTGTGACCAAAAAAAATCTTTCCATTTGTCAATCAGAAATTCTATGGAAAGAGAACAGCAACGTGAAGGGCTCATTATATCAACACTTGTATTTCCTGAAAAGGGTTCATAGGTCAAGGGTAGTGTTAGGGGAGTGTGTATATTATATGGCACTGGAACTGAAAAGAGAAAAATGCGTGAATAACAGAGTTATATGCAAAGCCCAGATGATTTGATTTTAATTATGCATTATTACTAACTGTGCTGACAGAAGTGTTTGTGCGTATATCACTGTACAAATTAAAACAAAAAAGTTTCAAAGGGTGGTTTTAATATATGTCCGTTAACACAGGAAAGTCATAGGAAGACTTAAGTTATTTATTTACTTACTTATTTTGTCCGTGCTTGCAGTACAGATATTTAAGTCTAGTAGGTAGTGCCAATATCTACCATTGATACGAAACCAATCAAACTGAAAATTTTTAATTAATATCTGCAGTTGTGTAACCCAAAACTTATTTTTCCTTAAAGATGCATTTAATGAGATACCTGTGGTCAGTTTCCAAATTAGCAATGTAGCTCAGAATGAATACATTTTTTTTTTTTGTTGAATATCAGCAAAATGTGCAGTAAACCTATCGATATTAGGAGTATTGTCAATTCACTGCAAGGAAACTTCTAATTTTACAATTGTAAAAGAAAGGAAGGAAACATCCCCATTTCGCACATACATAATTGATGAATATTAGCCAGGAGAAACTGCATAATACCTCTTCGCAGATACTGGTTGCTGCTTCTGGAGACACAAAAAAGAAAATTTTCCACAAACTTACCTAAACCTCACCAAAGGTTCAACATGTATTTCATTATTCTTTCCAGCTTTGTTAAACACCTTTTTTCTTGAAAAAATTTGCAAACACTCAAGCCTCTATATCACCGGCAATTTGATTTCAAACAAAACCTTTTGTTATCGAGCCTGAAATTAATGTATGCCTTGTGATCGTTAATTTACCTACAAATCATTTGGACTCCGTTGTTAGAATTTTGGCATATTTCACTGCAGTACATTTAATTATTTGAAGAGGCCTGTATTTTTCACAAGTGTTGTTCCTCCATTTTGAGTGACTAACAGACTCGTTACTCAGAGTGCAAGAAGGCTTGTCTTGCTGTGCACCAGAAAGAGCTGAGGCTGTGACACCACCTTGTTTATCAGTGCCAGCTACCTGGTTGAAGAGGGTCCTGATCCATCTGCACTCTGTCTCTCAACAAGGCTTCTTCCTCTTTACTAATGCCAGAATACTTATGAAATCTCCCCCTAATCCACTCCTATAAAAATGAATCGGTTGATATTGAAAGACTGAAATATAATATCTCACATAATCTCAGGATTTCTTGAACACAAACAGCATTCTGGGACTGGTAAGCAATGAGCAGCTGCATCCAGGAAAGTCATCAGCTTAATGCAGTTGCTTTTAAGACAGTGTGTGTCCTCCAGCTTGGGATAAAGCCACACTTCGATTAGTATATAGAAATAAAGTCTATTAGTCTTGTGATGTTGTGGCTGGGTTGATTCCTGAAATGATTTCTTAAACTTATATACATCTTTAAAAAAAAGATGCTTGGATATATTTGCCAGGTTTAAATGATTAGGCCCAAATGTGAGAACAAAAATTTAAACTGTCTACCTACTAAACTGTTTTAGCATCATCATAAGCAGAATAAACAAAGCCCAGATCATTTATTTGTGCACTGAGAGGTAGCTGTATATAGAGCCTATGGCCTCCTGTGGTGCGTACAATTCCAGGCTGAAGAATTCAGACAGCAAAGGAGTATTTGTCTCCAGGATAAAAGGTTATGATCCAAGTGCCAGAAAGCATCCTTCCCTTTGAATACCGAGTACAAAGTGTCCTGGGGCCAATGTTTGCCTCCCATCAGCCACAAATCCATGTTATAACATTCAATCAAAAGAAATTTTTAAAGACTTCTTCACTTGAAGTGGGCACAGGAAACATCCGTACCTTTTTTTCAGAAACCTAGTGGTTAGCTACACCGTTCTTTAAGTGGTTTAACATCATGCTTATTCTATAAGCTTATCACCTTGAAGGTCTCTACTCTACGGCACTTCAAATCTCCACAAGAATCTGGCCCTGTTGACTCTAACAGAAGTTCTTCTAACTAGTGTGTCCACTTTTTAGTCTTTCTAAACAAGTAGAGATTTCTCAAGAATGCCTGATTTAGAGACACTTCCAAAGAATATAGCTCTGACTTTTCTAAAGCCATTCTTACAGCTGGAAATTCCTAGAAAGTGAAATATTTGACTTGTCATATTTTTGTACTGCAGCAGAATGACCTTAGATATTGAATTCTTAAATGCTGGGGTGAGGAGGAGGGGGAACAAAATCTCTTAGAAATTGTCAATATCATTGTAGGCTTAATTTTCGTACCTGGCTTTTTTCTGGATTAATGCCGTTTACTGAACAAGTAAGTTGAACTGACCAGTGCGAACATGTAAGAAAAATTTATAGTAGTCTTGTAATAATGTCCGAGTTAACTTGCCTGGTTTAGCTCTAACTTTCAAAATAATTACACTTCAGCTCCATATTAAGGAGTAACTAAACAGAAGATGAAGAGGAAGGTAAGAAGAATTTGGCATGGAAATAAGGCCTCAATTTTACCTTTTTCAGGAACTACTAAGCATACACTAAAATAATTTGTAGAGTAGGTATGTAAAGAATTCAAGCATCAGTGTGCAGTGGAACATGGCACTCAGGGGATCAGTAAAGCCAGGAGCTGGTTAATAGCAGCATCCTCAATAAGGTAACACAGAAAACCACCAATGAGCAAATGGAATAGAAAAGTGAAAGCAAGAGGATAGAACACAGTTTGAGCCAGAAAAATTTCTTCTTTATAATGAGTTATACAGTGAGCTTCATTTGAACCAAAATTTCATACCACAGTAGGAAAAGAACAGTGATCACAAAGAACAAGTGCATGAATCAAAATGAAAGCAACAGAGCCTACATGAGTCCTTTGGCTACCCAGGTCCTTGCAACACCACTGCACTGTGTGGAAGGACCTCTAACATTTGTTCTGCATTGAGCAAATGCAGCTATTGGATTAAATTGAAGACATGGAATGTCTTTTGCAGTTCTTAATAATTTCCTGAAAAATTCCTCATAATATTGTCAAAGGAAATTGCAATAATTGATGGTGGTTTTGCATGAAGTAATCCACCCCATTTAAAAAGTGTCTGTCTGAAAAACTTACAGAAAAGTATCATTTCTGAATACAAAGTCATCCCAATCGGAATAGGCAAAATTTTCACATAAACCTTAACGAATCAAAAATGTTATTCTTATTCTTAAGTTCTAACAGTAGCTATGTTTGAAGATAATTAACCATTTTTTTAAAAAACAAAAAATGCATAATTTAAAACTCTGTATACAATACTGTGTGTTTAATGAATACAAACCTTTGAAGCAGAGAGCTAAGTCTACCTGTTTACTACAAACTCTACTATAGCTTTAGTCCATCACTTACTACCCTCTGGGTGGATGATGAAATGTGACTTTTTAACTGGAATGTTAATAATATGGTACTTTAATACGTATTAATTAAGATAATGTTCTAATTATGAGCAACCTGGTCTAGTGGGAGGTGTCTTTGCCCATGGCAGAGGGGTTGGAACTAGATGATCTTTAAGGTCCCTTCCAACCTAAACTGTTCTACAGTTCCATGATCCTATGATAGTTGTTAGTTGTAATCTGAAGGCTCTTTTAGTATTGGATGTATTTTACTGCCACAGATCTGTTTTATACCTGCTTTTATGAACCTTTGTTGATTCTGTATTTTAATGCAACTTCAGCTTCCTCTGCTTTCTGGTAAAACCATCTTGATCACTGTTTCATTGGATGAAAGGATTTTCTCTGCTGGAGCTAAACCTCCATTCCTGGGGTTATTGTCCCCTGTATATCCTGAAGACACGTTGACTCACTTAATATGGACCAAGACTGTTATAAATTTGAGTGTAGGTTCTCAACTGAAAAAAATTAATTTCACAGAAATCTTAATTTTTTACACCAATGTCTTTTTCCCTTGCAAACCCTTTGTCTATAGTTGTTTCCATCTTCTCAGTTCTTTTTACAATTTCTTTATCACAGCAATAGTTTTATTTATGTAGAATAGCTAAGAAAATAAATAGTAAAAAGAGGAAAGACCTCACTATACAAGACAAGAATCCTAAGATACAGGGCTTTTTACAATAAAAAACATATATTGATTGAAAAATAACTGATATGTGATGTTGCTAGTTTCCATTCTTTTTTTTCTTAGGTCATGTTTTAACTTTTGTAAATGTAAGATAAAGAACATTGACTATACTTTAAAGAAATTACTGTTTTGTGATAGAAGATGAGGAAATGGAATTTCTATTAAGTGAAAAGTCAACAATCTTTTCTGAGTGAACTTCCAAAATTTCCTATGGAGAAAAAATTCCAAAGCGTTTCTATTCAGAAGTGATGAAACAGCTTGTGATTTTGTTTCAGAATGTATGATTGAGACAGTATAAGATTAATCCATCCTCCTCTCTGTCCAGTAATGAAGTAAATGGAAATACAGTGATGCAACTGCAGAGAAAAAGTTAGGTGTTTTTTTATTATTATTATTATCATGTCCTTTCCTTAAGTTCATAAATGATAGAAATGTCAGATTAAGAGAACTATTAGCAAGCAAGACTATTCATCAGCCAAGAAGGGGCACATTACAATTAATGTACTGTATACATCCACAATTGGCCAAACTGTCTTAAATGAAGATGTTTTCACACAGATCTTTTTGTAATGTTCCACAATTTTCTATTTTAAATTAGCTTTATCAACAGTTTCACATATAACTAAAAGCAAGCTAGTCTTGATGAGGATTGCCATTGGAAATCCATGTCATATTCTTCAGCAAATATTCCAGTTGTAATAAAACTACTTTAAAATTTTCCTATCTTTTCAGAACTGTGAGAAAATACCAGGACTATTATAGTTAGTATGAAACTGATGAGCAGCTACTTCCAGTTTGATTCACCTCATCTGTGTAAAGTGATAAACAATGTATATAATGATAAATTTTGAAATGCAAGATACAACAGATATTTTATGCCCAATTTTATCAGGCATAGCAACAGGTATTTTTTTAATTTTCATGCAAAAATATAATCATACATTCTGTGAAAGAACACTGGGACAAATGATAATGTGTGTTTTAAGCCTGTAAACTCATTAATTATTTTATGATGAATTTCTTTCTTTATACTGTAGCATGACCGTTACTACTGATAGTGATGATACATAATTGTATCAAAACACTTCATCAGATTTTTCTGAATATTTTCTATTCTGAAGCATTGATCATACAGGCTGCTAAAGCAAAGATGCAACTAGGCACTCTTCCCCCATTCCTTCAGCTTTTAAGGTATTAATTATTTTCACCTTTAAGCTATCTAAAAGCCTGTATTTTAACTGGAAAAAAAAATAATGTTGAATTATAAACCACTTCACGGGGCTGACAATTCATCATGATGTTTTCTGAAAATCGAAGCCCCAGGAGTCTCCACTGTTGATCTTTGTGCCTAGGAAACTGCCAGCTGTAGAAATACAATTTGGAGGAGGAAAAAGAGAAGAAAAGAAAAAAACAAAGATGCTCAGTAAGTTAAGACTATTGGATACAATCCCAGAGTGAGAGGCTTGGAGGACCTCTGGGCAGATCTGTTTCATCTTCTAGCCAAAGGTGGGATCAGTGCTCCATAAACCATTTCTGACAGGAGTTAATCAAAGCTGTTCCTAAAAATTTCTGTTTCCACATTTCCTAACATTCAAAATATTCCATTCAGAAAGTTTTCCAGATTTCTTCTATAAACCTCACTTGCTACAGATGAAGCCCTCTAGTTTAAAAGCTGGATTTTTGCTTTCCCCACACAGCTGGTTTTTTTCACATAGTTGAAACTCTATTCAACAGGCTCTCCTCCCTAAATTACAATTTCCAGTCTGTTTTACAGGTCAGATCAGTGTTGGTTCTTCTTGTTGTCTTCTCAAGGCTCTCTCAGTGGCCCATTTCTTGCTTAGAGTACAGCACCAAAATCTGAACTAAGTATTCTAACTGAAGCTTTATCAATAATGCCTTGATCAGAAAGACTGCTTGACAGATTGACAATACCCCTATGCCTGTTTACCACAGTGTAACGCTAGTCAATCATGATCAGTTTGGATTTATCTTCATCTCCAGACCTGCTTTTGCAGTTTGGTTGCCCAGTTGTGTAATTCCCATTCTATATTTTTGGACCTGATTGTCCCTACTTGTATGTAAAAGCCTCATGTTTCTCCTTAGTGAATTGCATTTTTTTTCCTAATAACTTCCCCAGTCTCTCAAGATCATTTTGTGTTTTAATTCTCTCCTCAAGCATGTTTGTAGTTCCTCCCAGCTTGATGCCAGCTCAGATTTAAGAAGTAATACTCTTGTCCTTTTTTTTTATATATATTTTGCTTATACACATAATACTCTGTATCAGTTAACTGCACATTAATCTTAATTACTTATAGAATTCCAATTTATGTTTAATGTATTACCTAGGAATCAAATCAAGCATTCTGCCTGTCACAACAAAAAGAATGCCACTGAAAAGTAATAAAGTGTACTTCATGTATTAGTGCCTAATCCAGCAAAATTTAAATGAAACTGTTTGCATGAGTAAGGACTACCTAAACAAGGAGTTTGCCAAATCAGGACCTTGGCTTTCCTATCTGTCAATTTCAAATTCCTCAAAATGCTTTTATGCACATTCTAGAGGGCAGAGGTAAGGTATTGCATTGCATACATTGCTTTTTTGATATATTACTTTCCCAAGGTTTTTCCATTTTAGGATTAAACCACCCATGCATTTCAAAACACAAGAGCGTACAAAGTATCAGAACGTTTCAGCTGTAATGAAGGAAAGAAAAATTTTATATGTTTATGAATTAGCACTGATTTCTAAATTAGTCGGGAGCTGGCACTGAACATGCAATATTGAGAGAACAGAATCAGTCGTTATCCTATATCTGCTATACATGGAAGGAATTATTTCATTCTTTCTCCTCAGCTACAGGACTAGCATGCATTGCCAGATAAGAACTCCTTGCAATACTTTCAAATTAGGACATGAATAATTGAAAGTGTTTGGAAGTGACTATGTTCACTGGGGAAATGGTATAAAACTTAGTCAATCGTCTGCAGTGAAATGTAAGTATATTTCCTTCATGTGCGGCATAAATATTTGATTAACCACTGTGCAAAGCATTAGTAAAGCATCTGCTCAGTATGAGACTGAAACCTGGTCGACACCAGTAAATAGAAGGAATAAACCCTGCATGGTGGGAAATGTCAAACACAAGTTTGAAAAATTCAGTCTTTGGTATTTTGATCTATTGAGTTGAAAAGAATGAGAAAATAAGCATTTAAGATGATGAAGCTGAAACAAAAAGATGCAGGCACTTGCATTCACATGTTATGGTGATGTGTGAACTCTGGTGTTTTGTCATTGTATCATTAATTTGGAATTCATATTTCCTTGTCATAGAAACATAGAATCATAGAATAGTTTCTGTTGGAAGGGACCTTGAAGATCATCTAGTTCCAACCCCCTTGGGTAAGGACACCTCCCACTACACCAGATTGCTCAAAGCCTCATCCAACCTGGCCTTGCACACTTCCAGGCATGCAGCCTTCACAACTTCCCTGGGCAACCTGTTCCAGTGTCTCACCACCCTCACATTAAAGAATTTCTTCCTAATATTTAATTTAAAAAGATCCTTTTTCAGTTTAAAACTGTTACCCCTCATCCTTTTTTATAGATATTTATTACAAAACACCAAAATACATACTGAAAATACAAAACTATCAAAAATGGATATGCTGCAGTATGAACACATGTCCAGGGTCTCTCAGAGCTCTGTAGCATTTAGACTTCTGTGATGACAGCTGGCTCTTGCCAGTGTCCATACAAAACAAATCCCACTGTCCGAGGTCCCCAAGACTTTAGGCGTAATCACACTCCCTCCTCTTGAAATGCTGCTTCTTTTTCAGCTTCCGAGACCCCAAGAAGCTGTAGCTATAAGCAGTTGTGACATAGGGGATATCTCCTTGCTGGCCGACAAGAACGCAGTCTGAGATAACAACATTTCCAAGGAACAGACAATTCACTAGTCTCAGGTTCTCCGGAGGCACCAACTTCAGAACATAGTAAAGCTTCTTCTCCGCCTTAACCCTTCAGACAATTCCAAAGCCAAAGCAATCACAGACCGATGTCTGTGTCAGCAAGGCTGGCCCATCAGTTTGGCATCTGATTTCATCTGGTATCCTGCAGAGCCTGACCCAGCTGGCATTCACTGCATACATGATGTTGGTAGGAGCAGCTTCTAAATCACCAGATCACCAGCCAAAAAAAAAAAAAAAATTTACTTTCCAAAAAAATACGTTCCCCACTTGGTGAGGTAGGATTTATAATTAAAGTTCCATAGTTAACTTGTCATTGGTTAGACGGTTCTATAGCTTGGACCAAATAATTTGTGCAAACAGATATCCACTAGCCCTGTTTTGTTTGTAGAGGAGATGTGGGTAGTCTCCATTAACAGTTATTGTTCATAACAGCCTTTAAGAAGTAGTAATTTCATGGGTACATAGGAAAAAAATCATCAAACGCTTAGCAATTTCTAATACTGAAGTAAAAACTTCAGTTTTTTTTTAAAAGTTCAGAAGTGTTTGACTCCAGCTTTTTCAGCTTCATTTCCAGAAATAAGAAACGCTAAATATAGTTTTGAAAAACATGCTTCAATGTTATCTGTGAAAAGAAGTGATAGTGCCATGAACTGAAATGGAAAAAAAACCCAACAAAACTATTTTTTAGAGATTTCAACCCCAATATCACAGACTAAAGATTCTGAGAGGTGAAGTGACTGGAAAACTCAGGAAGGTCTGAAAAACCAAAGCAATGCTGTGAGCATACTGACATTTCCTGCTGATCATAGCTACAATTTCAAGAGTCCTGTAATCTCCATCGTGTTTCTAGTACAAAGCTAGGAGAGTGAGTTCATATATTTGTCAAAATGGAGCTCCTGAACTGGTAGATACAGGACAACAGAGAGGAGCAATCATGCTGCTAAAATTAATTCTTTAAGAAACAGACAATATTCATGTTAGTGCCGTTAGGATTTTGACTATTAACAGATATAGTGAGATTACGGCATTATATATGGGCCTGTGGGACATCATATATTGAGACGTTCCTTTTTATTGCTCTCTCCAGCTCAAATCAATCTGTAAGACTCATATGAAAGATATCTTTAAATCTCTTTGCCTCACTATATTAAACTGACAATTCAAAAAAGGCAATTTTACCTAATACAAACTATGTTCTTTGTCATATGAATTTTCACCTCTTCATGCAATTGGCAAAGTAAAAGCTCATCACTTTTCAATATTTGCCTTTATTCTGTCATGTTATTTTTGAGTTATATTCACTTAATTGATCTAATGGAGCATAATCCAATTGAATCCAATGTTTCATATATTTTGTTATATTGCCAAAAAAATGAATTTATGAAACAAATTAACCCAATTGAATTACCCCATTTATTTTAAGAAGAGGTTATATGTTTGAATATCGTCTTCTGTTTGATTTATTACCCTGAATTCTTCAGTCATGAATTAAGCACAGTAAAAGAAAAAAAAAAATCAAAGTGTGAAAGGAGACTGAACTATCTTCACAAGTTTTTTCTCCAGTGTTTACAGAGTCCCAGGTAAGAGCTGAGAATGAAGACATTGCTGAAGTATGGAAACTTTCCTTTCTGATTTTTGGCCACCTAAAGTGAAGCTATTCAGTAGCTCTATTCCAATTGTATTTTGTGTTAATTTTTGTTCTCCCAAATGGTCCTAGTGCTTTTGTATAATGTACCCTTGCAGCTGTAACTTGATATAATATGAATAAATGATGAAATATCTGGGATGGTAAAAATGTAAAGCCCTTTATACTATTTTCAACTTAGGAAATCTCTCTTGATTTATAGTGTGGTATTCTGACCCAATATTATTTATGAGATTTATTGAAGAAGAAATGGATTTCTACAGATTCTAGCCTGTGAAACCTTCATGAGAACAATGCATGATATAATGAAAGAGTAAAAAAAAGTTTTAAGAATCTCTGTTTGGCAGTCAGCAGCTAAGGAACACAGTAACAGAGATTCTACACCATAGCCTCCTTGACTGGTTGTCTTTCGGTTTCCACAAAATATATTACCAAGTACGACACATTCAACAACTTCCATGCACACCCAGAGGTGTATCTGCACCCACTAGCTCTAAGTGAGGTGAAGCAATTTCTTTTACCCTCTGAACTCAGGTGGTTATTTTACCTGACGTAAACGTAGGTGACCTTGCGTTGTTTACTCTTGAATACCTCCACTTCTCAGCTGCATCCAGTTTGTCTCAAGCACCGAGTGGTATCTTCACATGTTCCCCAAGGAAACGTGAAAATGAAGAAAAGAAGTAACAAAAAAGAAGCCTAAATTCCCTGCCTGTCTCACTTCATTTTAATACTTTTAAAAGAGTGTAAGCTTGTCTAATTTTCTTCTGTGGTATATTTCATTGTAATATCAAACAAGAGACACTTTCAAAAGAAACTAAGATGAACAGACTATTAAAAAGCTGATATCTAGAATAAAAAAGTTTTCACCAATGCAAATCAAAAAATTATATAGAAACAATGCAAATACAACTTTTTTGAAACAAGATAAATATGAAATGGAAAAAATGTATTAAGATAAGGTTATTTTAAAAGCATTCTTTTGAAGAAATTAAAACAAAACTGTAGTGGTTATAAATGCAGTTGTTTCACAATCTATTTTGAAAGAGCCTCTTCAATCAACATTAAATGTTCCAATTTTCTACTAAAAAACTTTTAGATTTTATCACCCAAAATATATTTTTAAATACCTCTCCTATATAATAGTTGGAAATGTCTACTTTTTATTACAAAATGGAATGAAAAAAATCTCTAACATTTTTAATTGAGGAAAAAATCCTATTTTGAACTAGTTTATCTCATATATAAATCCATGTGGTCTCCTTGGTAGTATTTTGGCTACATAATTTAATTCACTGGTTTATTCGATCCCTTTTATACTCTCTTGTTTTTATTTCTGCTGTTTCTTTTCTTTTGGTTTCTTTCAGTACATTATTTCCTGTGTCTTCTTTTCCACCCATTTCAAATCTCCCTGACTATATTCTCACTTATGACAATCCTTCTTCCCTTTCTCTCCAATGGCACCACGATACTAAAAATTAAGGTTTCCAACATGACAAAATTTAAGTTCCATATCCGAGAATAAAACTACCAGTAGCCCATAGGCACCAATGCTGCATGTGACTCAGAAATGTAAATTGGCAGGTAAAGGATGCTGCAGGCAAAACTGTGGTGCTTATGGGCACCGAGTTCCTGAAGAGTTAGATGAAGCACGTGTGGGTTGCCTGGTAGCAGGTAAGCATTGCTGGAAAAGTGCCTGAGCCCCGTTGTGGATTTCCTTGCCTATATCATTCTTCCCTCCCCTCTACATCATCCTTCCCTCCCCAGGTTCTCCCTGCTCCTATGGTTGAAGCTTTCTGGTCCACTGCTACCCAGGCTCTCACTTCTCTCCTTTTACCTTCACCCATTATCTATTACAGTCTACCTAAGTCTGTGTAATACACCCAGCAGGGTTTCTGTAATTGCTCTCCTTAGAAAGCACCTCTTTCCTGTTTGTTCTTAGCTTTTAAAACTCTCATTTCACTAATTTACATTCCTAGCATCTCAGCTGGTCTTGATATAACTTTCCAATCTTTTCATACATCATTCACCATCCTCTTTAATTTCACCTCACTTTTCCATGGTACTTTACTTATATGTCAGGATACTTGCAGCTGACCTGAGTGCAGAGCATTTCTGCTCCCCTTTACTACTTGTTCTTCTGATCCACAGGATAATAATAGTAATAAGAATCACAGAATCACAGAATCACAGAATCACAGAATCACAGAATCACAGAATCACAGAATCACAGAATCACAGAATCACAGAATCACAGAATCACAGAATCACAGAATCACAGAATCACAGAATCACAGAATCACAGAATCACAGAATCACAGAATCACAGAATCACAGAATCACAGAATCACAGAATCACAGAATCACAGAATCACAGAATCACAGAATCACAGAATCACAGAATCACAGAATCACAGAATCACAGAATCACAGAATCACAGAATCACAGAATCACAGAATCACAGAATCACAGAATCACAGAATCACAGAATCACAGAATCACAGAATCACAGAATCACAGAATCACAGAATCACAGAATCACAGAATCACAGAATCACAGAATCACAGAATCACAGAATCACAGAATCACAGAATCACAGAATCACAGAATCACAGAATCACAGAATCACAGAATCACAGAATCACAGAATCACAGAATCACAGAATCACAGAATCACAGAATCACAGAATCACAGAATCACAGAATCACAGAATCACAGAATCACAGAATCACAGAATCACAGAATGGTAGGGGTTGGAAAGGACCTTCAGAGATTGTTTAGCCTAACCCCCCTGCCAAAACAGGTTCACCTAGAGCAGGTTGCACAGGACTGCATCCAAGCAGGTTTTGAATATCTCCAGAGAAGGAGACCCCACAACTTCTCTGGGCAGCCTGTTCCAGTGCTCTGCCACCCTCAAAGTAAAGAAGTTTTTCCTCATGTTCAGGTGGAATTTCCTGTGTTCCAGCTTGCACCTCTTACCCCCTGCCCTGTTACCAGGCTGCACTCTCTCCAGTAGTTCCCTGTCCTTCTTGAACTGGGTCTCCCAGAACTGGACACAATACTCCAGATGTGGCCTCATCAGGGCAGAGAACAGAGGGAGGATAATGCCCCTTGACCTGCTGACCACACTGTTTTTAATGCACCCCAAAATAAATAATAATAATAATAATAATAATAATAATAATAATGATGATGATGATGATGATGATGATGATGATGATGATGATGATGATGATGATGATGTAATAAACTTTACAGATGTATTGGAAAACACATAAACAAATAAGCAATATTCACTCTATCACAAATAGAGGCTCCTCAATAGACAAAAGAATAAAAACTATCTTTGTGAAACCACCTAAAGAAGCCATATTTAATATTATACTTTGCAATGCTAGGTCTTCTATAATATTTACAGAAGCAAGTTAAAAATTAACACACCAACCCTCAAATACAGTATAGCAAGTACAGCACTTGTAAAAGTATTACCAGAAAGTGGAACATTGTACGGATGCACAAAACAGAGCACAAAGCCAATATTTTTTATACGTGCACTATAAAAAGCACCGTATCTAATGATTCAAACCTCTGCTGTGCGGAGTGCCTCCTGGAGGGTGCCAAGTGCCTTCAACTCCTAAGTCTTTCTGTCTCTCTCCAGAAGCATTGGAAAATTGAGCTATAAAGCAGTAAGGTACTTCTTTATAAAATAATGCTTTCCATCTGACTTGAAGAGAAATCTTTCAAAGAAGGAATGAAAGCTACTGCTGAGACATTCTTGACAGAAAAGCAAGTTGATTCAAGTGGCCAGTACTTATGTTTTTGTGATAACAATTCATCAAATCTTGGTAATCAAAAATGATGGAAAAGGAAATAAAAGGGAAAAATACACGGCAGCTAAATGGAGCTTTGAACCAACCCCAGACTTTGTGAAGTTTGACAAGATGTGAAAGTTTGATATTTTATAGCTCTTAAAAAAGACTTCTTTAAATACTGGAAGCCATTGTTTCCACAATGTTGATTTTGCAGAAGACCTTTCATTTCTTGATTTTCAGATAACATTTTATGGTGATCTATCACTCCCAAGTTAATCTTTTATGTCGTTATGTTACCTTCCAAATTTCATAGTACAAAAGGTTGAACAGGAAATAACAGGGAGAACTTCAAACAAAAATCTTCAGGTATGTAAGGGACTGGGCTTTCTGGCATGGTACAGGCACTTGCCACCAAGCTCCTGGCAGCCCCTGCACTGGTATGCCATGCTTGAGTCTCCAAAGCATTGGAAAGAAAGGCCTGGTTTGAGAGAAAAACTGTACTAACATCCACTAACACATCAATTCTGTGTGTAGGAGATAGGAACCGAGGAGAAAGGGGATTAGCAGGCAGAACATGTCCCTTAAGATAGACCAGTGTTCCCAAAGTCCTGAGTACCATAGCTCCCTTTTAGGGCATTGCATATACACATACATTGCTTCACAGATACTAAAATTCTAGCCTCAAAGCCGTGCTCCTGGAAGATGAGCCATTTACTTTTTCTTCTTACATGCCATCTCCACCCAAGCACTTGCAACCTAGAGAGCAGAGGAGGAACATGTCATCAAGAAACTTGAAAAAAAATCCCAAACCCCCAAAACCAGCAAAAATTTCCCTGTATGCTTTGTAGTCTATCAAATTGTGAATGCCAGTTATTTGCTGCAGACATCTGCTTTTTAAAAGTATGGAAAGTGGAAAGCTCAACCACTACATACACCCTGTCTGTTCTTGGATAATTTCCTTTGCTGGATCTAGCTCTGCTTGACTTCTGGCAACTCTTATCTTATTTGAATACTTTGACCTTTAAAACATTAATTTGTTGAATAAAATATTTTTTTCTGTTCTTTTTTTGTGTATTATTTAATCCTAACACCATTTTTACATGAATAATCACCAGAATGCTCCTGTGTGATTTCGATCCCTTCCCCACCCAGGTCTGGGTGTAGGTTCCAGATAATATTGTATCTTCAGTTTCACAGGTATTTGGACAGTTAAGCTAGTTCATGATTTCCTGCTATTCTCAGGAATATTTAGTTTTAATAATATTAAAAAGATTTTTATCTATACTAAGTGGATTGCATGTAAATCTGTTAGAGATTTCAGCAATAGATCATCCATAATTCTTGTCCAGTTTGATTTTTAATGTAATCAATTTCTTCTTATCCGTGATATCACTTATCTCTCTACCATAATCCAAACTGAGGATTATAATACAAGATGATTTTAATGGAGGATACAATCCAAGGCAGAAAATACACTGCAGAGAGAATTCACAGTTAGGTGCAGTTATACTCCAGCTATCAAAAAAAACCCCAAACTTTTGGACCTTAACTGACAGGCGTCTAATTTTGCATAAATATAACATTTACAGGAATTTTTTTTCTTTTCCTTAGAAATATTCATACTCTTCCTTCTCATATAGAGATCAGCAAAACTTTGCTGATTATGACACCTCACTTGTAAGCACTCTCTTTTCGCAGAGCGCCTTCTGGCAAACAGGTTATATTCTGTATTAAACTTCAGTCATTTGTCTAGACTTGGCTTTCTTGTATGTATCTTTTCTAAATGGTCACCAGAAGGTACTTTTTAGTCTCAGCAGCAACCTGAAAATCCTAAGAAACTAGTGATACAGTAAGCAGAAATCCTGAGCTAACAAAAGTTTCTGTGCGAAAAAGATGGCTCATTTTTTAACAAACATTTATTTAAAACATAAGTAGTTTTGTATAAGAAGAAGAGTATGATGCTGAACGCTTTTCATTCTCATGGAGGGGAAGGCACAAGGGGATCCCTTAGCACATTACACAAGATTTCACGCTATAGTTCCATATTTGGGGAATAAAAATCTTCACATTTTATATTTTCACTGAATGAAATATAGGTTTGTTTTTTCACACCTGAGTGAATGTGGGCATTAGTTTAAATGGAAACTTCTTATTGGTACACTCAATGTACAACTAACTTCTTACAAAGTACACATATTGGAGATTCTATAGTTTAAACCTCTCATTCTTTAGTTCACAATCAATTGAAATTAAATAATAGGTCACTTAAGAGTCACAGGGAGAACTCATAATAAAAGACTTTTAATACATTATTGGCTAAAATAATTTCATCTTTCAAAAATCAGAAAATATACTACCCACCCACAATTGCTTTCTCCAGCAGTGCTTTGGAATGTTTAGCTTGATAAATTATATCACAGTCCTTATTAGGGTTGAAAATAGCAAAATCATTACCATATAACAAGTTAGCTTTGAAGACAAATCATTCCTAATGATGTTCCAATATATGTCATTTCTATGTTTCTAATAGAGAAAAATAACACACTAATATAGGCACTAGATTTTTGTTTTGCATTTGTAATTAGCATGATAAAGTAGTATGTAATATACCATGATTGCCTAAGAACTTATAGATCAAAAAGTATTCTAGAGGTAATTGTTGAGTGCTGACAACTACTGGCTGAGTAAGTCATTTACAATCCACGGACTTTGCAGAACTTTTGTGTAAAAGAGATGAGTATATGAAATAAACACAATATACACTGCTAAAGATCATAGTTTGAGAGTTCTCTTTCTCATGTAACCAAAGGCAGATCTTGTATGTTTCTCTGCACTCAGACAAAACTTTGGATTATAAAAAGAGAAAATTTTATAAGGGACTTGAAAGCACTACAGCAAAGACATAAAAGGATAAAGCAATCATCACAAGTCAAAATATACTTATAGGAATTCCACATTTTATTGACAGATGTGTTGCCTCTGTAGAAGGAATGACTAGGATTGTTCAGCCTAGGATGAAGGTGACAGAAAGAAGGTATGACAGACATCAATAAAATCACTGTCCCTTTCATTTCTGGCCCAGGGGCTTTCTAAGCCACACATCACAGAAGGCTCAGAGAAAATCTGGGAAGGAAAAATCACTCTTTGCCATCTGATCTTCTCTGAGCATTTCCTGCTGGCCACCGTCAGTGATCGGAGGCTGGGTTTGACAGTCTGACCCATATGAGCACTATTCTACAGATGCTTATTTAAAGATATACAAACATCAGTATATTGTGTATTAAAAATTATAACATGAATATAACCTCTAAGTTATGAGTATCAGCTGTGGAGGTATAACATAGATAGAGAGGCAATGTATCATATAACTCTAATCCTGCATCTGTAGTGAATTCTCCAATAATTTTTTTTTAACTCTTGTCCTCAGATTCCTTTTAACATTTTATGTACAAACCTGCTTATAACAAATACTTCTATGAATTTAAAAATGTCTAGTTTTCCTCTGATAAATCTCTGAAGAATAAATATATAACATTATTTACTACAAATTCATCATTAATTATGTCCTGTTCATACCCACCTCCCTCATTGTGACTGGATGAAATAAAGGATTGGGTAAGTCATAAAGACAGTCCATCCCAAAATAATCTCCTCATACCCAACAAGAACAGACAGGTGTAAAGAGTTATTACTGGTCACAGGCAGCTTTGTGTGACATTAACTGACAAGATTGGTATTGCTCATAATGACTAGAGAGGCTCCTGGATCTCATCACCATCTGCCGGGCTGAGGGTGGACCATGTAAAAGCAACAGGTAAGAAATTTAGTACAGCTTTTCTTATAAATTCAGTTATAGGTACACGTAATAAACATATATATTGCCTCACGTAGGCAACAAATCCAAGATAATCACCACTGATTGGTGAAGCTTTCTTCCCCAAATCACACAATGGTTTTTTTTTTCTGATTTCTTTTCTTCTTAATAATTTCAAGAAAGATGAGTCCTGGGATGGTGAAAGACTTTCTAATGCACTGTGTCACCAGTTCCAAACTATTAGTGAAAACATATGTGAACAACTGGTATTACAGCATTATTATCTGACCCCTGCGTGTTTAAGATTTTTTTTAAAATTCATTAATGAAGTGGCAGAATGTAGAGCATGTAGAGAAATCCCTTTCTTATGCCAAAATCTTTTTTGAAAAGAAACAGTAAAAGTGGCATGTTGTCTTAATCTGACAATAACATCTGGAAGAATGTTTTGCAACTGGAGTTAAAAAATAAGAGTAATTTGTTTTCACAGTACTCAGACATAGTTCTTATTCAGAGCTTTAGAATTCCGGGTAAGTGGGTTGCACAAAAAAGAAGGAAATAGAAGCAATCACAGAAAGGTTAGCTTGAAATGTATGCGGTTTTCTCTTTCAATCATCTGTGTTTGAAGTCAACCTCCATTAAGTGCTTCGGGCTTGAAATCAGCATGACTTGTGGGGCAGTGAGGGTAAAATAAATATGAAAATAATATGGTCCTAGAAATGACTGCACAGTATAGCAGATTTCACCGTTAAGAAGTTTATCTCAATATTCAGACAGATTTTTCTTATCTTTAGTTTCATCCTGTTACTCCTATTACATAACTTCTATACTTCAACTTCTATAACTATAGATTATATTGCTGGGAATAAAATTATTCATCCCTGTTAAAATGTATTCCCAATATTTGTCTTCAGGAAGCAATGGTGGATAGTCAAATATTGTTTTAAGATGATAAATATTAGTCATTTTGTGGGTCATTATTAGTTATCAGTTTGTGAGTATGAAAGCTGACACCTTTTTCCTAAACAAGAATTTTATGTTTCTTTTTAAGAGGTTCATCTTCAGTTACATCAGTCACCTTTGGCAGCATTTTATAATGAATTGTATTTTTGGTGGAGAAAGAAAAAGGTTGAAAGTATTAGAAAGAAATAATTGAATAAGTCCATGCTGTTAATAAATTATTAATCAGAAGTTGATGAAGTGGCTTTCTGATATAAATCTTCACAATGGTGCTTTCGTTGAGTAAAGAGCAACTTTGCCTTTTATTACTGTAGGTCTATAAATTTAGTAATGTTGTCTCTATAGTTAGTATAAATCTTCTCTAATGAAGAAGGTGAAGTGTCAGGTAATAAGCTCATTTTGCTTCAACAGTCACCTACTAGTCATTTTCCTTATTAGATATTGCTGGTATTCATGGTGGTACAAGACATCAACACTGAGGGCAGTTAAGATGAATGTCCTTCATCTGATTTTCTCTCAGCTCAGTTTAAGGCTCCCTTGCAAAGATGAGCAAAGAAACGTGCCGCTTCCTGGCACAGCTGAAACCTGGAGCAGAAGTCCCATGTCCATCTCCTCCCTCTGACAGCCACCTCCTCTTGGGATATAGGTCTACCCCATTCCTAACTTTGAACTTAAAGCAAAGGTTCTGGTTCCTGTTTCTAGTATTATCTTTGCATTGCCAGTATCATAGGATCACAGAATCATAGAATCATAGAATGGTTGGTGTTGGACGGGACCTTAAAGATCATCTAGTTTCAACCTCCCTGCTATGGGCACCTGCCAGGGACACCTTCCACTACATCAGGTTACTTAAAGCCCCACCCAACCTGGCCTTGAACACCTCCAGGGATGGGGCATCCACAACTTCTCCGAGCAACCTGTTCCAGTGTCTCATCACCCTCACAGTAAAGAATTTCTTCCTCATATCTAATCTAAATCTACCCTCTTTCAGTTTAAAACCAATACCCCTCATCCTATTGCTACACTCCCTGACAGAGTCACTCCCCATCTTTCCTGTAAGCCCTCTTTAGCTACTGGAAGGCTGCTGTAACGTCTCCCCAGAGCCTTCTCTTCTGCAGGCTGAACAACCCCAACTCTCTCAGCCTGTCTTCATAGGAGAGGTACTCCAGCCTTCTGACCATCTTTGTGGTCCTCCTCTGGACTTGGTCCAACAGCTCCGTCTTATGTTGGGGGCTCCAGAGCTGGACACAGTACTCCAGTTGGAGTCTCACAAGAGCCCTTGACTAATGCAGCCATACTGCATTTTGCTGGGTTTTGTTTAGAACAAACTGGGTATCACTTGCTTTGTGTGAGACTGAGTGACTACTCTAAATTTATACATCCTACTGCCTTTGAAATATTTTCATGTTACACTGAAATAAAGCATTAACTGCTGAGTCACTTCAAAAAGGAAAATCTAACTGTAACCTCTTTTTTCAAATTTTATCCCATTTCCTACATGGTCATATTATATTATGCCATAGTTGATTATAGATTAGTTAATGTCTGCAGAGCCCATAAATATGAGAAAAAATCTCTAGCTATTACTGTAACAGTGTTATCATTGTGGGGCTTTTTTGCTGGTAAAGGTAAAACATTCTGTAATGCCATTGAATAAATTCTGCTATATCATAGTAGCAGGTGTCTTTTGTTAATTATCTATATGAGTTGGCATTATGCTCCATTGCCTCATAGCTGATCATTAAATATTGTGAGATTTAATACATTTAGTTGCAAAATACTTGTACACTGGAGAAATTCCTCTCTGTCCTTTTTATAGAACACCTTAGGATGGGAGCATTTTATAGAAAATATAAGTAATACATCATAAAGTTAAGTACGATTACTTCAGGTGTTTAAATTCCAAAGTGTATCCCAAAACCTCACACTAAGGCTTGAGGTAACTAAAGTCCATTGAGATGTAAATTTCCAGCATTAAATTTCTTTAGGTGTCTAGAGACCTTCTGATCACATTTGAAACTGTTTCAGACCTGTCTGCATTGAGTACTTTGGCAAGACGAGTATACTAGGCACTTATCTACAGAGCTTAAGCAAAATATTCACCAAGAACACTTTGCAGATTAGGTCACATAGAGAGCAAAATTAAACAACTGATGATAATGCCTGGAAAGTCTTTCAGGGAACAAGTAAACAGAAGGTGTTTTCGGGATACCGAAGATCTTGTTCTTTTCCCTTATCCATCTGTGGAGCCTTAGGCTTGATTTTTAATTGAGAAACCCCAAATACTAAGTCCTTGTAACTGCTAGTAACTGCTAATAACTTGAGTGCTCCCATTTTTCTTTCTCTGTTGAAGTTACTCTACTTAGACAGAGTAATTAAATATTGACTCAGACAAAGACCATGAGAAACTGATTATATAACTGGTCAGTTCATGCACAGAGGTGGAGGGAAATGTAGCTTTCTCTTTCCAACATAAATTAACAAAATATTAGTGGAAGAAGGAACTGGAACCCTGATTCTTTCCTCAAGGATGAGTGCTCTAAAATGAGCAATAAAATCAATCTCTTTGGAAGACACTTATTTTTTTATGCAAAGTGGAACAAGACCAAGACAGATTGAGGGTCCCTTAGCTCATCTTCATGATGGAGCCTAATGATTAAAACGCTCTTTTGGGAGATATGCCTTCCAATCTGCTTGGAGGGATGAAACATTTAACACAGGCCTCCCTGGACTGAAAGGAATGACATTAGGCATTGTGTTTAGACCTAGAGTCTTGAAGGTGGGCTGGTACTTAAACTGTAGGGAAGTGAAAGATCTATTCCCCTGTCCTCAGCATCATAAACGATGTTTTAGCCAGTATGCTTGATTTTGTGAACTTATACAGGGTTATGAGTCCCTTCTTTCTTCTCTTTGTAGCTAATCAATTCAAAATAAAATCTGATTTTTAGACTTGGTGATAAAAAATTTACCAAAGTGCATAGAGCCATTAAAAGATCAGGTACTCATGGTTCACTCTGATGGCTCTTGGTTACTGTTCTTATGTCAAGGCTATCTTTCTTTTTGACTTCTCCGAGAAAGGGGATGGAAGTAACACAGATATGACAGTCCAGGTCAATTCCTGGAAATTTAAGGAAAAATGTTGAGTTCATGATCTGTTATTATTTGATTTTGAACAATACAAAGCAATCTTATTCTAACACAGCATGTGTTAATATAGTTTAAGCAATATGAAACTGAAATCCACTTAAAATTATCTTTAGCAGTGCAAAATAAGCGGGTGAGGAAAAGAGAGAATGTAGTGCCAATGTTTTCTCAAACAGCGTACTATTCAATTTGTAGTATCACTGAGTTCTTTCATTTAGAAAGGAAACTGTCTCTTGCAAATAAAGTGTTAGGAAATCTCTCTTTCACTTCCTACATATCTCTCCTTGGTTTGACAAGATCATAAGCTGTTTCCTTTGGGTAGCCAGGCATAATGCAAGGCATCTTTTTATTTGTCTTTTATATGTAAACTAATTTCCTTCTTTCTGAAAACTACCTCTTTAGATTTATCAGGACACACATCTACAGCCACTGCAGAAGTCTGCTTCATTGGTCTGAAGAGTCATGGATTTAAGACAAAGGTTTTAAGTTACATTTCCTTGCTTTCCTTAATTCATTCTGGACTTCAAGAATATCCTGACAAGATTGAGCTAAATACACCTATTATTGTAAAATAACCAATCCTGGGTTGCCTAGTCTGAGATTGGGTATTATATTGAATTATTAGGTACAATAACTACTTTTATCAGAAAACTTAATGATCATGAAGTTACAGAAATTACTAGGTAAGTTTATTGTATGTACTCAGCTGGGAATGGAGAAAAAACCAAAAAACTGCTATTTTCAAAGTACTCTTCTCCCTTGCCTTTACCCCCCTCCCCCCTGCCCCGCCTGTCCCATCTACAAGTCCATTTTTTCCCCAACGACAAGAACATTGCACAACATAAAGTTTGTATGGGAGCAATGAACTTGTGGGGAGTACAAAACTCTTGGATGGCCCAAACAGGACTTTTGAAGTGTTTTATCTGTGTTTCCTTATAACATATAGAAGCATAGACTCATAGAATGGTTAGACTTGGAAGGGATCTTAAAGGTCATCTAGTTCCAACGCCCCTGCCATGGCCAAGGACACCTCCCACTAGACCAAGTTGCTCAAAGCCCCATCCGACCTGGCCTTGAACACCTCCACAGCTTCCCTGGGCAACCTGTTCCAGTGTCTCACCACCCTCACAGTAAAGAATTTCTTCCTAATATCTAATCTAAATCTACCCTCTTTCAGTTTAAAACCATTACCCCTTGTCCTATTGCTACACTCCCTCATACAAAGTCCTTCCCCATCTTTCCTGTAGGCCCCTTTAGGTACTGGAAGGCTGCTGTAAGGTCTCCTTGGAGCCTTCTCTTCTGCAGGCTGAACAACTCCAGCTCTCTCAGCCTGTTCTCATAGCAGAGGTGTTCCAGCCCTCTGATCATCTTTGTGGCCCTACTCTCGACCTGCTCCAACAGGCCCATGTCCTTCTTATGCTGGGGGCTCCAGAGCTGGACACAGTACTCCAGGAGCGGTCTCACCAGAGCGGAGTAGAGGGGCAGAATTATTTTTAAAACCAGTTATAAAATGCCAATTTTTTTAAACAAACAATACTTTGATAGGATTTGTATCTAAATAATATAGAGTCCTCTTTTACAGAGGAAATATTTTGGAGGCTAAAGATAGTTTTCTATTTGACTGAGCCTGTCAGTTTGCTTTAATTTTAGATTTAAACACATTAATGCAAAGTACCTTAGAACTGCTGTACTTCAAGATTAGGCTGACATTAAAATTAGTTGGAAGTCTCCTTTTAGACAAAGGTAAACACTAATTAAAAATATTTTGAAATAGTGCTAATGGTAATGGTGCGTATTCCTAAGATTGACTATTTCACCGCTCAAATAGCAAAGGAGTAAGAAGCTGACAAAGGTAAAAAATCAAAGAAACATGTAGATGGGAGTATGACCATCAGTGAAATGGGAACATGATGAAGACCAGGACCCATATAACTTATTGAATCTATGATGTCAATAAATCAATATTATTTGAAATACAAAGAATATAGCTCAAAGAAGACGTGGCACTATACCTAGACCTTATGATGTCTCCCTGTACAATTTTCTATTGTGTATTATAATTCAGAGCATTCTTCTTTTGGTCAGTTTCTGGACCTCTGAGTCCACACTGAAATTATGTGCTGGTGTAAGAGTCATGAGATATTGGATGAGGGCAAGTATTTGGGGGACATGAAGTATGGTACGTGTACCAGCTGTAATCAGAACAAGTTTCACTGCCTTATTTCAGGTAAGGTTTTCACCTGCTTGCTTGTTTGAATCTTGTTTTATTCCCTTTAGCTAGTGTCATCATTTAACCCCAGTCTGCAGCTAGGACCACACAGCCACTTGCGCAGTTCTTCCCTGGTGGGATGAGGGAGAGCGTCAGCAGAGTAAAAGTGAGAAAACTCATGGGTTGAGATACAGAGGGTTTAATAAGTAAAGCAGAAGCCGTGCACATAAGCAAAGCAAAACAAGAAGTTAATTCACTCTTTCCCATTAACAGGCAGATGTTCAGCCATCTCCAGAAAAGCAGGGCTCTGTCACGCGCAATGGTTACTTGGGAAGACAAACGTCATCACTCCGAACTTCCCCCCCCACTTCCTTCTTCTCCCAGCTTTATATGCCAAGTATGACATTACATGGTATGGAACATTTGTTTGGTCAGTTGGGGTCAGCTATCCCGGCCACGTTTCCTCCCAACTTTTTGTGCACTCCTGGCCTACTTGCTGGTATGGAGGTGTGAGGAGCAGAAAAGACCTTGACTGCTTAGCAACAACGAAAAACACCAGTGTGCTATCAACACTATTCCATCCCAAATCCAAAACACAGCACTATATCATCTGCTAGTAAGAAAGTTAACTCTATCCCAGATGAAACCATGACAGCTAGTGTTAAATTTGTTTCAGAAAAGGAGGAATAAAAGAAATGTTGCCAAATATTATCACAATATGGTTCTCTCAAATTTCAGAATTTTTGTTCTATTGGTATTTTGAAATATAATGATGTCCCAAATTAACATACATTCATATACCTCCTAGATATCTGAAATTTCTCTCTAAATATTTTTTAAAAGAAGTCATTCAGATCAACAGAAGTATTTGGTTTCAAATTTAAAGTTTTCATTAACAATATATTAAATACAGAGAGGAAAACTTATTTTTGAAGAAAAAAAAATATTGACAAACAGGATTTGTTTCTCAGTAGAATTTCTACCAAGTTGTCATATTGCTACGTAATGCTTTCATTTTTATGAACTTGTTCCAGATATTTGGCCTGAAACATTTATAGTAAGTATATATTTAGTGTCTTTTTCAAGCCCCAGTTATTCAAATATTGTAATCAAATGCAAAATTGAACTATGGAAGAGAAAAACTTCAAATTCTTACTGCTGTGAAGTGAATTTTAGTAGTGTAATCAAATTTCACATTGAAGGCCAGAAATCCAGAAGACAAATACAACAGTCTCCTTAGTGATCTGGAACTTTTTAGGCCTCATCTGTTTTTAAACAATCGCATTTTTGTGGGACAGCTTTTTATAGGATAAGAAAGAATGCACAAGAAAATAGTTACCAAGCAGTAACGAGGTGTACTGAGCAGGTGCTCCATCTACAAGCAGGGAGACTCTCTCACAGCAAGCTTGATGGGAAGACATAAATAGAGGTTTAGCTGGGAGAAAGGAGCAAAAACATTTCCTGTTGCGTTCACTGAGTGAGGCGTGGTGTGTGAAGAGTCCTTGTTAATCTCATCTGCAGAGCCCTCACTTTGGGAAGCTGCAAGAGGAAAGGTGAGTTGTGAAAATGTTTAAGGTCATTTGAGTTTAGATCTGCCTGAGGTAAAGAAGCTGAAGCTTTCCGAGTTGTGTCACTGCGGGTGTGTTTGGACATCGTAGTTTATATCCATGATGAATTTCTTATACGAACATCCTTAAAGCTGCCTTGAACTTGAAATGAGGATTCTTTTAGAGTTTTATATGTTGAATCTGAAAATAATTCAGTCTGAAACGAAATAAATTTTCAATATTCTAGGTCCGCTGTGTTCGAAACTAATTGTTGGCAATGCAACTGAACCTGAATGGTGACTAATTCAACTGATCTGTTTTCTAGATGTATCAGCTAAATATAACTATTATACTTTAAAATAGAATTATTTTCTTCCCTTGAGAATGCTGTTTGGATCTGTATTTATTATCTATAACAACTTAAAACTTGCAGTTACAACTTTTAAAAATATATAAAGAAATAATAAGCAGGAAAACAAATTCTGAGTTTAAAAAGCATTTTAAAACACTTTACAGAATGACAGTGTGAGGTACTTAAAGCATCAGCTCAACCTGCAGGGGGTAAATTGTCCTTGAAAGACACAAAGGCAGTTTAAAGGGGAATTTATAATCTCTCTCTTAGGTTTGACAATGTTAATTTGTCTCAACCATTTTATAAGTGCCCTGGCCACAGTAACACATTCCTAGGTGCATTCTAATAAGGTGATACTATCTCATTAAACAAGATGGCATTCAGCAAAAAACAAGACAATAACTCAAAAGCAATTGTCATGGAATATAAGGTGATCTGATATTAATAATTGACAGCCACATGTAGTTTATGAGATCAGAATAATTATTCTGTAAGCAAACCACAACACATTGTATGTAGAGGCAATGCTATATTTCAAACTGATACATAGAACTGTACAACACTGTTTTCTCAGCTAGGCTAGTGTTTTTCCACTTTCTATGAACTGCTAAGAGGTCATGTCAGTCTTCAAATTTCCAATGCTGGGGGTGTTATGGTGTCATTCTTACCTGTAAGCAAGTATTACCAGGCTAGCTATTGTCATATTCTTGGAAGCAATCATTTCAGACGGCATTGTCATTGTTTTCAAAAGGTGTATATCACTTAAATAGATCTTGGCAACAAGCAGATTTAATTCTTTCCTTGGGATGCTGGAGGAGAATGATTCGTAGATAAGGCTGAGGGTTTGAGACGTTAAGCAGAAAGAAGATCAAGAAAGTGTAGTTTATTATCTGTCCACATGGTAGAAAGAAACAAAAGCGACCACCAGCCACACTTTGCATCTAAGTGAAAGGAGGGCTGAGCAGAGTCATTTGGTGAAAGTTATCTTTGCCCAGCAGTAAGGAGAGTAGCTGCCACATACTGAGAAGAGCATTTTTTCTTTTGTTGGCTGCCATAACACCAGTGTACAACTCTTCGTTTATTAAGGCTATCTCAAGGCCATTTCTACAGGGTCATTTCAGTCCTAAGATAACCAAAGCCATTTGATTCCACAGAAAATCATTCATTAGAAAATATGCAAGCTGCTGGGTACATAGGTAATCCACGTATTTCTTTTAGGAACCCAACAGTGCTTTCATTGGACTGGCTCAAGACCAATGTCATTCTGGGAAGAATTTTGTATTTTTTAATGCAACTTATACTCTAGCATAAAATTGCCAGGAACAGTGACAGTAATTCTGACTTAGAGTGTGGTACTGCAAGGAAGAAGAGAATTACTCCCAGCTGGATGAAATAGGTTTTAGAACAGTATTTGAGACACTAATTATGTTAAATGTTTTAAACTACTAAGATAATTCAGGGACAATACTTTTTTTTCTGGTTTTCTACATGAGATCCTATTGACCGTGTATAGGTGCTAAAAAGCCCATAAAGTCCTTTACATATCCCTGAACCGGACCTGTCCTCTCCAAGAGCTGCAAAGCATCCTGTGTGCTAGGTTGGTGACTGTCATCACTGCAGGTAGCAGAAAACTTTGCATGCACTGTGCTTGTAAGATGCCAAACACATATAAATTATGGTAATGATATATTTCAATCCATTGTGACCCAAGATGTTAAGACTTATTTTACGGGGAAAAGTTGACAATGGCCAATGATAGTGAGTGGAAGTACACTGACTAGAACAATGTTAGAATTCGTCTACCAATGTCAAGGTGGTTCATTCTGTTTCAGGTACAGATTCTGGGTAGAAGTTCATGCGGGGAATAAAAGAATTTGTATCTCCTATATAGTTGCAGGAAGTTCAGGACACCTGCAGCAGGCAGAGATACAGATAGGGAGTTCACAGACATGTCCTTACTCCACTTGAAAAGAATAAAACAGTCTTAACTACCATTTTGGTGTCTTTCCCAGTCACTTCTTTTCAAATGCTCCTACTTGAAAACTTCCAGTGATCTGAATTATGTCAGTACAGTCTATGAAGAAAAAATTTTTTTAGGAAATCAAAATCACTTTGGCACTTCTGGGTCAAAAGCCAAGTGTTATATTCTATCGGAAAAGTTATCAGAAGTTCACACACTGCTTGCAATATCAGTGCTATCAATGTGAGAGACCTCTCACCAAGAAGCCATTTCACCCTGTGTTAACCTGAAATTCCAAAAAAAAATCAGTCTTTGTGGCATAAACACAATTTATTTCTGTATAAGATATAAATAAATTTTAAATTTTAAGGGAAAAAAAATTTTATAAAGCACTATGCCATAGTAACTCCTATTTTAGCATTAATACCTGTGATTGAATTAAAACCCTCCTTTCAAAACATATTTTGTTTCAATTTCCAGATTTTTTTCTAACAGAGACTGCTTTATATACTTTCAGAAAGTTGTTCCTTCTTTATAGTCTGAATGTGTCTTTTATCTTGACAGGATACATCCATGGTGAGTGCTGAGGGAGCTGGCCAATGCCATTGCTAGGCCACTCTCAATTGCCTCTGAAAGTTCATGGGAGTCGAAGGAGGATCCTGAGGACCTGAACATTTCTGTCTTCAAGAAGGGCAAGAAAGAGGATCCAGGGAACTACAGGCTGGACAGCCTCAGCTTGATCACTTGGAAGGTGATGGGGCAAATAATCCTGGAAGCCATTTCCACACCTATTAAGAAGGTTTGGTCACCAAGTCACCAAGAAGGTGACTGCAAGTAGTCAGCATGGACTGACTGGGAAGTCAGGCCTGACCAACCTGGTAGGTCAGTCACTGCTGGTGTACCCCAGGGGCTCATACCGAGGCAAGTAATGCTTCATTAATGACCTGGACAATGGGACAGACTGCACTCTCAGCAACTTGGGAGGAGTGGCTGATAGGCCAGACGGTTGTGCTGCCATTCAGAGAGAATTCAACAGACTGGAGAGATGGGCTGACAGGAATCTGATGAAGGTCAACACAGCAAAAGGCCAAGTCCTGCAGCTGAGTAGGAATAACCTTGTGCATCAGCACACATAGTAGAGGCCAACCAGCTGGAAAGCAGCTTTACAGAAAAGAACCTGAGATTCCTTGTGGATAACAAGCTGTCCAGAAGCCAGTAATATGCCCTTGTAGAGTAAAAGGCCTCCTGGGCTGCATTAGGAAGAGTGTCACCAGCAGGTTGAGGGAGGTGACCCTTCCCCTCTACTCGGTACCAGTAAGACACATCTGCAGTGCTGGGTCCAACTCTGGGGAAAGGAGTACAAGAGTCATGGACATACTGAAACAAGTTTAGTGACAATTAGGGGCTTGGAGCATCTGACATACAAAGAGCAGCTGAGAGAGCTTGTGTTGTTCAGCCTGGAGAAGTGAATGCTCAAGGAAACCTTATCCACGCATATAAATACCTGGTGGGTGACTAGAGAAGCTGGCGACAGACTCTTCTCAGTAATGCCTGGTAAGGCAACATGCACAAACTGAAATAGAGGAAATTCCACTTAAAAATCAGAAAAAAACCTTTTTTCTTTTTTTTTGTGGTGATTGTGATCAAACACTGGCACAGGTCGCCCAGAGAGGTTGTGGAGTCTCCAGCCTTGGAAATATTCAAAATCCCACTGGACACTTCCTTTAGCAATCTGCTATAGCTGGCTCTGCTGTGAGCAGGGTAGTTGGACTCCCGAAGTACCTTCAGGCCTCAGCAATTCTATGATTCTGTGATTTAGTCACTTTTAACCAGTCATTGTTACATCCTTGTCTGCTAGATTTTACTTGGGCTTTAAGTTGCTACTTTTCAAATTCTAATTTTATATAATAAAGTCATCCTCATTCTTTATCAAGGGAGTTCTGACTAAAGTTGTTATTTTCCATATAAATAGCAAAGTGTAACCTCACTGCCTGGTAATGCAGGTATAAGTTCTGTTGCTGTTCATAAGCATTAGGAATGTACTAACAAGAATAAGGAAAACATCTGAAAATGAAAAACATGAACAACAAATTTCATTTGTTTCTATTTCTATTTATCTCAGCTAAGTCTTATTTAAATAAGCTAGAATCACATTTGTTATAGAATGGAAATGAAAACAAGTATTTGTTGTGATTGAAAAAATTATATATTTATGGCACCGGTATGTGATGCTGGAACTGGCAGGCAAATAGCAAGTAGTGAGACTCCATTCTTACATAACAAACATGACATTGACATTGATTTTTCAAATTGATTTTTGTGAATCGCAAAATAGATTTTTGTGAATAGAAAAAATTATGTTAAATACAAAATGCCTTGCCCATTGACATGGTTAGAAATGACTAGTAGTAGAATAAAAAAAGAAGATAAATAATGTTCTGGAAAAGTAAATGTATTTTGTGTCTCTAAAGAACCTGTTGCCATGTTACCTTTTGTCCAGCCATTTCTGGCTTCAGTTATCAAGAGCTTTTAGCTGTGAAAGCTCAAGATCTCCATAATGTGCATTTTCTACATGTTACTAGTATGTATGCACGTAATAAAAGTCCTTAAAATATGTCTATATGACGATGGGTTACCTTTATTTGATGCTTTTCAGACTGAGTCTTTGCTTGTTTTTCCACTATGTCTGGGTGAGAGGATTCAAACCAGCTATAAGCCATCAGCTAGAAGCAGATGTGTTTGTGGCCATACTAAGTCAGACGCAATAACACAGCAATGCAGCTGCATGGCTCCTGAGTCAAGACCTGTCAACTGAGGTCTTGCACAACTCCGTTGCTGACTCATACCTGGCCATCTAGGTACATCTTTCTGCAAAAGACCAAGTAGATCTACTGCTCCCTAGGTACGTACAGGCAGTAAATGACAAATGAGTGATGTGATATAGCATACAATTGCTGCACAGCAGCAATGTCTGGGGAAACAGGACTCGATTGTGTTTGCAAAATCCAGTGAACTTTAATACAGCCAGCAGCACTCACATGGAAACACCAGAGAGCTGCTACAAAATAGCACCATTTATTTTTGTATCTTTCAGACTGTGCCCACCTGCAATATACCCAGGTCGGGAGACGAAACTCCCCACGGTAGTTTGTTTATGTCAAGCAGATCTCTTACTATGCCTTGTGGATAGCAGCAGGTGAGAAAGGGCAGAGTGTTTGGTCCAGGAGAGGACGACTGTATTGCAAGCCAGTTAAGGAAAGAGTTTCAGCTGATGCATGTTCCCTGTGAGCTCGCGTCCCTGAGGAAAGCAAGCAGGTCAGATTAAAGCTAGCAGCTATAGGAAGGGAGCTGGTGAGTAAAGCAATAAGAGGTCCCCTTTCCCACCACAAAAAAAAACCACAGTAAGAGAGCTGAGGAGACAAAGGTAAATTTAGACAAATAAATCACTGCATAACCCTTCCCCAAGGCATCTGGCATGGCTTAAGTCACAGTGAGACCGTGTTGCTCCTAGGAAAGCATGGTTACAACCAGTGGTCAGGCTGCTTGGAAAGCATAGAAGCGACGGTGCTGCAGACACACAATTTTCAAAATGAAGGGGAAAGCATTGACTAAAAGATCTGTACAGAGTTGTAGTAACTAAACTAACAAATTAATCATTCAGAGAAGTTAACATTTAAATGCAAAGGTTTGCATCTTTTTATGTGCTTTTTTTCAGTTTATTCAAATATCAATGCTGTGGTGGTTTGGAGAATTTTTAAATGACCCACACAATGTGTAAATATCACATTAGTACATTTATGCCATAGGTGATTGTTGTGATTCAAGCCAAAATGTATGTCTCCAGAAACTGCAGAAACCCTCCAGCTTTAACTTGCTTATTGTTAGTAGCCCAATATAGTGTTACCGCTCTCCTGGGAGCACAAAGAAATTGAAAGCAATATGCATGCTTTATTTGGTAAGTAAATTGTCTATAGAACAACTCTGAGCACCGTGATAAATAACTAGATAATGGGCTTCTGTATTTATTAACATAATAAAATAGAGTAACGTATTTGGCTCAAAATGGTCACCTAATTTTGTGAAATTGAGTACAGCTGCCCTTTACATAATATCACAACTGAACAATCATAAACATGCCTAATTCACAAATTCTCTGTAAGTGTTGGAGATCACAGAACCCAAAATATTGCAGATGTCTTTTTCCAGAGCTAGAAGCCAAACCCATTTTTAAAAACTCCCATAGTTCTAAGTCTTGAATTTGCATATTTATTGCCCTGAGTTAATCTGGGAACCCGTCTGAATTTTCTGCTAATGAGTAAGAGGACTGTATTTTGGCTGTTTTGGGGTAGCAAGAAGCATTAACATTTCTGACTTTTCCTGAACTTTCCGCCCTTCTGGAAAAAAAGTGCGTGACACTACTGAGGCATGACCATTCAATTCTAGCATATGCTAGCTTCAATTTGACCCCTGCTGGCTAATCAAGAACAACAGGGAACTCCTGCCTCCACAAATAACTATATGTTACAGAGTCAGAAATACGTTTGTAGTCAGGGACTGTTATATTTTAGAAAGAGAGTCATGCAAACATTAAAAGCTTCACATGCATTTTCAGTGCACACCTATCTCTCAGGCTTCCTCTATTCCCTTTCCCTCAATTGCTCAGACATCCCTTGACTAAAATTCATTTTTAGTTGGAATGAGAAGAACTTGAAAGAGGTGAAGGACAGACAGCAGGCCAGATGAGGCAGGATGCCCAGAAACAGAGTCAAAATATTACAGGGCATTTCAACATTGATGAGAACACTTTATTATTGAAGACAGTATATGTAAATACTGGATTGATTTTCTGATAGTACAGAACAGACCTTGCTTTGGCCTCATTAAAAAAGAGAAAAATATCTTAAATATAACTGTGGAACAATTTATGCTTGTTATCTGACAGCACAAAAAACAGTTAAAAAAATGGCAGTGAAACTGAGCAACATCATTAGGTACAATGATGATATATATATGTTTAGACAAGCCTCTCAGAAACCGTATTTTTTTGCAAAGTATTTCCCGTCTATTATTGATGTCAGAGTAAAACGTTCTGCTCATGCTGTCTTCTATTTCAGTCCACAGGAAGTGTTTCCACTTTAAGCAGGGTGAGTATATTTTTTGAAGACTGCATCATTTGGCCAGCACCTAGATACTAGACTGGTTGATAAATTAAAAGATTGAAAGAACATTGAGGTGCAATGAGGAATGTTCTTGAGATGTTACATAAAGGAAGTAAATTTCCCAAAAAAAGAAGAGTGTTTAAGCTCACCACTCATCAGCATTAACCAATAGGTACAACAAAATGGTATTTAACACTGTCCATTTATTCTCTGCGTGTAGGGAATGACCCCATCTGTGGTAACTACCTGTACTCACTGCTGCTTTAACAGAAGTCATTGTATAAAGAGGCTATGGCTGTAACAGCATGAGTTGCACAGGAAGAAAAGAGTACCAGCATAAGAAAATAACATAATATAGCCATGCCTTCAGATGAAGGATCCATCTGTTCTATTTTCCTGCCTCTGACAGTGCCCTGCCTCTGACAGGGAACACCTGGAAAAGAGGTTAAAGACAGGATAAGTGTGCAGTGACACAGGATTTGATACAGTGACAGTGGTCATGGAGGAGCTGGAGAGCTGGCCGGTGGATGATAAGGAAGGCTGAAATACATTTGATGTCACTTAAGCATGGCTTTCTTGTATTTATGCAGCACTAGTATCCTCAAAATCCTCTTTTACCTTTTGCTTAACCCCGAAGGCATACAGCCCTACTCTTCAGTGGTTCTAGTTGCCCAGTTATAGATGTAAAAACAATAGGACTGTATCAAGAATACAAGTTCCAGAAACACATACCATGTGTGTCCCATCAAGGCACTACTCTGTCATGAGGAGGCGTGGGTCATCTAGGCTTGAAATGTTACAGGCAGTGCAAACAGACTAGTCTTACAATCGTGAATTTTTACTCCATTAAGCTACTACACTGAGAGAGCTGCTACATCACTTAGACACACTCAAGTCTATGGGACTAGATGCGGTCCACCCAAGGGTACCAAGGGAGCTGGCAGAAGTGCTCACCAAGCCACCTTCCATCATTTATCAGCAGTCCTGGTTAACCAGGGAGGTCCCAGTTGACTGGAGGTTACTAAATGTGATGCACATCTACAAGAAGGGCCACAAGGAGGATCCAGGGAATTACAGGCCTGTCAATCTGACCTCAGTGCTGGAAAAGATTATGGAGCAGATCATCTTGAGTGCCATCAAGTGACACATACAGGACAACCAGGTGATCAGGCTCAGTCAGCATGGGTTCATGAAAGGTAGGTCCTGCTTGACTAACCTGGTCTCCTTCTATGACGAGGTGACTTGCCTAGTAGATGAGGGAAAGGCTGTGAATGTTGTCTACCTAGACCTTAGTGAAGTTTTTGACACTGTTTCCCACAGTATTCTCCCGGAGAAACTGGATGCTCATGGCTTGGATGGGCATATGCTTTGCTGGGTAAAAAAACTGGCTGGAAATCTGGGCCTAAAGAGTGGTGGTGAATGGAGTTAAATCCAGTTGGCAGCTGGTCACAAGTGGTGTCCCCCAGGGCTTGGTATTGGGGCCTGTTCTCTTTAATATCTTTATCAACGATCTGTACAAGGGGATTGAGTGCACCCTCAGTAAATTTGCAGATGACACCAAGTTTGGCAGGAGTATTGATCTGCTTGAGGGTAGGATAGCCTTACAGAGGGATCTGGACAGGCCAAATTGATGGGCTGAGGTCAATGATATGAGGTTCAACAAGGCCAAGTGCTGGGTCCTGCACTTGGGTCACAACAACCCCATGGAGCCCTACAGGCTTTGGGAAGAGTGGCTGGAAAGCTGCCTGGTAGAAAAGGACTTGGGAGTGTTGGTTGACAATCAGCTGAATATGAGCCAGCAGTGTGCCCAGGTGGCCAAGAAGGCCAACAGCGTCCTGGCCTGTATCAGGAATAGTGTAGCAAGCAGGACTAGGGAAGTGATCGTCCCCCTGTACTCGGCACTGGTGAGGCCCCACCTCAAATACTGTGTTCAGTTTTGGGCCCCTCACTACAACAAAGACATTGAGGTGCTTCAGCATGTCCAAAGAAGGGCAATGAAGTTGGTGAAGGGTCTAGAGCACAAGTCTTGTGAGGAGCAGCTGAGGGAACTGGAGTTGTTTAGTTTGGAGAAAAGGAGGCTGAGGGGAGACCTTATTGCTCTCTACAACTACCTGAAAGCAGGTTGTAGCAAGATGGATGTTGGCCTCATCTCCCAAGTAACAAGTGATAGGATAAGAGGAACTGGCCTCAAGTTGTGCCAGGGAAGTTTTAGGATGGGTATTAGGAAAAAATTCTTTACCAAAAGGGTTGTCAAGCATTGGAACAGGCTGGCCAGGGAAGTGGTTGAGTCACCGTCCCTGGAGGTATTTAAAAGATGTGTAGATGTGGTGCTTAGAGACATGGTTTATTGGTGGACTTGGCAGTGCTAGGTTAATGGTTGGACTCAATGATATTAAAGGTCTCTTCCAACCAAAACGATTCTATGATTCTATAATTCTATGACTGTGTAAATCTATCTGCATTTGCTTGAAAGCAGAGTAAACAGGAATTCAAACCAGATACTGTAAACTTACATACATTCTCAGTGTATGGATATTATTACTTTATTTTCTCTGTAATTCATTTCTTGAAAAAAAAAAAGTAAAAAAGAAAGGTTCCTATTAGGTTATTTTGACGTACTTTTTTCCTATGAAAGAGTGATTTTGTTGGGTTTCACCTTTATTGCCATAACTGAGTTCACCAGAACGCACTGAACTGATACTTCCTTAAATGAGACTGCATCATTAGCAGTAATATCTTAAACAGAGACCCCTTAAGCTGTGTGAGTCCTTAACTAAATGTCTTGCCACAAGAGGCTTTCATTAGTATTCTATATTTCAAAAGCTCTTAATGAAGCTTCTTTGGCAGAAGGTGTCCTTAAAATTGTATCCTTGACAAACATCTTCTTAATGTTAATTACACTAGGAGAAAGAGTAGGAGAATGAAAAGAAATGTCTAAAATGGCAAGGATGGAAATGATGTGCTAAGCATGTTCCAAATCATGTAAAACAATTAACGTTTACTGCGTATTTATGACCAACATTAAGTCTTCAGCCTAGTCATTAAAGACACCATTTCCGATTAAAAAAAATGCAGTGTTTCAGCCCAGCAGATCCAGTAGTACTGTTAAAATGTAGACATGAAGTTTCTACCTTAGTTGCATTTGAACACTAAATGACTTCTTCCATTGCATGAGTTAGGAAAGCGTCATTTCTTTCATGCATCAGAACACCTGCCTTCCAAATAATTTGGCTTAAGAATTTAAACAGGGCTAGTAAGAATGGAAAATTTTCTATAGTCAACAAAACAGTTTTTTACAGAGGAAGAGAGTTAAGTATTAAAACCAGTTGAATTTTACAGTGTTTGTGGTTTGCATTTTACTGTCTAGGTTTGTAATACCCTAGTCAACACACAAAAGAAGCATTTAAACTTAAGGGACCAAAGCAAGAATATAAACCACAACTGCAACATGTCCTTTGAAAGACTAGAAGGAAAATATTATGGTTTGAACAGAATATACAGAAATGTAAAATGCATGAACACTATAATAAATGGCTGGAAAGGGAATATATGAATTAGATTGCTCTGAAGATGATGCATTTACAGTGTCATTACTGAGCTTAGCTGCTTAAATTGGCACTGAGGTGATGCCTAGATGTGTAATTCATTTTGCGGTTTTAGGCACCTCAATTTAAGTTTACCATGCATGAAGATAAAATTTTATCTTTCTCTGCCAATAAAGTTCATCTGGAATGAATCCTTGACCGACAGTAGGCAGCGTTATAACTCCAGTCTCCTTAAAGTATTATTCTAGGAAACAGCAGCTTTGATTCCAACCAGAACACTTGATAAATCCTACTAGTGGCTACTATGCAGGATAAATTAACCAATGCCTTATTTTCCCATATTTATCCTTACCCTTCTATGCAGTTTTAGGACATATAACTTCCTGATTTGGGGACAAAAATCCTCCCTTGTACAGATGTAGTGAGTACAGACATTCAGTAAGCAGGCTTTTGCTTTATGTTAGAAGTTGCTCTAAAGGAAGCCTGGCAATGTTCAGTGTGAGATCAGGCGCAGAAATGAGGCTAACACTGCACTCCAGTAATTTTTCTTTAGCTTCAGAATCCTTCCTCCAAAAGAGTGAGCACTTTTTGTATGCTTTGAGAATGGAAACCTGGGCTTAACATTGGGTTGGGACTGGATTCATTGCTAACTAACAAGCAAATAAAATGAGCTAAGGAAGAGGTGATTCTAATAAGTGAAAGGAGAGATAAACCTATGACGTGTCATGCAAGTCAAAAGTTTTTTTCTAGAGCTTTTGCAAACAGCTCACCGGGGCTCTAAATAACATTGCTTGTTTCTGATGAGACAAAAAGAACAAAAGAGAGGTCAGTAATAATAGCTTTATTTCACTTTCACTACCATTAAGTTGCAAGTGGTGTTCCTGTCAGTTCCATAATAAGCCTCAGTTAGTAATTCAGTGGAGAAAAAAAAAAAAAAAAAAAAAACCAAGGAATTTTATCTAAACACACAACAAA
>VYXH01004215.1:165252-183478 GCA_013397275.1 Burhinus bistriatus
CCTAGGAATTTTTATGCAATCACCAAATAATGAATGTGACCCATTTTTTTATTCAAGGAAAAATTATATTAATGCCATCAAAAAAATGGAAAGCAAAGCACATTAGTTATCCAGTTACTTTTGCAAGACTCTGTGAATTTCTCAGAAACAAAAAGTGCTATTTATGCATATTTCCTTGCTGAGATTCCTTCTTTTCCCAAAGCCTGTGGTCTCGTAATGCCACTTACAATTATTGCAAGAGGGCACATATGTATAAATATGTTTATTTATGCCTGAATATGCCTAAAGCATAAATATTTCTTTTTAAGCAATACACCAGGAAAAGAAAGCAATAGGCAATAAAAATAGCTTGGATTTTAATGTAATTGTGTTCTTATTTCTGTGATATCAATATGCATGTATTTTCAATTTGCAGTTGGCAATTGCAAGGATGTAAAAGCTATTTGAAAACCAGCAGGAAGCAGAATTATGAAAAGAAGAATAGGGCAATGGTAAATAACACATTTCTTTCTGTAACACAATATATGCTGACAATTCAACTTTATGTATATATTTTAAGATGGTTTCTGTGATATAAACAATTATCCCAGATGGATTTAGAAATTTATTAATTGCAAAATAGTTCAAGAAAATCTAGTAGTACGAAAATGTTGAAGCAGATTATACTACTTGTGGGCGGAATGTGCTCGACAGTCTTAAAAAAGGATATGTGAACAGGCATATATGAACACTTGGCAGAAATTTTGATGCTGTTTTCAGCTAGGAACAGGATACGAAGTATTTGGTATTTTATGAGCTTTTTAGGCCATCTATATGCTTGCAGCATCATCCAGCTCCAGAGTACCCTGGTCTTGGACAATTTTGATGTCACAATTCCTTTCCAGTTGAAAGAAAAGCCTACCCAAAAGTGACCACATAAAGGTATAGGCAAGACACATCCATACTTAAGGTTCCTGGTATATTATAGTATATTAAGAGCTCAAGCATTTAGTTTAATAATTTAAAAATTTAATAATTTAGTTTAATAATCTGTAATTGCTTTACAGACTTTGAAATAAAGTATGAAAATTCAACCCAACTGTATCTTGTGCAGCACAATCTGTCTGAATTTGCAGACAGTGTAATTACTGCTGAGAAGTATCAGCAGCACCGGCTGTTTCTCATAAGGTGCCACTGCAAAAGTTCAAAGCTTTGAGAGGCTTCTCAGTGTCACAGTAGCAACACATGTTATGGAAGAGTGTCTGAAAGAGAACAGTGCTGCAGATCCACTTGACTTTATTTAAGTAACAGTTTTAAGTGCATGGAGGCCTTGCTGACACTCCTGTCTGTCTAAGGAGCCCTTCCTGATGCTTAAAATAAGAAAGTGAAGAAATTGATACTGTTGTTCTCCAACTCTCAGCAAAGGGAGAGAGGGGGATGTAGCTACCACATGTTGAAGCTGAGAGTGTGAGCCTCGGAGAAAACCCACACAGTGCCATGTTTATGGTCAAAGACTGAGCTATCCTTCCTCTCTCCTGAATCCTTTCTGAAAGAAACTCTGGAGACATTCACAGAAAAAAAATGTTTGTAAAAGAGAAGCTGATTGGTTAGGTGTCTCTAACTTCTCTATTCCCAACTGCGTCTCTGCTGTCCCTCAGCACCACCTATTCAATAGCATTTACCGTCACGTAATTGTAGAATCACAGAACAGTTTCGGTTGGAAGGGACCTTTAAAGGTCATTTAGTCCAACCCCTCTGCAATGAGCAGGGACATCTTCAACTAGATCAAGTTGCTCAGAGCCCCATCCAACCAGACCTTGAATATTTCCAGGGATGAAGCATCTACCACCATCCATGGTGGCAGTCCATGGCAAAAGTGTGAATTCTGCTTTGAATTGACAGCATCCCCAGGAGCAGCATGTGCAAACACACAAAGCAGGCCTCAGCTGGGCAAAAGAAGGCTTTAAGTATGTGTTTGTTCACATCAGACTCCTAACTCTGTTATAACCACCCAAAACAGGAGCTGGCACCTCTGCTGGGGTCACCTCTGCTGGGGTGCAGAGATGGCACCCAGCTCCCGATGGGGCTCCAAGGGCTGCACTGGCACGGTAACGGTAAGGAAGAGCCTTCCTTGCCCAGCTGCTCATTTCAATGATTTAAATGATCAGATGGTTGCCTTTTGCTTTACTTCCTATAGATGAAGTTGCAATAGACAGAGTTCCAGTGTAAGTCCATTGCTTTTACAGTTATCTCAGTAGCAGAGATTGTTAAAGTCATTCAAACACTGCATTCATAACCATGATACTCAATAGAGTTACCTTCAATTCTGCAAGACGTGGCTAATGTAGACAGCGTATTTTAGGAGTCAACATAAGTGCTCATTTGCTTTTCAAGGTTCAGAGTTGTGAATGGACAGAGACACCAGTAAAGGGTCTCTATCTGAAAACTGCCTACAGTTTTGAGTGAGTTTTTCTGAGGTTCAGTCTGTAAGGAAGAGGCAAAGTGCAAGTTCTGATCTGTAGGAGAATTTGGGAGTACAACTGGGTCAGATCAATTGATAGCACAGCAGCTGTGCGAGAAGTCTCTTAACTCTCAGCATATGAATCAGGAAAGCCATTTAATCTACCAAGCACTTTATGTAACAGCTTGAAAGCCTTCAAAAAAATTGTAAATCTTTCTTTTTCTTTACAGACTGCCAAGTCTGCCTCTTTGCTGCTGAAGAAAATGTAGGCTGAGCCATTAAAGTTTGGGGATTTTTTTACAAGATCTGGAAAAAGATCTGGAAATAAAAACCCAATGCGTTATTTGGGATAAATTTAAGTATTTCAGATATAAATTAAAGAAATGAAAAATTGGTACCAGCATATAAGACAAAGATAGCTGGAAAGCCATTTCAGGAACTCTGAATCCTAGGTTCCATTTTCTAGTTTCACAATGATGTTCTAAGAGAAACACAAGCCTGTGTAATGTTCATATCCATGACTGTGCACAAACAACCACCAATTTATATACAGAAAGCTGAACAGAATGTGTACTAAGCCTTTCATTAGCTTTTCTGTTCCTTTATGGCCATGAGAGTTCAGTTCTCTAAAGACATACTGTTTATTTTCTTAAGAGACGGAGTTAAGGGTTAGGAACCATTTGTCTTAACACAGATGTCTAGAGCCATTGGGTATATGTGGAGCATCTATAAGGAGCTGTGGCCTGGTTTGAGGGAAAAGAGAACCCATTTTCTGTCCAGTAATTTTACTTTTCAGCTAAGCCTCTTCTAACTACTGACATTAACAGTATATTTTGCAGAAACTGTTCGTTCTCAGCGTGATAAGACCCATGTTTATAGTTGATGCCAAGGAATGTTATGCAGAGAGGCTTTTGCTTATACTTATTGCTATAACAACCAAGGCCAGCCAACTGTTATTTGCCCCATTGCAGGGTCGGAAGCAGAAAAGCGTAGAGGAGTCACACCTGCAAGGAGGAGCGGACAGGACAGCTGATCCAAAACTGACCAACAGGGTATTCCATCCCATCTGCACCATGCTCAGTATAAAAGCTGAGGAATCAAAGGGTCAGCCCTCTTTCTTCAATGGCCAACGTCCGAGGAGGACTCTGTCTCTGCATCTGCCTTTGCTCTCAATCCTGAATCCAGATCCGGAATCCAGTTCTCGTCTGTTGCTGAGTCTAGTCTGGGACTTCCCCAGTGCTTGTCAGTGACGTGATTATCATCCTGGGAGCCTGATACAGTTTTGTATATATTTCATTATTTTATTTTTATTTTATTATTGATATTTTAATTAAAGTAGTTTAGTTCCTTCTAAAGTCATAAGTCTCTTTCTCTCTCTCTCTCCTCTTTTTGGAGAGAGAGGTGGGGGACAGTATCTGTTGTTCGCCTCAGTGGCCAGTCCAGCCCAAACTATGACAGGCTGACAGCTAGGAGCTGGACTGAAAGAGTTGTGCACCTCTGGTGTGGTAGCTGTAGGCCAACAACACCTGAAATTATATTATATACATACGTTTAAAATATTGACAACCTGCCCCTTGACCAACATCGACACATAGGCAGGATGCAGCTGGATTCTCTTGCATTACACTACCATTGGTGAGGTCAAGGGGTGGTGCAACTCTTACCTGCATTCAAAAGGCATTTACGCAATTGACTGTGGCTGTCAGATGCCCAAACATTAAGGGTACCTGACAGTTCACCAGAGGCATGGCGTCACTTACGATCCTGTGTTTGCTATCAGTGACAGGGTGAGTCACCATGAGGGTACATTGTTGTTCATCTTTCTTACTGCCTTAATGAAGTTTGACTTATAATGTGTTGTCAGACTTCATTACCATTCAAATCACGTCACCCTACCTATGGTATTGCTCATGGACCCACACACGACCTGAATGTGATGAATGTTCCTCTGATATGACCAAAGAAGAAGCTAAGGCTTGATCCAACTCTGCAACTGGTCATGTGGGGAGAACAGTCAAAAGGGTTTGTTTTTCCCATGACAATTTTCGTGTGAGAGGAATTTGGGTACAAACAACCTCTCTTGCTGTCTGAAGACTGCAGGAATTCTGACTAGCTCTGCAGGGTCAAGCACCCAAGCTACAATCCTCAGAACAGGATCTTTACCTCCCTCAGTTTCCTACCTTAACTTTGCTCCTAGCCTGCTACCTTAACTTTGCTCCCTACCTAAGTCAGGCAAAAACACCAGGAGGCCTGTGTGGATGAACAAGGAGATCCTAGACAATCTCAAACAGAAAAAGGAAGCCTACAGAGGGTGGAAGCAAGGACAGGTAGCCTGGGAGGAGCACAGAGAAATTGTCCAGATAGCCAGGGATCAGGTTAGGAAAGCTAAAACCCAGATAGAGTTAAATCTGGCCAGGGACATCAAGGGCAACAAGAAAGCCTTCTGTAGGTATTTCAGGGACAAAAGGAAGACTAGGGAAGATGTGGCCCCACTCAGGAAGCAAATGGGAGGTACTCAATAACTTTTTTGCCTCAGTCTTCAATGGTAAAGGCCCTGACCACAACATCCAAGTTGCAGAAATAAAGGCAGGGACTGGGAGAATGACATACCACCTACTGTAGGAGAAGACCAGGTCCAAGACCAGCTGAGGAACCTGAAGGTGCACAAGTCCATGGTACCTGATGAGATTCATCCATGGGTCCAGAGAGAACTGGTGGATGTAGTTGCCAAGCTACTATCCATCATATTTGAGAAGTCGTGGAGGTCTGGTGAAATTCCCGCTGACTGGAAAAGGGGGAACATAACTCCCATTTCAAAAAGGGTAAAAAAGATGATCCACGGAACTACATGCTGGTTGGTCTCACCTCTGTGCCCAGCAAGATCATGCAGCAGACCCTCCTGGAAACTCTGCTAAGGCACGTGGAAAATAAGGAAGTGATCGGTGGCAGCCAACATAGTTTTACCAAGGGTAAATCATGCCTGACAAACTTGTTGGCCTTCTATGACGAGGTTACAGCATTGGGGGATAAGGGGAGAGCAACAGTTGTCATCTACTTGGACTTGTGCAAGGCATTTGACACTGTCCCACATGATATCCTGGTCTTTAAATTGGAGAGACAGGGATTTGATGGATGGACCACTTGGTGGATAAAGAATTGGCTGGATGGACGTACTCAAAGAGTTGCAGTNGAGGGTTAGAACACCTCTGCTATAAAGACAGGCTGAGAGAGTTGGGGTTGTTCAGCCTGGAGAAGAGAAGGCTCCAGGGAGACCTTACAGCAGCCTGCCAGTATCTGAAAGGGGCCTACAAGAAAGCTGGAGAGGGACTTTTTACAAGGGCATGTAGTGACAGGACAAGGGGTAATGGCTTCAAGCTGGAAGACAGTAGATTTAGAATAGATCTCAGGAAGAAGTTTTTCACTATGAGGGTAGCGAGGGACTGGAGCAGATTGCCCAGGGAAGCTGTGGAGGCCCCATCCATGGAAGCATTCAAGGCCAGGTTGGATAAGGCTTTGAGCAATCTGGTCTTAGTGGGAGGTGTCCTTGCCCATGGCAAGAGGGTTGGACCTAGATGATCTTTAAGGTCCCTTCCAGCCTAAACCACTCTATGATTACATTTTAGAAGGAGATTTTTTTTAAATCTTAGCTGGTTATTCCCCCATTCATGGGTGGTGTTATTCATTGTTTTGTAATAACAAAACAGGAATTGCCCTTTGAATTACTTCCTAAAGAAGACTCCTTCTTCTGACTACAGAAGAAATCTAAGAAAACTAGCCAGTGAATTCATTCTTAAAGATGGGCCAAATGTGGAACCGATACACGCCCAGAAATTTTGCTTCCACAAATATCATAAGACCCATGAACTATTAACTTCCTGGAGTTTACTTTAAATGTAACAGTAAGTTACTTCACAAAAGCACAGTGGTTTTTTGTCCCTGCTTTTTAATTTGTTCTGTGCGCCCATTCCTCAAGCCAAGTTTAGCAATAGCATACAGTCAGGTTTGAAGCTTCTGTGAGTTTCCAGCCAATCTGAAGCAGAAAGGGCTCCAAAATTCATGGGATATTAATCTCATAAGATTACATTGCAATATTCAAATTTCTTAGCTTTTTTTTTTTTCCCTAGGGTCCTGAGAACTGAGGTGTTACTGTATGAACTTGCAGAGTACTAAAAAGTCACAGCTGCAACTGGATTTTATTAAGAAGTTCTATATTTGCAAAATGAGTAATTTTTGTGAGTGCCATATTTTCATGTGACTAACCTACAGGTTATCTGTCCAAAAAACCTTAATTCAGCAGTATTGAAGGTTATACATATGGAAGGGCAATATAAGGCAACTTTTATTGAATAAAGCATTTTTCCTGACATAAAGCAGAGTTTATTCCTCTCTCCTTCCCCGGCACAGAGCAGAGTCCCCTGTCTCTCTGCAACACAAGTGAAGCTAATGGCAATGGACACTTTTTCACTCAGTGTGTGTATTTGAGAATATGATTCATCAGTGCTCCTTTCAAAGACCACTACTTGTAAAGGTGGTGAGGCTACATGATGGATGGATTCTGTGTGTGAAAATATGGTTTAGCCTTAACACTTTATTTCTGATATTTCCTGAATAATATTCTACTCTTCAGTGAATCCCTCACTCCCTGAGTTTCAGATCTACCCTGTTTCCTTGTTAGAAATGGTCTATATCAATTCAATTCAGTTTAGACAGTTCCTTTCCCAAGATGATTACAATCTAAAATGTGGGGACATGAAATGCAGGGCAAAGTGGTTGAAAGTGATCAGGATAGCATACTTTGTTGCTAATATTTATGTTAGAATATAGAGAAATATTCAGCTTGTTTCAACATGTGAATCATATAAATGTCCTCACGTTTAGCACTGCAGTATCTAGATAATCACTAGTAAGCCCACAGCCTCTCAGATGACCTAAACATCATCAGTTCTTTGATCTATCAACTGAGCAGGCATTTTAAAATGTATTTTAAACCACAGTTTTTCTCCCTGCATTCTCTCTCATATTCTACTTATGTAAAGTTGGGCTATATTTATGCAAAGTCAGTTTTGTTACATGAAATATAGTGATTCTGAGTTTCCTCTTGGCATTCTGAAGTGCAAATTTTCTTTGAATTAATTATTTTTATTTAGTCACTATAATCAAATTCAACTGACTATCATAATTTATTTTAAGGATTATTCTGGTTAATGTATTCCTTACCACAGCAAGTAACCCTGGTGGATAGGTCTTAAAAGTTTCAAATGTCAGAAGACTTTTAAATGTTCCACTATGCTACTTTGAAAGTTTGACAACAATCCACAAATTCCCTCTGCTCTTATTCAGTCTTCTAAATGCCAGAGAGGGTTGTTTTTTTTTTTTTAAGATTCTCCAAATGTTTTGTCACAGAATTGCCTAATTAACTTTCAGACTTGTTGCTCAGATACTTTCCCACCAGAAAATATTTTATTTAAATAAAACGAACAAACATGTTATGTTTGTCCTTCAGTTATATTTCAAAACGTCTACTGAGATTTCTCTTTAAATGGAAATATTATTGGAGAAGATTCTGTAATGAATCACTTCAGAAGCAAAAAAAAAAAAAACCAACCAAAACACACAGCAGCATTATATTGCAACCTTTTTTTTAATTATAGCTAATATGATTAATTTTCAAATACACTGTATAGGGCAAAGTAAGTGACTGTCAATAACTAGGAAGAGAATATTACTATATTTAACAGGACAGAACACTTTGAGAAAACAGTTGTCAGATAATAATTCTTAACATGTAAAATTAGAAATTGTGTTTTAGTCTAACCATATGGTATCAAGCCTCCTTAACAAATTCACATCAAAACAGAAGTAATTCAGATCTGTATTTGAAACTGCACCTTTAGGAACAGTTGAGCTTGATTCTAGCTATTTAGAAAAACTATTCCACATATGGGCAAATTCTCATATGCGGAAGCACTGGACAGGAGAGATTTACTGCACATTCTGTGACTCTAGAGCTGTTTTTTCAATGTCTACACTTTGAAGATTCAAAATTCTTCTAAATTGTATGGTTTAGTAGAGTCACATCAGCCAATTGAATGAAATCCCAGGTGAAAAATTTTAGGGAAATGAGCTTCAAAATATTTCATTTATATGAAGGACATCAGGTAAGAGCGGAGAATCTTATGAACGAATCGTTGCCTGTACATGTTGAAGGCAACCTTAACTCTCTTTGCCCTACAAAGCGTTAAGAGGGAAGATTAGGGACCAAGGCCTTTCCAACAGTTCCTTGCAGCATCAGACATAAATGACTACAAGACAACATGCTGGACAGACTCCCTTCTGTCAACAAGCAAAGGAGGCTGCAGTGGAAAAACTGAGGAAAGACTAAGATGATGTGCTGGGAGAATTGAGCACAAGCTGGACAGCCTGTGAGAGTTCAGTCTATTACCTTTAGGACCTGTATTTTTCTTCAAATGCGTTCAAGAACCTAGAAATCCTGCAATACAGCAGTGTCCTGCTGTCAGTAAACACTTCTGAAACTCTTTATTCAACCACTCCCTTCTGCTAGCTGGCCTCCATGGAAGGTAACAAACCACTAAAGAGATTAGCCCTACATAGTTTATCCCTCTCATTGAACTGTGTAAGGAATCACTATGATGTCAAATAAATATATTTTTTAAATTTTGTTAAAAAATCCCAATCTCAGAAATTCTATACGTTAAGCTATGTTTTTGAAAAAGCATTACTGTTACAAAGTCAGATGCTCATCAGGCACTCATCAATCAAGCAGTTCCAAATTCAATGGCCAGAGGGGAATATTTTGAGAGTCATTATCTTCTTTTCTGGCAAAATTTACTCCTCACATGCCAGAAAACTATGATTTCCAGTAAATTCTTAACAAACATCCTAGAACTTGAAGGCAGTGTGAAATGGGACAATATGTCTGTCTTCAAAGGAACAGCATCTTTAAGTCACATATAGTGAATGAGAGATGTTTTTATCTGGCCATATTCTCAAACGCTGAGCCTTTTTGTACATAGTGTACACCATCCCAAACTAGTAGATAAATAGTACTTTTTCTTGCCTTTGCCAGGAAATTTTATTTTGAAATACTAATTTCACAAATTCCACAGTAAGACCCAAAGGCCTGTGAGCTCTCTGCTGAGAATTTGTATGTTAGGATGCAAATTTGTACTGATACAAAAGTACAGAAACTATATATATATATACTCCTTTTGGAGACTTTATTATACCTTTATAATAAGATTTAAGTCAACTTGTGACCCTCTGGATGGCTGTAACTACTACAGTGAGAGTTTTTAGGATGTAGATAGATAAATCATGGAATTCAAACTTCAGACCAATGTAAAATAATGTCATATAATTTAAAACTTCCATATGCCATTTATTTTAAGATCTCTTTCAGTGAAGTATCTTCAATATTTTCAGCTGGCACTGTGTCAAAACCACAGTAAAGTGAGTCAAGGTTGTCCCTGAAAAGTTAGTCAGACACCCAAAATCCTGACTGATTTTTCATATCTCAGGTGAGAACTTGGAAAATTTAAAAAAAAAAAACCTTTAAATGTAGCAGGTAATTGAGAGTAAGAGAGGAATTGAATTAATATTTGTAAGTCCTAAACCATGGTGAAAATAAGTGGTAGGTAGTTGTTTTGCAGCTCATTTTCTCAGGGACAAGCTGTTTAGGTGACCAAGTTCTGTCTTTCCACCTGCATTTTTGTCTTGATATCTTTAGAAAGTTTGCCAGTCTCCATCTACCTCAACAGAGAAACAGAGGTCTCAAAAAATGTTATGTTCCTACAAGTTTCACCACTTTTGGTAAAACAGAGCCCTCTGTAGCACAGACAAAGGGTAAGTTCCCATCTGTTCAGACAACAGAGAATCTACACCAGGTAGAGCTCTTCTTCTCCCAAATGTATCAATAGTTTCAATAAGCAGATGTAGGAAATGAAGTCTCACAGTTTCTGCTGCTCCCTGTCTTATTAACCTATCTCTTGTAGAGCAAAGGCAGTCAAATTAAATGGAAGGAATCAGCGGAGATTTTTTAATCCCCAGATCACAGATCTATATCAAATATAGAGAAGAAAAGGAAAAGAAAGAAGCTACTCATGAAGAGAATTGTAATTACCTTCCCCACAGGGTGCTTGTAGGGATAACTGATGTATGAAAATAGCATAGGGAAATCATTTGTGGTGCTGTCTGCTGAATCTATACAGTAGATGTAGCCAAAATAAGCCACATGTGAATGATTTTGCTGAACCTCCACCATTGAAACAGGTTCATGAAAGAACAGTCCATATCCCAGCTGATTCTGAACAAAAGAAAAAATAAAGCAACTGCCTTTGTTGCTGACTGACACTGTACTAAACATCATTTAACTAGGATGAAAACCTGGCCTAGTGAATCCAGAAGAGATTTAAATAGTCATTATTTCACTCTCTGAGGCAGATCACTTTTTGACTTGTAGAACATTTCCTATTGAAGATGAAATTTTTTTTAGTTCTTAAATACTTTATTTAACATTTGTAAGAAGTATTGTTTCAGATGTGATATTAATTTTTACATTTGCTACAAAGATATCGAATATTAATGTGTCAATTGGCATATGCAATAAATAATAAATTACCAGTTTAGGATATCACTGAAATCTAGAACAACATATTGGAAACACGACTAAAGCATTTCCACAGCATTTGATTAAAATTAATTCTGAGTACACTAACAGTATAATAACATTTAGTGTCAATCATTTTAAAAGTATTCTGTGTCATAAGGGAAGAAAGCCGTTATCAAGTCTAGGAATTAGCGGAAGTGTCAAGAACAAAATAGCCTGTCATACTGCTGCTAATACTGATGCTGCTAATACTAATGCAACCTAACAGCAGATAGGGGCTGAAGTGTGTGCATTTGGGACCAACGAAAGCTGCAGTCTTTGATGCCAAAGGATCATGTAACTGAATACTGCAATTGTATCCTTTCATTTGGTCCTATTCTTTCCCTGTTCCAGATTCAAGGAAGTTATTCTAATGACATGAGTATCTCAGCCTGTGGCATGTCCTCCAAGCCAGTCTCCCCTCAGCTTTACTAGCACCTCATCAAGGCATTGTTTACCTGAACATTTTCCATCTACTCTTCCTTTCTTCTTTGCCTGTGCAGAATCTGAGCCAGTTTCCTTACATTTGAATGCTTCTCTCTTCGCCACGACATCTGTGTTGCAGCACTGCCTGGCTGCTGGGACAATAACAGGCTGAGTTTCAGCATGCCAGAGCACTGGCAGTCTTCCAAAACAATCTTAAACGCATTTTAAAATGATCTTTGGTTATTTCTTGTGAGGCTTTTGAAGACAATAGGCAATTACCAGAACAAATTTCTGTGAATCTTGTGAGGAAAAAAGTTGTTCATATGGTTCCCACTCATCTATCAAAATGCTGCTTTGATAATATTATGTAATGTTCTTTTCCTCATACACCATTGCTCCGTCTCTCCTGCATGCCTTATCCATCAGAAGGAAAACATCTTTCCAGATTTTTCTTGTTTACTCACATTAGATTCATTCTTATTACTTAATATCAAATGTCATTTTGGTAAAGAGGGACATTAAAAAAATCATCACTTTTTAAATAGACTCTTTATTGCTGCTAGACAGATTTTTAGAAGGTATTACAAATTGCACCAGAGAAATCTGACACAGCACATCTCAAATATCAAACCTACATTTTAACCTATTAGAAATCATGAAAGCTATCATAGAAAGTGGGAGACTATGTAGCTGTTGGCTGTTTAAAACCTTATTGATATATGACAGCTTTGCCAGTTAAGCAAAGCCAGAAAATTTCAAAGATATGTTGTTAATCTTTGTTTTTATTCTTTGCATTTTAGTGTCTTACACTGCATATTCATCTTGATATAGCAATTTCATTCCTTTATGTTCTTTCTCTTTTAATCTTAGTTTAGACCTGCTTACTTACAGGATCCATTTTATCTCAGGGGGGAGGGGGTGGGTTTGGGATTTTTTTGCTATTACATTAGTTTTAATTTGTTTGTTGGGACGTTTTGGGGGTTAGTTGTTGTTGTTTTGTGCATGTGTGTATGTGTGTGTGTTCAGCATGGAGAAAAGTATGACATTTCTTATCACCATGAAATGGCATACACAAGACTAGACATACAACATGAACATACCTCACAATAAATGAATGCCCTTCTTTTATTAGCAATGATGATGTTCTGTTATCACCTCCTTCTCTCTGGAAACTGAGATGCTAGAGATAAACTTTCAGGAGAAATTTTTGAAGCAGACAGAGGAATGTTATAGTGGCAACATTTGTAACTCTCTTCATCCTCACCCTTTCCCTTCATCCTTCATAATATTTTCACTCTTAGATTTAATTTGTCCAAACTAAGTTTTATTTAGAAAGTTAAACCACTTTTGTCTTTTTTATTTTTTCTTCACCTCCAGAGGCAAAACCATGGGAGAGAGAAAGATAAAGTGCAGGGATTAAAGTATCTTCATTTTACAGAATCTTTGAATGATTGGGTAAACATGGATTTGCATTTAGCTGATATTATGAAGAAAGATGAGTGAATGTCTTTGACAAACATAAAAGTCCTCAAAATGGTGTTCTATAGTGAACTAAATCACTTAATCAACTTATATTTGCTAAAGTCTTGTTTGGCTATGAAAAATTTAAAGAAAGATTTTGAGAAGGACTGGTTTAGTATTTTTTAATCTAATGTTCCATGGAATTGGAATATTTTATTTAAAAGTGAACTGTTGTCTTCTGGAATTTAAATTTTGGAACTGTGTTTTTTAGTTATGAATGAGTACAATTTAAAAGAAGAGTTTTGAAAAGTCTAACAACATGAAATTAACATTTTATTTCTATAAAACATTTCAGTATGACTTCAAACTAATGTATACGTTAGGTTGACCAGAAACAAATTTATTTTCTTGATACTCCATTTTGGTACAAAAATGGAAGACTTATTCTTCATCCAGAAATAAGCTTCTTGAAACTACAAACATTTTGTAAATGTTTGCAACTTTATGGAAAGTATTTTTTCATTTTCATTTGGTTTCATTTTAAGATGAAGGATGAGATACTAAAGAAAATGCTATATATATGGGCATATGTGGATGACGTTGAGAGGCTGTTTTGGGAACAAAACAAAGACCTTTACGTCAGTATCTGCAAACCTTAAGGGGTAAAGTTTTTTTTTCCCTCCCCCACCTGTCTCTTTGAGGTCACAGCAAGAACAAGAAAAAGACAAAAACATAGAAAGAGTCTTTCAGATCGGAGGAGCAGAAGTTTTACTAGAAGGTTTCCTAAGAGGTTGAACCACCAGAAGCACTGAAAATAAGTTCCCGTGGAAAACCATGTGAATAAATACTTCTGCATCAAAACGGTGGGTGTCATATATAATTAACTTAAACAACTTCAGCAATTCCTAATTTTTAGGTTTTGACAGACTTTCACATTTAATTGAAGATTTTTATTTATAAAAGAAGTAACCATCTTAATAAAATTTATTAATTCTGCCACATTTTAAAGGAAAATTTTTAAATATGTTCGTTTAAGTATGATTCAACCTCCTTCTTTATGGTTAAAGTTCAAGTTGGTCCAAGTCCCTAATGTTCTATTCATATTTTAGATTAGAATAAGAGAAACTGTTCATATGATTCCCACACATATAATTTAATGTTACCAAGGTTACTTCTAGTGCTGTATCATTGACCTCAGCAGTGTTGGTTGTTCATTTTTTTTTAGGTTAATATTTATCATGGACAAATATCTGTTATTTAAAAGTTTGCTCCTACGTACTTATTCCTGTTGCCATTTATCCCCACATCCTTTTCTCATTCTTTATTGTCTCCTCCTTTCCTTCCTCTCCCATCATGTTTCAATGGTGTCGAAATATTCAGAAACAAAAGAAGTGTTCATAAAGTTCCCAAGGTTTAATGTATTTTAAAAAAGTTTGTGATTGTAAGCAATAACTGATATCCAAAGGAGGTCAAATGAACAAATGACATTGAAATTCAATAGAACTGGGCACTTTATTTTCCTTCTTTAAAAACCAAGCTTTAGTTAATAGGAATTCCAAATCTTGATAAATTAAAGTACATATAATTGTGCATTGGTTGGTAACTTACATAATTAATGTTACAAAGGAGATTTATCATATGCAATTTCACAAGTCTCATGACTAAAGATATGTCATTCAAACTATTATATATTTTCATTATATTTTTATTGCCCAGCTCATATTTTAAAAAGCCATCAACACACTTTGCCCCAAACTGCTCTTTGAAAAGAGTGTCATATTCTGCTCATATTGAGATTGTGCCATTTACATTTAAACAACCTAACGTTGTCTATTCATCAAGCTCGCCACTGAGTGAACTGTATTTGCATTGAATCTTAGCCATTTTGCATCACTGCAAACCAGAATATTAGTTCTGGAAACCTGAAAAAAAACCAACAACCAAACTAAACCTCCCGTTTTATTTTAAAAAGCTCTTTCTCTATGCATTTCTTTCTCTTAATCTGCAGGAAAAGCTATACCATTGTTCTTGCCTGGAGCTACACTCTGATTCTATTAGAAGAGCTGGCCCCGAATGAGCTTACTATTTTCACTGGATTTCACACTGAAATACAGAGGGCTTTCAGCAGTGGTCAGCCTCGTGTCTGAACCTGTAACAAATGTAGAGAAGTTACACAGAGCTTAGAGGAGCAGGAAGGAAGCCTGAGTCAAGATGTAAAAATATCAGTTCAGTCCAGCTGAAGCATGTGAAGCAAGTGCATCAGAAGTGTGAAGATCACTCAGCCTCAGCATGAAAACCCACCAGGCAAGAGGTTGACTAGGAGAAGGATCACTCAGCAGTGGGAAGAAGGTAGGCCAGGGCTGAGAACTGACACGAGTAGAAGCTATAAAGTGAGCCTTGAATGTCAGATGTATTTCAAAGTAAAAAATCAGTTAGAAAATCCTATTTATCTCTCCCTAGTCAATAAAAGCACAAAGGTAAGAAACTAGTGCATAGAATACAGCATGTACATTGCCGCGTTGTCAGGACACTCCTGTGAGCATCCTAATAACTGTGAAAATAGTTTTGACAGTTATTGGGCCAAGTTATTAACCCAGAGTTACAAGAGTGATCAGTACAAAAAATCAACCTATATTGTGCATTACAAAGAACTGGCTGTTCTGTGTTCTTTGAAGGATGGACATCACTAGGAGGTGAACTGCATATATGCTGTAGACAATCATCCAGCTTAAAGACTGAATGAGGACTACAGACCGTTCTCAGCAAGGATAGCAACAGAGAAACCTTGCTGAAAGGCACTCAAAAAATGCTATATTACCTCTGGTCGAAAGAAGCAAAAATGATGAAACTACCACTACACTGGTTTGTTGGAGATGATTTTTTTATCAGGCAATGTATGGGGCTATTCAAAAACATATGGAAGAAAGAAAAGTTATAAGTACAGCATAAAAAGTCAATCCTAAAGGCATAGCATGTATAGTAAGAAAGACTATCAAGGACTAGCCTTTTAAGCAAACACTCTTATTTTGTTTTTTCTCTTTTGTTTTGTTTGTTGTGGTTGAACAGGATGGTTTTTGCAAAGAAATATGTATAAGAGACAAATTCTTGTGATGACAGAGAAGTAAATGGATGGCAGAACTGATGATACACTGTATGATGTCAGACAAATGAGAGCAGAGGTATGTTGTTTGATTTAATGACTTAAAAAATAAAATATATATTTTGAGCCAATATTTGTTCTGCAGTACATTGTCACTTGCTTTAATCATCCTACATTTCCATCATAGAATCCTGAAGTGAGATTCATCATGGTGCCGTAGCCATGAACGTCTAAGCAGGCATCCTTAACATTTCTTTCTAGTTGATGAAGAAGCATAGGTACTTCAAAAGAATGGGTCTATTGATTTATTCTAGATTTTACATTAGCGTGAGATGAAATCACAAAGCTGCTTATTTCAATTGACAACGAAGGCAGCATAAAATTGTTTACTATAAGTTTGTCTAAGTCTTTAAAGTGTCTGAAATTACATGAAGCCCACTTTTCAGTTTTGCATAACATCTTTTGTACCCTTCCAGTGAACAGAACTATAACCATTTGACAATGCAGTTTGGTACACACTTTAAACACTGTTGTTCTTCTATTTAAAAGTTTCTTTTTTAATAAATAATTTTATTGATCTGTCATTCATAAAGATCCATGGCAGAACTTATTAAGCCTTACAGTAATACAAAGGAATGCATATGAACTGATGTCTCTTTTTTTGTGTATGTAGCATATATCTTTTAAAGAAAACTGGATATCTATATGTAGATGGGAACATAGGCTTACATATACATTTCTGTTAACTATTATCCACTTTATATGCAAAAATTGGCTCCAACTTATATGAAAGTGGGTGCATTAATTGAAGCATAAATATTCACCCTCAGAGACTGCTAGTAGAATTTAAATCCACTTACAATGCATTTATCAGAACTGATTTAAAATTATACTTTCACTGCCTTTCATTTTCTTTAGGTTTTAATTGTCCATGTGAACAAGTGGCTTGAAGTTGTGATTGATTACTTATATAGACTAACCACTTAAAGAACTATAAAATAGGGAAAGGGTATTGTAATTACATGGTTTCAACTGCAGATACTAGTATTCAAGAAGAGTGATTTTTCAAAGGAAGATCAAGCCTCGCATCAGGAGTCTTTCTCAACATAACTGACACAGTAACTGTCAGTACCAGTCTTGAAAACCACAACAGCTTTAAGATACCCTAGCTGTAATTATGAAATGGTTAGCTTGCTCTCAGTTGTTCTATGGCTATATCTAGATTTATTTCCATATGATGTTTATTTTGTATTAGAAAAGCATTAAAGTCTTGAGAGTTATAAGCTACAAATTTACTTACTTCCATTTATTTTTTAACTGTCTGAGACAGAAACCAATTTCTTTCAACATGCTTGAATAACACCTTTTAAAGATGGCCTAGATCACCCCTGGAAATATTTTACATTATCTCTACAGAAATTATATACAACTATATTGTTACCATTGTATTTTATTTCCTGTGACCTATCGACATATTATTGCTTCAGTCTTTAGTGCTCAGGCCAGCCCTCAGGAGTCCCAGACTTACAGGTAACACAGAAAGTCTGGAGGAAGGAGGACTGTCCCTCGGTTGAGGAGGATCAAGTTAGAGATCAGCTAAGTAAACTGGATATCCACAAGTCCATGGGTCCTGAGGGGATGCACCCACGAGTGCTGAGGGAGCTGGCAGAAGTCATTGCTGGACCACTCTCCCAACACCTTTGAAAGGTCCTGGAGAACAGGTGAGGTGCCTGAGAACTGGAGGAAAGCCAGTGTCACTCCAGTCTTCAAAAAGGGCAAGAAGGAAGACCCGGGAAACTACAGGCCAGTCAGCTTCACCTCCATCCCTGGAAAGATGATGGAACAGCTTGTTCTGGGCATCATCTCCAAGCATCTGGAGGAAGAGAAGGTTATCAGAAGTAGCCAACATGGATTCACCAAGGGGGAGTCATGTCTGACTAATCTGATAGCCTTCTACGGGAGCGCGACTGGACAAACAGATGAGGGGAGGGCAGTGGATGTTGTCTATCTTGACTTCAGCAAGGCTTTTGACACTGCCTCCCACAGCATCCTCATAGGCAAGCTTAGGAAGTGTGGGTTAGATGCATGGACGGTGGAGTGGATTGAAAACTGGCTGGCAGATAGAGCTCAGAGG
>VYXH01004215.1:183500-194437 GCA_013397275.1 Burhinus bistriatus
TGCTGGAGAGGGTACAGCAGAGGGCTACAAAGATGATTAGGGGGCTGGAACATCTTTCTTATGAGGCAAGGCTGAGAGACTTGGGTCTTTTTTGTCTGGAGAAGAGAAGACTGAGAGGGGATCTCATCAATGCTTATAAATACTTAAAGGGAGGGTGCCGGGAGGATGGCACCAGTCTTTTTGCAGTGGTGCCCAGTGTTAGGCCAAGAGGTAATGGGCACAAACTTGAACACAGGAAGTGAGGAGGAACTTCTTTACTTAGAGGGTGGCAGAGCACTGGAACAGGCTACCCAGAGAGGTGGTGGAGTCTCTGACTCTGGAGACATTCAAAACCCATCTGTGCAACATGTTCTAGGTGAACCTATTCTGGCAGGGAGACTGGACTAGATGATCTACAGAAGTCCCTTCCAACCCCTGTGATTCTGTAATCGCATGCATATGACCTGGAAGTTTATAACATGGAATGCAAACAGAATTCCATCTTAAGATGAAGGAGGCCTTGCCTGGACTGATGCAGGAAAAGAAGGTATTCTAAGGGTCATCATGACTTCTCATTTCCTGACCCGCCAAGAGGCTGGAGACACACAAATGGTATTGCATGAACATGAGGGCAGACCCAAAATTTTTGCAAAAGTCTTTCATCAGAGCTCTGTCTAATACCCCAGGTTAACGCTGCAGCTACATCGTTACCAATATTGCATATAACTGTGTGACTGTATATAGCTGTATTTTTAGCAATCCTGCAGGGGAATTTGACACAAGCCCTGTTTGTTCCAGGTACAGATCTGATCCCAGAGCCTTGTTACAGCAATGAGAATTTCTGGAAATCGCCTCTGGATCCCAACAGAAGCAGTTGCATCCCCAGCAACATTGGCAAGCATCCAGCTAGCAAGTGAGGGAAATTCTCCTGTTGAAGAATTTTCCTTTCCTTCCTCAGTGTCCCTTGACTGAAGTTCGGTTTCTACCCTGACCAATATTTAGGCCAAACTCAGCTTCCCAGTTTATCCAGAACACTGCAGCCAGGAGAAAGGAGGAGATATTGCCTGGTAAAAGAGCTCTGGCTGTGTTTGCATTGCTCACAACCTGTGAATATTAGGCATACTAATTAATAATGCTTTGCACTAATATAACTCATTTGATTAAAGGTTCTGAAAGGGATTTATGCGTATTGATTGATGTAACATCATGCTAGATCCTCAATATAGGCAAGCATTGCATCTGTAAAACAATACAGAAACAATAGTGGTTTCAGTCTTCTCTTACTGGTGGAATAAAATCTGACAACTGGAAAAAAGGTTTTTTTAACACCAATAAAATTGTAATTCATAGGTGTAAATTGAAATCACAATGTTGTAAGAGTCTTTTTTGCTCCTAAATTTAATGTGGGCACAAGGAATAAATACATGATTCTGACAGTGGAGTGGTGATTACAAGGAAGTATGGTGTTAAAGTAAATGTCCTGCCATTTTAGCATTCCAAGACAGTAGAACAGAACAACAAATATTTCAAGCTTTTTTTCATTGAAAAATTATATACATACATACATAGGTATGTATACACGTAAGTGCATGTACTTATTAGTTCCTCTAAAAATGAATTTTTCTCCTTAATTTTTCTGGGTTGTCCACTATCCTAAAGATCTTTTGGTCTGCACTCCTCTAAAAACTTTGGCATATTTGCAGAATCATCAGCAGAAAATCTCCATTAGCTATCATTTTATATTTGCATCAAACACTGGTGGTCAGAACAGCAAAATTTTCAAGCCAAACCTCATATGTGAGGGAAGCCTGTTTTTTGAAGGTTTAGTCCTCAGGCAGAAAAGGAAAATCTGTTTATCATCTAGAATATAACTTTGAATTTCTCACTTTGATTACTGATCTTTGTGATAGGATGAAGAGGATTTTTTTTTTTTTTCCAACTGAGACTTCAGTGCTTGCCATTTTATTGATCTTATTAGTAGCTTAGAAAGATCTGAGTTTTCAGACAGCTCCAGCCTATGACAAAGCTGACTGGTATGATGAGGCTTTTTGCCTGATGAAAAGGATTAGATCCACTCTTGCCTGGACACGCACAACCCATCTACTTTGCACACTCAATTAGTTTATCCATATTTTTACAACCCTGATAGCTAAAGCTAGGACCACAGTGCCCTTGAACAGTGTTAGAGGTCAATAATTTCAAAACTAGGAACCAGTTATGATGTTATAAACACAAATTAGCAAGAATTTGAAAAAAATAATACTATCTTTAAAAATTTTATATAGTGGAGTTGTTTATCTATACGTTTATATGAAAGGTAAGGCTCAGTGCATGAAAACAAAAATGCATGCAGAGACATTCCAGTGTCATCCTGACAGGAAGAAAAAAACATTTAACATGAAATATTGTTAGTCATTTTATTGTCAGGCAAAAAACAGTGAGAGAAGAGTTAAAATTATTTCCCGTCAACAACCTGTGGAGGAATAAAAACTATCTCCTAAGAAACCAAACAAACTTTTCAATATGAGAGGGGGGTGAAAGGAAGGGATATAAATTTAATCTGAGCATCAAGTAGTGCGTAAAAGAAAGAGTGAGAAACAGAGACTGCCTAAATAAGCATGGTCTTTTGTGACAGTGTACTGGTTTTGTAAGTCTGAGGTCTTAGGCTTACAGAAGAGCTTGATCCCTAGCCACTTCCAGAGGTAGTCATTGCAAACAGCATGTCAGCTGGAAAAGGCGGAGTGAGAGCAGCCTCTTTGATCTGAGCTCAGGACAGGCAGATGCAGGGAAAGAGTGCTCAGTACGCTGGTGATCCCTAAAACTATGGCCATTTCCACATCTCCATGTAAATATAGCTCCAGAAGCTGTCCAAAGGCACCTGCCCGGGACAGTGTAAGAGCTGGCTGAAGTAGAGGACTGAGGGAAAAGATTCCTTCCAATAATCAGTATTATCCCAGAAAGGTCCTTGTTAGGACTACCTGAAAAACAGAATATGAGAGAAGAACAACAATACTCTCTCTAATAAATCTGTAAAGACTGATAGGAAGTCAGAACAGAAAAGTAAGGGCAAAATAAACTTCTTCAAGTAGATGAGTGGAAAACTGCAAACATGAGGTATTATGAGTGGCATTATCACCTGTTCGCTCTTTGCTTAGCTAGACAAAACTTTAAAAATCTTGGGAAAGCCAGACACACAAATTTGTAACCTTAGAAAGTTTTCCTGAAGTCAGCAAAGAAATCTCAAAGGTAAAAAACTCTACTTATGTAAGGGGTTTTATTCTGAGTTTAGAAAGCCTTTGTGCCCTCAGCATGGTCTCTCAACAACCGAACATCCCATACTGCAGCTATGAGCTTGGCTTTTCAGCCCGAGTCTTTTCTCTTGCAGGAGAGGCCATCATTTTCTTTTCCTTACTTGGTTGGTTTTCTGAAATTTGTGACACCCTTTTGATTCACAATTGGCCTCGTGTACAGAAGATCAATGGGAAGGAGAGGATATGCTCCATTAATCACGAAGCAGTGGTGTAAGTTCTTGTCCCCCATGTACTAAAACAACAATTACAATAAAATTGAGGGATCAAATTTTCAGTTCCTTCTCTACTTGTTTTGCTCCGTGGTGGCTGAAAGAAAGTACTTTTGGTTATTTGTTTTGGTTTGGTTTTAAATACTATTATTCCAGTGGCTTTCTGCTGAAAATAGGCTACTGTGAAACAGCTGCTGTCTTTGTCATTGACTAATTTAAAGGTATTCTGACACGGAAATTGGATATTCAGTCACCTCAGTTTGTCCATGATGCTCTGTCACATTACAGGAAGATATCAAGAGTATATTCAACAGCATTTCTCTTGTTCCTATCTGTTTCCAGGTCTGCAGATTTTTTTGCAGGTTTTTTGGGTTTTTTTTGATTACTGCACTATTTGTTAGCTCAGTTTTACATTCCTGCAAGCACAATTCAAGATTTTTTCTTCTGCAAAGCAATTTAGAAAGTTAAACTCCCTGACAAAAATCCCATGATTCACAGAAAAGAAAAGGTCATAAGGTTTGCCTCAATTTCAATAATCAAAGGAGGTCGAGAAGGTTCCTTTTAACTCTGAAAGAAGAGTCTTACTGGTTACTGTGCTGCAGCATTGAGCTAATTCAGTTCTTATTAAGGCTTTAATATCAGCTCTCAGGCAAAATATTTCTTCCTTGACCTTCACCTACGTGATCATTAATGTATAGGACTACACACTACAACAGCAACGGGACACAACATAAAATGTAATGTGGATTGTCCTGCAAGATATTTGAAGACAACTGAAAACATGGCTTATTTTTAATGGAAGGTAACAGGGAAATAGAATAAATGTTTTTTTTCTTAGCTTAGTCTGTCACTGCAGTACCACATAGTTATAGTTTCATTGTTAGTGTACACAAAAACACCACTATTGTTACAGACAGGTGTTTTCAACATATGAACTGTTCTTTCAGATATATTATATCTTCATAAGAAATCACGTTGCCATAAATATTCACACTGAATAAAATTCAGTCTACTTTCTAATTAGAATCAATATATTTAATGACTGTCCTAGCTTCAGATGGTTGGAACTCTTCATAAAGCTAACCTGACAATTTTTGAAACAAATTAATAAGAGTTCTGTAGCAGAATCACAGAATGGTTGAGGTTGGAAGGGACCTGTGGAGGTCATCTGGTCCAACACCCTGCTCAAACAAGGCCACCTAAAGCAGGTTGCCCAGGACCATGTCCAGATGGTTTTTGAGTCTCTCCAAGGATGGAGACCCCACAGCCTCCCTGGGGAACTTGTGCCAGTGCTCACAGTAAAAAAGTGTTTCCTGTTGTTCACATGGAACCTCTTGTTTTTCAGCGTGTGCCCCATGCCTCTTGATAACTTGAAACATTCAAAGTATGTTTAAAGTCTTTGTGTCATATAAAGTTTAAATAAAACATAAAATTTGAAATACATACCTCAAACAATAAAACATTTTAAAGAAAAAGATTAGCTGTGAAACTTATTAAGGTATCCAGGCACTCAGAATTTGTTTTCAACTGTATGCAATTCCTAAAATACTGATACTATAAAAAACACTCTTTTCTTCTTCTCATCTACAATTTGGCTCGTTTTATACAGTTATTAAGGCTCAAACCAAGCTAATTCTCTCTGTACTCCTTCTTATGAGAAATTTTTAGCGGCAGTAGAAATTAAGAGAGCAAACATGAAAACGAAGGAAATAACTATCTGATATGTACCAAAAAGTATACCAGCAAATATATACCTAATAAAACAGCCTTATACATTTCAAGTGCCATTCCCCAAACAAACAGACCTTTCTGAAAACAGAGGTTGTAAAGTTAGCAGACTGACAATTGCTGAGCACGTTCATCCTGTGCTGGACTGTCTTTCTCAGACATGTCATAAATAAAATAATTTGATGCTGAATAAAAGGATTATTTGCTTTGTGTGTAGTAAAAGAATAAAATAATGCAAGAAAAATTATTTTCTCCCCTCAGAAAAGGGCTTGCAAGACTTCTGTGTGTGGGTGAGTGAATTAGATGAAGCAGGCACAGCATTGATAAGCTGTACTTACTGGTTGAAGCTTGTCAGGAATTAGATCTTAATACTGAGTCACTGAATCAATATTTAAGTGTTAATATGAAGATTAAGAATCTAAATCTAGATTTCTATGTTTAAATAAATATGTACTTGTGTAAATAGTTTGTACAATTAGCAGCATTTACAAAATACCGAAGCAGGTTCTAAACCTAAAACTATAAAAAACCTGTCATATTTCACAGTAAGGAAAGAAAAAGTGATTGAGTACCTTTAAAAAAATAAATAAAATTAATAATATAAATTTTCATTAAGGAAAGATTACACAAAAACATGATCTGAAAACAACAGTTTCCATTAGGTTTAGTTATAGAAATCAATATGTACTGTTAAGGAAAACTCCAGTCATTTTTCTCATTAAATACTTTTTCTGAAATAATTCTTTTGTCATGGAGATGTTCAGATTATATTCCCTGAAATTCAAATATCTGTTAATATGAGAGAGTATGAATACTTTCTCACTGGTGTTCTGGTAACCATGGAAATTTGGTTGCATACCTATATAGGGTCTCTTTAAATAAGGGAGTATAAATGAGGCAGAATCAACTGATCTATAGCAGAGGTATATGTTTTCTGCAGATTAATTTTCTCTATTTACTGATTTGAAAAAAAAAGCGCAAAGTTAACTTAAAACAATTATTTCCACTGACAAGCAACTAACATAAATCTTCAGCAAAGCCAGCCAGGAGCAGGAAAATCAATTTATTCAAATATCTGGGCAAATTTGTGTGATAAAAAGGATAAACCTAGCACAAGCATTTCAACAGTAGATTTTTCCTGAGAACAATTAGGCTGCTGCTCACTGTCTCTTAACAGAAGTAGCAACTAGGCACTATGCTGCAAGATTTCGGATTATTTTTCAGTGATTAAAATCACAGCGTACTATATGGAAGTAAAACTCCAAATCCTTCTGGATTCCCAGTCAGGTCCATGGGACTGCAAGTAGACAAGCACCTTCTAGCACGTTGATCACAGTGGAGCTCTACGCAGGCACCGGCCTGTGATCCCAGGCATCACGCTCTAGGTCAGACTGGTCTCACCGCAGCGTCTCTGAACCTCTTCCAGGTCCCCTTCAGGGACCTTTCATGGGAATGGTTTTGACTGAGACAAGACATATGCTGCTGGGGGACAATCCATGAACTTAATAGAGGCTCTCACATCCAGTAGAGAAGGTAGTGGAGGGAATGTATAATCATACCCAGGAAATTAGGGTCCATGGAGTGTGAGGGGAAAAATTCAGTCTTTTCTGCCCTCTGGTTAGTACTTCTCACACAGCAAGTTCTCTGTGCTTTGTGCTGAAAATTTCAGCTTAGGAAACATATAGTTTCAGTAGCAGTCAATTGTCTTCAGGGTTTTTTTGTTTATTTTTATCACAGCTAGGTAATAGATATGACTTTCTGTACAGATACGTGTCATTAGCATTACTCTTGTTTATCAGGAAAGTAAAATTTACAATATAAATCAGGTAGGAACAGTAAAGGAATTTAAAGCTTGGCATTGTTTTGCAATGACTAGGCTTCACTGTCTCTAACAAAGCCATCTTTAGCTCAAAGTGCAATAGCAAAGAAAAGCTGTGAGTGAACACTCAGCACAACACATTGTCAAGGAAGAACCAGCAGTGTGATCCAGTGTGTAAAGGGGGCTTTTCAATTTTCTGCTTGATTAAAGAATCTTTTCTCTGGTCTTACTATCCTACTACTATATGTTCATTACACTGATGTAGCTCCTGCAGACTCTGGCTCAGTTTTGTTCTACTGTACTTAACTAGATATTTTTGGTGTCAGCACTTTTGCAGGAACCAGCTGATCATTTGTTTGTGTAAATTAAATCTAACAAAAATATGTTAATTAATACTGGCTGTGAGTGGATTATATCTTACTATCAGGGTAGAATCTGAAAATCTGTTAATGGTTATATAGCTATGTAATGTTAATGAAAATTGTTATTTTTCTATTAATTTATCTTCACATATTGTGTAAGTTTAATCATTGTCTCAGAGACTGTAATCTCATATGCAATAACATCCATTTTAAAAATAATGTTTATAGTGAGTATATAGAAATACACTCAGAAGACATTTAAATGCAAATAATCTTTTTAAGAGTGCTGACTGAAAATCACTGAAAAATACAACTAGCAGTATGATTGGAAGAAACAGTTATACAATAATTTTCCAGATAAATCCTAGTCCTCACATCAGCATAGACACAATACAAACAGTCTTATTGTCTAACTCAGAGATTATTTCACCATTAAAATTAATAAATTATGATAGGTTTTGACATTATTAGAGCTTGGTGTAGTATTTACTGCAATTGAACATGACATTCTTGTAAAATGGTACAGTGTTGCAGACTGTATGGCTGTAATTGAGCCTTCTGACAGTTCTCATCAAAGACAACAGAAAAATCACAAGCGAAAATAGTGCCCTGATTTTTATCTGTATCTCCAGAGATGTCAACCATTGTCAGTCATCTTTTCTGATACAAACACTTTAGTCTCACCAATGTGGGTACTGAAACTCTGACTTTACAAACACCGCAAGTGCTCTGTTGTCCTACACTTGTTGACAGTGTATCACTCACCTTAAGTCTCCTCCAGAGACGCAACCTCTGCACTTTCTGAAACTACTCATAAGACAGTTTTCGGCATTACAGATGGAATCTACAATCGGTTTTATGAATAGTCTTCATAATGTTTCTTCTTTGTACAATGTCTTCAATTCAAGGATCCTATAATAACTGATTAGACCGAAAAATTCACTTTCGAAACAGCATATTTTCCTTAGTTTACAGAAGAAGGTATTCTCTTCAGGAGATTTAATCTATTCAGTTCCTTGGTTAAAATAACACAGTCTGAACTTCTAAACATCATTCTTCCTCTATTCCTTATCATGATTCAAAGTTTGTTGAAATTAAGTTTTTCTTCCACTGAATCCACTGAGCTTTGGATCTGAAATTTTGAGTCTTTTTATACGGGTGGGTACATTCAGCATTCACCTGAGACTGAAGATCTAAGTAAGAGAGACTTTGCACCTATTATAATCATTTTTAAAAGGCATGAACTCTTCTCCAGTTCTTCATCCAATCAGGTTAATTTCACCTCGATGCGTCAGTGAAGGTTTTCTTGAGCAACAGGTAGCAATTACTGAATGCATACTGTCCAGTGACCTCAGTAAGGTATCATTCTTCATTCTGCTTGTGAGCTTCCTTTTAATAGGCAGAAAAGATTTATGATTGACAGAGAATACATCCAAGTTATGAAATATTATTCTGTCATTGCAAGCCACTTAATGGCTCTACTGGGAAACAAAGAAATGAACAAAACAACAAAAATGCACAATCTAGCCAAACCAGTACCACATCATTATAGATCAGTAACGGTAATTTATCTTCCCNATTGTTGATAATCAACAATGATACTGTTGATAAAGTACTCACCTCCCACCCCCCCCCCAAAGAAGTAGATTTCATCAGCAATATCAAATAATCATTTATTGTCTCATTTGCACATAGATGTCCTTAGTGTTCATGGTACTTTATAAGACAGGGAAGACTACACCCCATTTTCCCAGTGGAGAGCTACACAGGTTGTTCTACTGCAAACCTTGCCTAGGGAGGATTACGAAGAAGGAAGGTGGGAAATCAGGGGATGATTTTCACCTAATCACTTAACTATGCATTGGGTAGAAGCAGATGCAGTTTATCGGGAAACTAAAATGATACTCTAGGATAAGATGCCAATATTATTCTTGGTGATATTAATTTCTGGGCTTTGGAGGTAAAGTCCTTAATTAATTCATTTAAAAGATATCTTGTGAAAGAATCTTAATTAGATTAAATCATTATTCCAGGAAGCAGCGTGCCAAATTACGCAAAGCTAATTAGGGTAGTCAGGAAATTGGCCTATCCACCAGTTTACGGGCAACATGGGTAGTCTTTTATCTGTAACTATCTCTTTGCCAGCAGGAACAGCATTTTATTTGAATTTATCAAAGGCCTGGGAATAATTCCATTAACAAAGACTCTGAATAAAAGCAAGCAGAATTAGTCTCCCTAGCATATTGAGAATTGTTTAATGTATTTACAGTAGTGAGTCATTCAAAAATACCTGCTAAAAATGTTATGAACAGTGACATCTCAGAAAAAATGTTTTATTTGAAACATCAGTTTGCACTTTTATTCCAGGGAAAAGACTAAACAGACCTTCTTTGTCCTATTAAACATCATTTTAACACTAATGGCAACCATTAACTAGGAAGACAGAATGGAAAGTTTTCAAATTTTTATTTGTTTCTGAATTTTAGCTTTTCAGTAAATTATAGTTATTCTATTAATAGAGCAGCACTAGTGCTTTATTAAACAATAATTAGTTAATTATGTCTCATCAGCAGTCATGCTGTTAAGTGAAATTTACTAATGTACTTTTATTTCATTTGTAAAACATCAAAGCAAAATCAATTTATCACCAGACATTAAAAAATAAGTGATTAAAAAAAGACACAGCCAATGACAGTATCTTGCCCACAACCACATGATGATGTTCTCATAACAAGTAATTCACAAATCATCTACTTGACAATTTAAACAAATTTAATTTTTTTACTCGGCAATGAGAAAAAAAAAACAACAAAACTTAATGCTGAAAAGGAATAATATAAGGAGCATATTTGCTATAGGTTACCTCCGGTAGACAGCTGAGCACCACATGGCCGCTCGCTCACTCCCTCCAGCTGGGATGGGGAGAGAATCAAAAGGGTAAAAGTGTGACAACTCGGACTGAGATAAAGGCAGTTTAATAGATAAAGAAAAAGCTGTATGCTCAGGCAAAGCAAAATAAGGTATTCACTCACTACTTCTTATCAGCACGCTGATGTTTAGCCATTTCCAGGAAAGCAGGGTTTCATCACGCATAATGGTTTGTTAGGAAGACAAATGCCGTAACTCCAAACATCTCCCCTTCCTCCTTCCTCCTCAGCTTTTATTGCTGAACATGGTGTCATATGGTCAGTTGGGGTCAGCTGCCCTGGCTATGTCCCCTCCAACTTCTTGCTCACCCCCAGCCTACTCGCTGGTGGGGTGGTGTGAGAAGGAGAAAAGGCCTTGACACTGTGTATGCACTGCTCAGCAATAGCTAAAACATCCCTGTGTTATCAACAAGGTTTTTGTCACAAATTAAAAACATAGCCACATACAAGCTGCTATAAAGAAAATTAACTATGCCATAAAATTAATTACTCCAGCCAAAACTGGTACAATACTGTATATTCCATACTGACTCAAATGAAAAATAAAACTTTTATGAAGCCAAAGGAGAGGAGGAGAAAAAGGGCGGGGGGGGGGGGGGGGG
>VYXH01004215.1:194462-212377 GCA_013397275.1 Burhinus bistriatus
GGTGTAATCACAAAGACAACAAAAAGTTGTTTCGTCCACCGTCCACCGTTGGAGGAGGATTTACTACCCTTTGCCTTTGAAATCCCAAGTTATATCCTCTGGTGACTCAAGCCTGTTTTGCAATTAAATGTCTATTAAAATGTCATTGCTGTGCAATATCCCTTCTCACCTTTCCTCTCCTAATAGCATAGCAGACTGCAAGATGTTTTCACAACTCTACGAGATGGATCTTTCATATTTAGTACATACATTACTAATACTGAAACACTAGATTCCTCCATATCCACAAAAATACAGACAAAAGACACAAAAACATCTAAGTAAACACAAGCAGGAATGCTGTAGTCTTAGCCAGTCTACATATTCTACTCTTGATCTCAAAAAGGACGCATGTATTCCTAGGGAAATTGTACAGAACATTTTCTCTTACAAGGTAATAAAAGGAATGGTTTCAGATGTGACTATAGAGCACATATTTTCATATTATTAACAGTTCTGCCACTGTTTCTTTCCATTAAATAAGTTACAACAATTGGTTATATTTTAATATAAGTTAATTAAAAACAGATTTAGTAAAGTATCAGTATTTCGCTTGCTCATACAAACTACCTGAAATATTCAAGACTGGCTGGTTCCATAATATTATAGTCTGGATTGCTGTAATGTTAGTACCAAACCGGATAAATCATTAAGGGAAAAAAGCGCTTATTGTGCATTGTATTGGGACTCAGGCCAAGAAAAAAAAAAATTGCAATATTACTGCAATATTTGCAATCACTTCTAAAGAGACGAGAAAACCAGGGTTCAAGTAAGCAAAGTTCCTGAAATCTTGTAATGAAACTCTCTTCACTATTATTTTTTCCGCTCAGTGCCTGGGTCACCAGCCAAATTGTACACCTATGCCCTGCTTGTCTCTCCTCTGTTTACATGAAAGTAGATGCCAATTCACTTGATATTTTTATATACTGATTTTCAGTCAGTGCTGCTCATGCTTATTTAGTTGCTAGCTTTTTTTGTGTAGTGACGGAACTTTCCTCAAACCTTCCCTTATAAACTCTTACTAGCAGCTTAACAAAGCTGTAATAACCATAGAGAGTTGATACGTGGTTAACGTGCATCAGGTCACTCAGTCAGGGCCAATATGGAATCAGCATGAATCTCACTGTCTAGTAGCATGTGAAACTGTGACTCCTAGCAAGGCACGAACTATTTCTAGTGTAGGAATATACTTGCCATAAATCATGCCAACTAGGAGATAGGCAGCAAAAGTGGTTATGAATCTTGGGCATTTTGAGGTCCCTTGGAAGAAACATCTTCTATTATCAAAGAAAGATTGTATTTTATCTGCTTTATCTTTCAACAAGAGCAATTAAAACAATGGAGAATTTATAGAAATTTAAATATTCATTGCCTGTTTTATAGATATTGGTATCCAATCCTCGGTTTATACAAATACCACTGATGTATGTGTTCAGTACTGAAAACAGAAAGCATAAAAAGTATGTTTTGCAAAATATGAAATTGCAAAATCATATATGGCTAACAAATCATAGTCTGTAAGATTAATCATGAGTTATAAAATATGTAGCTTCCATAAAACAAGTATGAATCATGGCAGAGAATAAAAACCTCATGTGGTTCCCCAGTAATAGGTACATATTATGTCTCTACAACATTATAGCTATTAATAACATATCTAGATCACTGTGTATCAATTAAAAGGCAGCAATCTGGAATGAGCTTGAAACCAAAGTCTTCTCCTAATTAAGGATGAAAAATTCTGGTTTATAGTACATTTGCCTTTGCTGTGTTTATACTTGATTTTTTTAAAAAAAAGCTCTGCCATGGTGAACTCTTGTTTTTCTTTCCTTTACTTGAAAGTATTATGAATCTGGGTGGCTCACTTAATCTTTTTAGCTTTCCAGTTACACATCATAGTAGTATTTTCTTTAGTTAGCTGAATAGGTATGACCTGGCTGATAAAGAGAGCTGATTAGTACAAAGTTTCGTTTTCCCCTGGGCACTCTTCAATGTACAGTAACTTCTTGCAGCGTCATTTCTCAAAGTAAAGTTCAGTTATTGGCAGAAAACGTCAGTTGTCTTTGCTAACCATCATGACTTCATTTTGTATCAGCCTCCTTGGTAGCAACATCATCAATGGTGTTCAACGTCAGAGTCTGGTGGCCAGCAAAACTTGGCCATGAGTCTCATGAACATTCACAAGTAAATTCCACTTATGGGCTTGATGGTAGTATGCAAAGCAACCCCTGCTTTTCAAAGGCTATGTAAAATTCTACTGAGCCAAAGAACCTTCTTCCATCAAGTGATACTTTTCATGAAGTGGTTGATTTCCAGGAAAGGCTTAGTATGGACAAACAAGCATTCTCCAAATGAGTATTTTTCCTACCAGCTCTACTATTCTTCATCTTGGGTCAAAGGGACTTTTAACTATCAACCCAAGTCCATACATCAAAGCAAGTGCAGTAAGAGCTGTCTTGTTGTTCATCTGTTTTTCAACCCATTCTAGCTGCACTAGGTCAAGTATTATGGGACCACAATGGAGCACACTGGAAAACTAGTACATTGTGACAATCTAGTTTATAATATTTTTCGTCATTATTATTCTGCTACTTTTATTCTTACTTTAATTTCCCTGTTTCTACTCTCCTACCTACTTGTCTCAAGTAAATTATTTCTCTGTGTGTTCATTCAGTGTGTTATGTTGAATAAGACCTTGGGAGACAGCTTTATAGAGGGAGGAAAGGCTGATCATTAATTATATTAATTATAGTGCACTCAGCACAGTCAGTATGTTCAGGCTTCTGGAGACATCTAGTGAATATTTAGTTGTAGAGTATACTCAGTATTGGCATTGGCATTAACACTTCCACAGTAACACTTCTGCACCTGCCTGACATAGTCAGATTTGATGTTTATGCTTTTAGAACCATATTTGGAGGGTAGGTGGGATACTGAAGAAGACATGTATGTATGTCTCAACCTACTTGACCTAATCTTTGTAAGCTGTCAATTGGCTTCTCATCGCCTTACAAGTCAGAAGTATCATCAAATTCTTGTGTAGTGCAATGGGACTCTCGTCATTCAGTTCACTGAACATTAACTAGAGAATCTAGTAATGCAGCTTTCTCACTTGTGTAATGCATTTGACACATTTAACTTTGAATCATTTAGCCTTATTTTGTATTTCAATCTGAGATCAGCAGAGAAACAGCAGCATCTAAGTACTGTTATTAATTATGAAGTCAAAGGTTATTCAATGCTTTGTTTAAGCTCTTTAGTGGTGAAGTACACATTTTACCAATTTTTCATGTGCAGTACTGTTTTTGTACTCCCACCAGCTCTTTGTTACAGTGCATTATGGCATTAAATATAATTTCAGAGAATTGCAGTTATCCTATGCTTAATTGACTCCAGGACACAAAATTAATCATTTCACAGGCCATGTTCATTTTATTTCTCTCTCTCTCTCGAGTATAATTATGTCTTTATACTGGATAGACACATGATCTACTGATAAAATTAAGATATTAATTACTTTCTCTGATTTCTTTAATATCAGATATGGCACTTACTGTAGGCCAGTCTAATAAGATCAAGGCAGATACTTAAAAAGCTTTAAACTGTATTGTTTGCTGCTTTCACTTTTGGATTATCAATAAATAGAGTATTATGTCTTCATTTTTAGGGCATAATTTATGAAACATTTAAAAGCCCCACTTTAGGTAGCAAAAATTCCTTGGTCAATGTCACCCAAATCCTGTACTCTTGAATATACAATACACTCTGTTTCAGCCAATGGATAGATGGGAGGTGATGATACGGTACAATATCATGAAGCACTCAGATCTCTCACTATGTGCATGAGATGGAGTAATAAGTTAGGAGGAAAAGGAAAAAATATTTTGCTATTGTTAAATGGTTTATTATTGCTAAATATTTTTTTTATTTTTGTTAATAATATTTTAACTTAATTACAGTATAGATGCAAATATTTTTATCATTAAACCTAGTCTTAAAGCAGCTGGTTTAGACAAGAAAATACCTGGGATGTTAAACTTCTATATTGTACCTGCCATTAATTCAGTCCAGAATTTTTTGGTTTAAGTTAAAGGTACACATTTAAATTATATGCTTTCGCAGCAAGAAATGTGTGTGTCTCTTGGCAATGCTAATCCAAATAGGCTAGAAAACTCTTAATTCTCTTGGTATGGAATATTGCCACTGCATTTAAAAAAAAAAAAAAAGGGTGGTGCACTTTATTACCAGTAAAAAAGATAATTCACAAAAGAGAAGTTTGGACAATTAATTCTATGTGCCCTGCCTTGCCTTTCCAACCCTCACCCTCTAGGCTGCTGGATATACAGAAGGAAGGGAGAAGGTCTTCTTGGTTCTCAGTTTCTCCAGAACTTTCTTCATCAGAAGAGCAGAAATAAGCTATTTTACAAGATGTCAGAATACACAGCTTATGAATAAAAATGAAATAAGAAGAGTCAACTAATATAATTTACTTTGCTCAGGAAGAGACAGGCTGGTGCTCATTTGGGATGAAAACCTTGATCTCACTCAGAATCTGCAGGTCAATGAAAACCCATTTCTGAACCTGTGAACCCTCTTCCATGAATTCAGAATAATTCAGAAACTGTTCTTCCAGATGAATTTCATAAATATGAAAATAGCTGCACCAATCTTCAGAATGTTACTGGATCATTACTGGACAACTATTAAATAATACATAATACAGTAATAATAATACTCATTTTCCCATAGCTTTGAAACAGGTCTGCTGCAGTTTGCTTGTGTCTTCAAATCTAAGGTTGAGCCTGAAGGCTAGCTATTTATATAATTTTCAAATGATAGAAAATAGGATAATTTAAGCCACAATGCTGCTATATTTTAAATTATGTATTCACCCTATGTGACACTGTTCTTCGTTCATCACCCAGCCTGACTGAATGATCAGTTCTGTCTTCTTGTGTTTTCAGGAGCCTCTTACATAGTAACATCTGTGCGAAGATCTGCATGCAGCAAATGGCTGAAGAATACAGAAATCTGTGTATGAAAATAGATAAACATGTTACACCAATGTATCTGTCACATAATTTGCATATATAGGTATAGTCCTTTCAATATATGTATGTCTGTAGAAAAACTTTTGCATGCAGCTCTGAGTTTTACATTTTATATCTATACTACCTATGTTTATGATTTATATTTATTCCATTTTAGCGATAGAACCTATTTAGAATCCTCTGTCTTTCTTGCTCAAGTTCTAACACCATGTTCTGTAATGTTATATAGTTTTATAAATCATGATCTAATGAGCTTTTATTAGTTCATGCAATGAAAATAGGGCTTGTAGGTTCCATAAATCAGCTTCAGTTATGCACTTTCTTCGTTGCCTTCTGGTGGCTCTCACACATTTTGCCCAAGTTGAAAACTCTGTAGTTTAGCCAGAGACCCCTCTATTTTCCATTCTGTCTCTCTGCTCTGATGTACCTTGCTTCAGCCACTAAACTTTCCTGAATAGGTCATCTCTCAAGCCTTGCTCATGGTGTTTCCATTGTTCATGTTCATTTCCCTTTCACACCTTTAAAAAAAAAAAAAAAAAAATGGGACTAGAGAGACTAGAAATACAAGCCTTGCAGCCTGAAGCTCCAGGAGTTAACAACCTTTTCCTGTGCACAGGTACAAAGAGAGGGAAATGACCACAGAATTGCTTCACAAACGAGGACTATGTACCTAATTATTTACTGGAGTTCTAATGAGAAAAGCATGAGCTCTCTGGCAGACAGTGTATGTGGTTTTCTACTCCAGGAATATTTGGGAGTCTTCATGAACACAGAGTCAGATAATTATGGAAACTGAACTAGAGAAGGAATATGACATGAGGTGTTTTAAATCTTGATAAAGACTTTGTAAAAGATCCTCTCTCTCCTGTTGATCCCGGGCTGCTGAGAAGACTTCAGTTGTGGGTGAGACAGTTCTCAGACCACAACTCAGTGCTTTAGCAGACAACCAGCAGAAAGGGTGTTGGAGAAATCTCCACATTACTTAAATAAAGGATATTATTACAGCTGTACTAGACGAGAATAGGACATGACCAGGCAGATCATCACCAGGAATAAGTGTTAGGCCTGCTTGGTTGCTTATCACACCTGTAGGTTTATTACGAGGATCACGGATACAAATTGCTAGGTGGGTATTACTGGACTGGAAAAGGAGAATTATGAGACAAAAGTCCTTTGAATGTTTACACTACTGATGAGAGGGTGAGATAAGCATGGGTAAATCACTATGATGAGTGCTTTTCATATTTATCTGCTGGTGTAGTGGTTTTTTCTTGCTGAAGAAAACTTTTTTGTTTCACATGTATACTTGGAGTTTGAAGGAGTCAGAGAAGATTTTCAAAGGTCCCAGAGGTTCTGGACAGGGGCTCAAGACACAGATAAATGGGGATTTTTTCTTATTGCTTTTTTTAAGAAAAATTCTGGAATGAAGTTTTTTGTACTCCTTACAGCAAGAGACTAAAGAGTTGCAAACAACAGGACAGAAAATAAAATATACATAAAGGAAAAATAAACCAGATACATATTCTGACATGAAAATCAACAGTGATGAGTCAGATCTAAGGGTAAAGGAACCAGAATAATAAATATTAGTCAATGAGATAGATGAATATAAAATATCTAGGTGGCAACATGAAGCAGTGAAATAAGTATGCATTTCTACAGTAGTACAAGTTATAAACTCACAGATCAAGTGAACATCCACGTAACTGAACTGTATGGCTTCATGGCCATCACCTATTGGAATAATAAATGCTGAAGGAACATATTTTTTAACATGAATATTTGGATATAATTTATATAAATGATAGAATTTAATTTCATGAGAACAAAACGTAGGTTGTCTTTCAAGAAATCTTCCAGAGAGCAATATTTATCTTACGGCGCAAACTTTGAAGAATAATAATCAAGAACTACTTCTTTACCCTGAATCATAGTTTTACATCTTGCTGCGGTCAGGTTTCCTGTCCCAATATTTAGGTTCAGTGCTGTCTAGTGACATCTACTCTGGTTTTATTTAGCCTTGCAAGGAACTGCACTTTTTGAATCAGCTAGATAAACTTCTGCTTTATCTTTTAGAATGCTCCTAATTCTCACGTGTTGAGGGAGGAGGCTTGAATATGTAGGCAGAGGATACCCTAAGCATTCAGAAATAGAGTTTTCAATGCAAAAATTTAAAAGTCAAAATGTGATTGTTAATATCTCAATATTTGGAAATATCTAGTTTCAGAAGACCTGATTTGTTATGACTTCAAAATAGCTGTATTAAGATACTAGGAAGATGCTAGTGTCATGGTTAACTTCCTATAACCTACTGGTCTCAAAGCAATCCAACTGTAAGTCTTCTTGGTCTCTATTTTCATTCATTTGTTTGGTTGCTTCCTGTGAAGATCCAGCCTCTCTTGACAGAAACTGCTGGTTCCATTTCATCCTCTTTTATCATTGCTACAGCAGTTCAGTTCAGTTCAGGGTTACACTGTGGCTTGATTTGTGCTTTCAGTTCTGATGGAAATGAAATTCAACATGAAGGGAAAATATTGATGCTGCTTCAAATCAGTTTTCTACCTGAAACACTGTCTGGTACCAGTGTGCTTGAAACTGGGCTCGGATGTGAAATATAAAATGAAGAAGGTGGCATATACAGCATATGGCATTCATAAAATACAGCAAGTTTAACAGACAGTATTATTTGGAGTTGCTTCACTTCTATCTATGTCTGTGATCCTTTATTATGCATGTCTGAAGAGTCCAATATCCATCAGAGTAATTATAAATGCCTTAAGCGCTCAGAAAATCTCTGCTGTTTCTACTACAATCACTCCCAAAGTAATTAAAATTCTTTAAAATACATTTTGAACAGAAAACATAAGGACTTTCTGAATGAAGAAACTTCTTATTAAAATAGAATCAAAGAAATAACTGTTGGATAAGGAATAAACCTTGGTGGCCTTTAACATCAGAAGAAACGTGTTCTACTTCAGGCTGCCTCATACTGCCAGGGGTTCTGTGACAGTAGTTCAAAACAACCAAAAGAAAAGTGTCACTTCTGTACACAATGTTGCTAATGAAGTGCTAAAATTATTTTAGTCCATAAAATTCCTCTGAAGAGAAATGTAGGTATTTAATAAAAAGCATCTTTTGCCCATAGTCAGCTATGTTTATTTAAAAAAAAATAAGTTTATGATTTTTCCTGGTGCCAGAAAAATTACAAAAACTTGTCAGATAATTTTAAAGCCTGTACTTTCTTTTTCTAAACAAAATATAGCTCAACTTCAGGTTGGTGTGGGGGCTGGGCTTTGGTTTGAGAAGGGTTCTGCATATTTCCAAATGGGGGTATTTCTGTCAATTATCTCTGTGTTGTAGTATGACCTTCATTTTAAGTAGGAGAGCTACTGTTTTCCTGTTAAAACATAAAAATATTTTTGAAAATATAGTCTTTGTGAAACTGTTTCTGGAGAGTTTGTCTTGTAGCTCCTTTGGTAAGGTGCAAATCCAGGCTAGTTTAATAACTTAACAGGAATAGCTCAGTAGGAATTGTAGACAACTTATCAACTGTGTGGTACTCTGCAGATATAAATTGTTTAATGGCAGAAAAAGAAGGTTTCAGTGTAGGAACCAAGCGTCTTTTTACAAACATCTTTGGACACAAGAGAGATTATGACCATTTTGCATGAAAGGGAAACAAATGCGGAGAGGCAAAACACTTCCCAAGAACAATGACATCTTAGCCACGCTTGAATATCTGAGAAAGGACTTCAGTTTTGAAGTTCATGATTTACATTCTTGGGTTCTGAATATTAGGCTCTCCTCTTAGGTACAAAACTTATAGTGAAACATGTACTTAGCCCCTCATTTCAAAAATGACTCAAATCAAATCTAGTTTTCTGGATTCTGCTAAGACTGTTTTCCGGAATACACCAGTACAGAAAATTTACTTATCTGTAATAGAAAAGTGTGGGTTATTTTCTTATTGACAGTATGCTTTGTTTAGTTCTTTGATTTTGCTTGTTTGTACTCATGTTATTATAGAAGAATAAATTTCTGAAATTATGAAAATCCATTTTTTTGAAATCTTTCCAAAAAAGAATTGCATCCAAGTCACTGTTACAGAATTCCAGCCAAGGGACTTGCCTTTGTGCGGAATTAGCTGCCTCCAAATGCTTCCTAACAAGTGACATGGAGGCTCTGGGGTTCGATATGTGGTTCGCTGCCCTTCTCATTCTCCATAATAACACCAGGAGTTTTCTTTTCTCAGAAGGGCTTTTGTTACTGTCGCTGCATCAATCATTCTCATATTTCCAATTCAGTTATTCAAGATCCTTAGGGTTCTATTGTTAATCTTCATTAATGTATTTCCAACTTTCATAACCAATTTAATTTGAATTCTGAATAAATCAGTGCTGCTTACAGAGGACATTCTTATTTCTCTTTCTGCATGCAACTGATTTAGACTCTGGGAAGATCATCTGCAGTTACTCAGAATTCCTTGAAATTCTGGTCTCGCCATGATAAAATATGCATAATTAAAAGTGAAAATTTTCTTAAGCTTGGAAACTCAATCTACTTGGCTTTTCATCTCTCTGAAGAGCTGTGTGAGGGGTAATCATTTAAACTCAGTAATTTGTACCTCCCTAGCTTTTATTATATAGTCAGCAGGTGAAATCTTACATGAGTAGTCACTTTACTCATGTAATACATTGCCTATAACAAAGCAGGTTACATTTATGGCATTTCACATCGGCTGGTGAGCTGAGGCATGAACTCTAGGCTGCACACTGGTCTGTTCCCAGGCAAATAACTGGTGGCTCTGGGCTGGGCTGAAATGGTGTCCTGGGCCACGGGCAGAGGCAGGGCAAGGGCCCAGGAGAGAACAGGCATGACCAGGAAAGCCTCTGAATACCCTCAGGACCCCGACACTTCAGGGAAAATTCTATTTGCTTTTTTTATTTCACCTGTAATCATGACCCATAGTGGTCTGAGTACAGACAGCCTATAAAGCGAGGAATCTCTGGTTTTGACTCAGCAATGAAAATAAAAGTGTCTGCATGCATGACTCCAACTGACTTCAAGTGGATGTCAAAAGTTGAGAACTGGTTCTTCAGTAATGCTTGGAAGCTGGTATTTTCATGTCAAATTACTTGTGGCTTTTCTTTCAGCTAATTACTATGTAGGTACCTTTATTAAGTTATGTTAGAAGATTATTTTCTCATTATTTTCCTGCTTTTTTCCCCTGCTGAACATGTGCTCTCTTTCTCTGTTTTTAGAGCCTATTACTAATACACTCTAAAGGAATGTGTTCTATCTGTTCACAATCAGGTCATAATTTTACCATTTACAGTGCTTGATAATAATCAGTTAACACATGCCATTTAGTTACTTTTCAGAATTGGGTGTTTATGTCACCAATGTGTAAGTCAGTGATGCTGTAAGGATGGCACAGTGATGAAGAGCTCATTTTTCATATTCATTCCACAATCAAACATTCCTCAAAATATCTTTTCAAGTCTGTTCATACTTATTTGCATTCACTTAATTTTTGCATAGATAAAAACCTCAGCAGAATGAATAAATACACCATTTGACATCAACAGCATGGGGAAGCATATTAAGCCAACATGAAGAATGACTCATGAATTAGTCAATTATGAAACAGTAGCCTTTTGCTGTTTCTTACACTACAAGAATAGCAGTGAGGTGATCACTCCTGAGACCACAAAACAGAATTCCCTTCCTTCCAAGCATCAGTTGCCAGATCATCTTTAAAGTCGTATTTGGAGTCAGGTGGTTTCTTTCCTGAATCTAGCAGAAACTGTTCTTTTCTTTGCAAATGATGTAGAGCAGACTTCAGCACTGACAGACGACAAAAAAGGCTGGATCCTGATGGCTGCTCTCACATTAGCTAAATCTTGCCAATCACTCTCTTCATTTTCGGCTTGGAACTTCCAGCTCAAATATCAGTTGTTGAAATACCCTCCAGCAGCAGTGTTTCCACTGATAGTGTCATTGCCTTGTGATTGGCAAAAATGGCCTTGTGAAAGATGTAGGGCTATATAGGTAAAATTAATATTTTATAGCAGATAAATGAAGAAGTTGAAATTTGTTACATTTTCTTTCTTTGATGGCAATCTTGCTGAGCACAGAAATACTTAACTCTGAAAATCAACTGATGGAAGATCATAGAATCATAGAGCGTTCTAGGTTGGAAGGGACCTTAAAGATCACCTAGTTCCAACCCCCTGCCATAGGCAGGGACACCTCGCACTAGACCTGGTTGCTCAAAGTTTCATCCAACCTGGCCTTGAACACTTCCAGGGATGGGGTCTCCACAACTTCCTTGGGCAACCTGTTCCAGTGCTTCATTACTCTCAGAGTGAAAAATTTCTTCCTAATATCTATTCTAAATCTACCCTTTTCCAGCTTGAAGCCTTTACCCCTCGTCCTATCACTACCTGCCCTTGTAAAAAGTCCTTGTAGAAAGATGATCTGTAATACATGAGAGACCAATTTGGCCTTTAAAGGAACAATGGAATCAAATGCATTTAGTTCAGCAGAGCACAGAGGAACCAGTGTACACTGTTCCTGAGAGCACATACTAACAGAAGAAGAGGGTGTAGGAAACCAGGGAGAATTGCTGGAAGAACTGCTTCAGGTATTGGATGACTTCCTATGCTGAAGATGAAGAGTAGTTGTGTAAACTCCAAATTTAAAAGGCATAATTTGTCGGGCAGTTTCCTCTTCAGAAAACACCTAGCTTGAGTGCTGAATGGCTTCATTGGTTGTAATAAGTTTCTAGGCTCAGTGTCAATACTAACAGGCTTGAACATAACAACATTTATCACAGTAAAAGTAGCTAGTAATGGTCAGATCCCATTTCCTAGCTTGCATTCAAATTGGTGAAAGTTGGAATCACATGTAGGTTTAAGCTCATAATCTGCTGATTACCCTGAAAACCAGGTAGAAAGCTGCTGGACCTGGTTGCAGCCTGTCTGTACATAGCATATGTCACACCTGCGGGTGCATGTTCAAAGACTAGGACTCCTCTCTGCATAGTGACACAGTTTTTCTTTCTCTCAAACTCAGATGCAGACATTTTCTTGCTTTACAAGTGTCCAGGAATGCTAATTAGCTTCTAAGTCAACATGACAAGACTGAACTGATTTGTGGGGAAGACAGCATGAAGCACAGACAGGTGCAGCAATTCTCCTCCTAATTATGGCTTCTGTTCATAGTCTGTAGTTATCATCAAGACAGCCAATGCCTTTTAAGTCTCAGGTGATAGAGGAATGTATAATCACTATTTGTATCCCGCAATACCTCCAAAATGGACCTCAGCATAGCAATCCATGGCTGTCATTCCAAGGATTCACAGCTGTTTTACTAGAATTCTCCCAAGTTAATTCAAGAAGTTTCAGCTCAGGAAAAATACTTCTACCTGCTCATTAGTAGGGTATTTCAGTGGTGCTCCAAGGTTTCTGCTGCTCCTACAATTATTGAAAACCTTCAAAATACATTAAAATTAGGAGGGAACCAAAAATACAGTGACTTTGTCACCGACTCAACTGTCTTAGGCAAATAGTTGCAATTCCCCCATACAAAGTTAACCATAACTAGAGTACTGTGGGGTTTGTTTGTATTTTAAATATCAAATGAATTCAATTTGAAATGTCCCTTTAAAAGCCAAAGTCGTTTCTGGTGTAATAGATGTCGTCTTCCACCAGTGGACTATTTCCAGAGTTGATATCCCAGTTAATGAATGGAAAGGTGTTCTCAGCTATAAGACCCCATTTCAGAAATATTTCCTCTAGGAGGGGTTTGACATCGTCTGAAAGATGCACACATTCACTTGAAGCTTCAGTTTGCAGATAACTGAGTATAGGCAGGATCTCTAACAATGTATCCTTTGCTAACCAACCTAGTCCACCATTTACTCACTTTTTGTTGTTCCTCCCTTATTGTTCCTAGTTTAAAGGTCTCTTCACAAAGTTGGCAAAGATGGGTTTGCCCCACTTGGTCAGATGGATCCCATCTCTTTCTAGCAGTCCTTGATCCTCAGGTGAGCAGATGGGAGCCTCCATCCCCCATAGATGCTATCACTCGTCACTTCACCTTGTTGCTTCACTACAGTTCAGTTTCAGCCAGCTCTGGTTCTTTGTTGGACATGCTTCCCAGCACCTCATCTTCTACTGGGGCACTGAATCTGTTCTGTAGTTGCCAATCTGCAGATGGAGAAGAAGAAGCTTCCCTGCTGTTGTCAGAACTCACAAGATTCCAATCTGACATCCAAATGGAGTCTCCATTTCCCACTCCAGTAAACACAGACTCCACCTGCCTCTCCTTCAGTACACAAAACCTGTCTGAAAGGTTCTTAGCCTAAGGAAACTCAGACACTTATCTTCCTAACTCCCTGCAGAAGTGTTAAAGCATGTGACTGTCTCAGAGGAGAGCTGAACCCAAGACATCCTAACTATCCAGGTGCTCATGACATGACTGTTATGTTCATATTTACTTTTTCTTCTTAACCAAGATACTCATGAATTTTCAGATATAGTGAAATAACTTCAGTAGAGGGGTTGGAGGGTGGGTTACACGTTCTCCTGTGCTTGGTGTTGCCTGTCAACTAATTCTGTTAAGTCAACTCACCGCTACTTGGAAGCCTTCTCCAGCATGCCTCTCTACGCTCTGGTGAGGATCCTAGGCACATAACACGGCCTTTCAGACTCCACTCATGTTCATATACCTGACACTAAGCTGTGGAAATGGTCTGCTTTGCAACATCCAAGTACCTGTCTGGATATAGCACTTTGGCCTTATCATCAGTGGGGGGGAGAAAAGCTTATGTTGATATTGGATAGTCTGACTCCGTTTAACCAAAGACTCTGTTTGACTCTTCTTTGCTACCTTTGTTAATGAAATAGCAGGTGACAATCAAGGGGGAAGCAGCATATTCATAAAGTGTGATCACGTCACAGTAAACACTCTCTGTGATTGAACACTCAAGTAATTGCAGTGTGTAGCAAATTTGTACTGTCAATCTGATAGCCTGATTGTCTCAGCACAGCACTAGGGATTTGCTAGCTGCTTAAATAACCTGAATAGTAACCTGCAAGTGATGTTTATTAGTATCAAAAGCATAGAGTCGTGAAGGAAACAAATACACTTCTGGGACATAAGAGAAAACAGATTAAGAACAAAAAAACCAAACCTACCATTCCTTCATTTGGACTCAGAATCAAAGCACAGGTACAGGATCTACAAATTTTATCCAAGAGAAAGTTTGCCATCTAGCATTAATAAAATTGCTATTAATAAATGTGGTCCCATAGATTCCACGTTATTTTGGAGAACCTAAGCTTTTTTTTTTCACTTGCTCTGGACCTAAAAGGGTCCCTGTCTTTGGGTGACTTTTAGGAAAGTTAAGCCCGAATTATTCAATCACTTAAAGGTCATAAATAAAATGTATGTCAAGATCTTCCACCTCAACTCCTAAGTCCTTTTTCCAGTCACCTAGCCATGTAACCTGTAAGGCATTTAGGACAATACAGAGACAACAAAGTAGTTTACATTGGAGGTGCCCCTTTTCAAATGGCATTCCCAATCTAATTCTACAGAAGGAAACTGATGGTCTAATGGATCAGATCAGGTACTTTATTAGTCATATGCACACGGAATTTGATGGCTGTTTTTTGTAGTTAGGTTGAACAGGTGAACAGTCCAGAGGAGCACACATTTCTTACAAAAGAAAAAATTAATAAACAATGTGGATTGGGCTAGTGTAGATTTTCTCTTCATACTTTCAGGAGAACTGCACAATTTACCTGAAAACCTGTCTTACTAATGCAACTTCTAATTACAGTTTGTAGAGTCACAATAACAGTCTTCCCATTCTTACCTTAGTTAAAACTACTTTATAGCAAAACTTTTAATGTGTGGCTAGTCATTTTCTTGAATAAATTAAACTCCAGCTGTCATTTTCAGAGCTATTTTTGCTTCTCAATTGAATGAGGTTTTTAACTGTTTAATGATGCATATTACCGCTTTAAAATATTTTGTACTTCTCCTGTTACACTGAGGAGTGGTAATGCTCCACCGAAGCTGGGCATACCGGCCATTTTCAACCTGCAGAAGTGCAATCGTTCTACTTTTGGGAAGAAATAACTGAAACCATGGGAATCATTCCCCAAAACACAAACAACAATCTGTCACCTGACCTAGGAGGGTAAAAAAGTTTTAGCTAACACTCTTTTGATGAGGTGTGTTTGAGTAGGTGGTTGGAGACATTATAGAAAAGTTCTCATTTCAGTTGATAAACATGGGGAAACTTTCTAGGCTGAGCACTGGCATCTAAAAAAGGAGGTCTGGAATATCAAACAAAGATATCAGACTTTGATGCTGACAAATGAGGAGACTGTATAGTTTTGAAAATAAGTAGGACTGCATAAAGCAATAGCCAAATTCATCTATTTCTCCCAAAAGGAAACAGTCTCCAGTAAAAAAAAAAACAGGGTAAAAAGGCAAAAAATTGTTTTATTAGTTCAGTTTACTTCGCCTAAAAATGGGTACAAACTTCAGGATCTGATTGAAATCTTACCTTTATTAATTCATGTGTACTTAATTATCCTGAGGACTGATACTGAAAATGTTCTATTGAAAGAAATCTTAGTATTTTCTGCCAACAGACGTTTTGGATTCTACCAGCCTTTAGGATGAATTTTGCTCTGATTTGACTATCTAGAATTTGATGGACTTACTGACAAGCACAACGTATTTAGTTCTTAGCATCTGTATAACATCTTTCAGTGAATTATTTCATTCTATAAAAGGCAAAACTGCTTTCCCGTATTTTCATGAGACAATGTAAAGTTTCTGTTCTGCAGAGCACTATGTATACTGTGTTCAAATAATCTCAGTGTTTCCTATTTGAAAATCAGTGGTTCCCACTAAAGACAAGTTGTTACAATATACACGATAATAAAATCCCCAAAAGATAGTGGGCAATGGTGGATTGCTCTCACTTTATTTTTTTCAGTGGTGATGCCTCCAACACAATGCAAATAACTCTCACACAAGGAAGTGAAGTGTATCTTTAAAAGTCTTTAAAAAAGAAACATCCATAACTCTTTCTTTTTACTATATGTAAAGGCTACATTCGTAAAGTTTCATTCCTTCCCAATATTCTTGCTAAACAAACCTTACAATAGAATTAGATTTTCAGTCCTCAAACAGAACTCCCAAAGAGAAGATGATCTTCAATTCCATAAAAATATTAACAGAACCTTTCAAAAAAGCAAGTGTTTTTTGTTACAGGGCAGTTTCTTTCCCAGGTAAGCTTCCTAGTTGCCAGGGTCTTATACCAATTATTTCACTTCAGAATTCGGAATGTAAATGGAATTTGTTTATTGTTCCATTTACTATGTGTGAAAGGCTTATAAATTCATATAGCTGCTGTGTAAATCAGGGGCTATAATCCAAATATCAGTTTTATATTGGAGCATAGCATTGATGAGTGATTTGCAAACAAAGAAACTAGGGTGAGTTTTACTTTAAAGGCAGTGCAAATACAAATTGCACTGTTCGCATGGCAGAGTGTGAAGTTGCAGTATACGGGCTTGATCCTTTCAAACGCCAACTTCTCTGCACTCCTATTGGCAACAGCAAAAAAAATAGCATGTTGATTATCTGACAAAGTTACACCTGAAATCCTCACCTTGTTTCTTCTTTATTGCTCCCTTCAGAAATAGCCAAGCTGACATGAAATTGTTACAAGCCTTCGGAAATCCAAATTTTTTTTCCATATCCAGTGATGTAACTTAGAAATTCATAAGAACATATTGAATACTAAACTAAACCAAAAGTTCATCTAAGCCTCTGTTCTGTCACTGGTAAAGCCCTGCGGTCCATGTTTAGGGATTGTATAAGGACAGGTCAAGCAATACATATTAATTCCCTAACACTTTCCCAGCCTTCAGTAATTTGAAATGTATTGATATCTTAAGAGACAGATGATATCTTCATGCTTAATAATCTTTTCCAGACTTTTGTTACTCAGTCTGGATTCTTTGGGGTATAAGTAAAATTTAGCGACACCATCATGAGTGGAATAATTAAACTAATTCAAAATATTCTATCACCTCATCTTTTATATTTTTCAAAGTCTTCTGGCATCACAACCAAAGCCAAGTATGAAGCTTTAACAGCTGTAGACACCCACAAACAAGATCTGCCAGGAGGAACCGCACCAGCAGCACACAGTAGAAACCGTAAAAAACAATGCCGAGTGCTAGTAGTGGGTGACTCTGTTAAAGGGCACTGAGTCGCCCATCTGCCGTCCTGACAGGGAGTCACAAGAGGTATACTGCCTTCCAGGAGCTAAGGTCTGAGACATTGCCGAGAAGGTGCCACAACTTGTCACTGTTACTTTCTCATGTGGGCATGAATGACACTGCATGCCAGAACCTAGGCAGAATTAGGGAAGACTATAAAGCCCTGGGGGGCAAGTGAAAAATATTGGTGCACAAGTTATTTTTTCCTCCATTTTACCAGTTGGAGGAAAGGGGACAGCCAGAAATATACATATGATGCATATCAACTTCTGGCTATGTGGCTGGTGCTGTTGCGAGGGTTTGGGCTTTTATGACAGTGGGACATTCTTTGATGACTATAACCTGTTGTGGAGGGATCAAATCCACCTGTTTAGAAGAGGCAAGGGAATCTTTGGCAGCAAGCTGACCAACTTGGTAAGACAGGCTTTAAACTGAAGGACTTGGGGAGTGGGGTCCAAAAAAGCAATGCTCGTGCCATCTTATCCACTGGGAAATAAGCCAGGCCAAC
>VYXH01004215.1:213135-237662 GCA_013397275.1 Burhinus bistriatus
GGAGTCCTGGTGGACAACAAGTTGACCATGAGGCAGCAATATGCCCTTGTGGCCAAGAAGGCCAATGACATCCTGGGGTGCATTAAAAAGAGTGTGGCCAGCAGGTCGAGGGAGGTCATCCTCCCCCTCTACTCTGCCCTGGTGAGGCCACATCTGGAGTACTGTGTCCAGTTCTGGGCTCCCAAGTTCAAGAAAGACAAGGAAGTACTGGAGAGAGTCCAGTGGAAGGCTACGAAGATGATCAAGGGACTAGAGCACCTCTCTTATGATGAAAGGCTGAGAGACCTGGGTCTGTTTAGCCTGGAGAAGAGAAGACTGAGAGGGGATCTCATCAATGCTTATAAATATCTACAGGGCGGCTGTCAAGAGGTTGGGGCCAGAGTCTTTTCAGTGGTGCCCAGAGACAGGGCAAGGGACAATGGGCACAAACTGGAACACAGGAAATTCCATCTGATCATGAGGAAAAACTTCTTTACTTTGAGGGTGGCAGAGCACTGGAACAGGCTGCCCAGAGAGGTTGTGGAGTCTCCTTCTCTGGAGATATTAAAAACCCGTCTGCATGCATTCCTGTGCAACCTGCTCTAGGTGAACCTGTTTTGGCAGGGGGGGTGGGTCCCTTCCAACCCCTACCATTCTGTGAATCTGTGATTTCCATCTCTGGTGTTAAAACCAAGAATCTGGAATATACTTATAAGAATTATTTAAATTATATATATTTTTACAGATTTGGTTATATTTGTGTTTCATTCCTAGTTTCAGTACCCATACAAAACTACTAACAAGTTGTTAGCAGGAATCTAGGGACAGTCTTAAACTGAAAAGTTTGTAATCCAGTTCAGCTTCGACCATGACTGAAAAACTTATTATCAGAGAGCTTCATCATTTCAACTGACACGACCAGGTGAGAAACAAAACACAAGACGAAATGCATACTCTTACCTATCAGGGACGATCAACATTTTCAAAAGGGGATCTGAAAGTTAGGTTTATATACGGTGTGCTGAGAGACAACCGCTGCATGTGCACACTACCTTTAAGAGTCAGGGCACTCATCAGAGCAAAGCAAGACTGGAGCATGAAGATCTCATTGTTAAAATCTTTGAATTTACATCTAATGTATATGACATGTCTATAACATACAGGTCAGTAATTTTATCTTGAAAGTGTAACTTTCATTCTAATCTGTGGCCTAGAGAAAGCAAATGCTTCAGAAAGGTCGCAGCAACAAGTAAATGTAACTGACTTCCCTGATGACACGCTCCTTATGAAGAATAAACCTTGTTTAGTTTAGAATGCAATTTTAAAAGTACATGCCTTTTGATCCCAGGTTACAGAATGTGTAGAGTATCAAAAACCCCTAAAAACTAACTGAATGGACAGGTGCTTATGATGTAGACCATTGCAACTGAACTTCCACTCATTCATGCAGGATGCAAAACACCTCATTCACAGGAGAAGACGAGCATTAGAGGTCCCTGGAACTTGTGATCATGCCTCACTAAAGAATTTTGGAAATTTCCACCTGCACTCAATAGCAATTAACTCATTTCTTAACCTTCCTTACATTTATTCATACCTGGATTGGAAGGATGATGACTGGAAGGTGTTCAAAGAAAGGCTCTGGAATGACATAATACAAAATGGAAAAGAACAGCCTTACAGTAATTATTTATTTTCAATGTAAAGGCAAAAATCAAAGACATTTTGACAGTGACATTTTAACCTGATATAAATCACAAAGAAATTGTTAACATGAACACATCCCCAGCAGCATTCACATTCTTACAGGTTTACAATTTGTCACTTCAGATATCAGAAACTGAATAGTATTTTGCAGTCACAGATTTACAACTGTGACCGGATCAACCTTTCTGGGAAGTCTGAACTGAAACAAAATTTCCAGTTTGGTACCTCTATTATCTTAAATTTTTTTCATCTTTTTTTTTTTTTTCTTTTTCCCCAAAGCTGCTGCTGAAAGTGTACAGACCTTCCTATTCAGGCAGAAGAATTGACTGTGCTATTAAACTTTGCCTCTAGCTACATATCCACCACATTGACTATGCAAATATGGTATCTGAAGTTGCTTCATTGTAATACTGTAAACTCACATAGCATTCATGTTAATATAAAATTTAAAAATGTTCTGATACCATAAGTGCACAGGCTTGATTATTTATACTTTACTTTTCCCCCTGCCTTGACTTCTATTAACAATTTATTCTCCATCACAAAGAAAAATATACAATTTGAAAAAGGTAGAATTACAATAGAGTTTAAATCAGTAGTTAAATTACAATACCTTTATAACAGAGGTGAGCCCATCTTACTCATGGATCACATCCAAATAATGCTAGTGTTCTAAACCCTGAAAATTGATAATATTCATCCACTGAAAGAAGTCATTTCCTGGAATGAATCTCTCTGTTGTATTTAAGCCTCTTGTCTAGTTAAATGCTTGATAACGCTTTTAAAAATTGATCCTTTAGGATAGCTTCTGATCACAAAAAGAGCGTTAGTTCATTTTTATCTCTTCTTGGTTACGTAGGGCAATTAGCACAAAGTCTTGGCAGACAGTTCTCCCTTTCACAGCGATTGTTAAAAAGGTATCATGGGAATATAACCAAGCTTTTACAACACACACATGATGCAAAAAGCCATTTCACCACATAGAGCAGCAAGAAAGCGTTTATCACCAAAGCTGTCTGGAAAATGTTCAGCAACAATCTGCCAATTAGAGAATAATCTGCTGTTCATCTGCAGCAGAGAGCGCCTATTTAGCTGGCAAGCAGGCATACAGCAGAGGCAGCTAACAGGTACTTTGATAGTTACCGGGGCAGTTAGCTCAGCTGGGGATGTGAAAGAGACCCAGAAACTCCGCTCCATGCAGCATGGGACTGTATGACTGTGGTGGTGACATGCTACAGGGCTGGCTGAAAGAAGCTTCCCCAGGAAGTCAAAGTCCTTGGCCCTGGAGCACTCCAGAGGAGGGAGGCTGCCACACAGGACTGGGGGCCACAGGGAGTGCCTGGTGCTGCTCCCTGGGGCTGGAGCTGCTGGTGGCCTCAACTGCAGGAGCTGTGCTGTGGCTGAGGCACTAAGTGACCAGGGAAGAGATGAGCAGACTGAATGGTATCGGGAAGGATAAAGAGGTGACAACAGAGTCTTACAGTGACATTGCAGAGCTACACAGTGCAAGGAAGGAAGGGCAGGAACAGTCTAGTCATGGATGGAAACTCCCAAGTTGCTGAACTTGTGACTTCTTGCATTAGGAAGAGTCCTCCTCTGCCCTCAGATCTGAATTTACAAAATCAGTACAGTGCCCTAATAGCCAAGGAAGGGGAATAAGTTTCATGGGGAGAATTCAAAGCCAGCTGAGACTGAATCACACATTAGCACCAAGAAGACAGGCCAAGTGATGGAAGTTCCCTTCTGCAAGGCAGCGAGGTGCTGAGCAGAGTTGCTGTCATGGGATTCTTATCGCTTGCTGACAGCCTGGATCGAGGATATTGCAGAGATGCTCTCAACGCCCTTTCACACCTCAAAATGTTCTTTCTCGCTGTTCATCTATGTGGTCACCAATGACTCTGCAAAGGGAGACATGGAAGAAGTCAGCAAGGGACTGCAGAGTTCTGTGGCCAAAGGTGGAAGACATGGGAGTCCAGGTGTTCCCCTCAATTGTACAGGTGTCTGGGAAGGGTTTGGGTAGGAGCTGATGTGTCCTGTAAGTTAACAGCTGGCTGCATAACTGCTGCTGCAGTTAGTGCTTTGGCTTTTATAACTATGGTCATCTCTTTAGGATACGGACTATTAGCAAGAGGTAGGATTCCTAGAGTAGGAGATCCCCTAGCATGGAGACTTTTCTGGACAAATTTCTTATCAAGTTCCAGCTCAAAACTCCAGACCTCAAAACAGTTTAGCCTTTACAGTACTTATCATAATGCCCTGCGGTACGTAGAAAGCCCAGTTTCAAATCACTCCTGCTCTACCTCACACACCTATATTCTGTAGAACTGCCTCTGGATGCAGAGTTAGTGTCTGCTTCTTCGGGGTTATTTGTTATTCATACAAAATACGACAGTTTAAGTGGGAGAAATCAAGAAGACAACAAATGCTGAATCTAATCTTCTGGTTACTGCCCACACCTAGGACAAGAGAGAACAAGTCTCTGTCTCAGGACCTCAGTTATTTAGACAAAATGGGACAGCTCAAACAAGAACACTTGAAAAATCCTGGATATTTTGAATCCCCCTTCTCCCTCTGAATATTATTTCCCCCTTCTCCCTAGTCTATCTTCTTTCTTCTCCCCAAATTATATAGCTGCCCCAAATGTTTCTGATCTGTGCAAATGCAGATCGTGAGAATTTTGAGCATTTAAAAAAATTTCCACCTCAGAAAAAGTTTCTTGCCATATTCCTTGTATAGCCTGATATAACTGAAAACCAACATGCATAAATCTCTCATTTTAAAATACTGAAATACTAGTGCAGAGGTGAACTATGAAGACATAGAAAGTTTTGGAAAATGACAAATGCTGATCTAGCTAATTGGATGCAAACACTAACATGCCTTCTGCAAAGCACAGATGAAAGTAAACATAGGTAATTACTATATATTGGTTCCCATCCCTGTAGCTATTAAATACGTGCCATCAGTCCCATGAAATTGGAAAACAAACTTATGTTCTAAATCAAAGAAACAGAGCTTAGTCTAAACTTCACTATTTAGAAGACATGCTATCACAAACAACGTTAATGTTCTTTGACAATGTTCACAACCATTACAAAATTGAAGTCATAATGAAACTGCAGCTAACTCACAATTTCTGGCCCTAGGATGTACGTTGTTGATGTGTGTATTCTGGAAGCCCCATCTGTTAGGAGCCAGGCTTTATATACTGAATAATTGCTAAATTCCAAGGAGACCAGGTGGCAGGGCAAATTAATTTGGAAAGAAATAGAAAAGTCATGGGGGAGGGAGCAGAAAAATTGTAGGAGAAAGTTAATTCAGTATTTTCTGAATGTACTGAATGAGGACAGGAATAAAGAAAGGAAGAAAATACTCAAAATGCGGAGAGGAAAGGGGAAGGCCGGAAAAGAAAGGACACTTTTATATTAAGAGATGTTTATGGAGTTATTTCTAGGACTATAAGAAATGAGAATGTAAGGGAGATGGAAAAAAAAGAAACTTTTTATTTGAGAATATTCATGCTCTCAAAAATTATTCAATCATATATTTGCAAAATCAATTCACAATGCCATGTATAAACCAAAATAAATTTAGTTTTCTTCTTTGTGAATTGTTGAAAATAGCTGTAATGTGAAAAGAAGAAGAGAGGAGGGGAAAAGAAGAAAGCCAGAGGTATTTTAGCTTCCCAGTTTGAGTGGCACATTCCCAGTTTTTCATGTCAGAAGCACTCACAGAAAACGAACCAGGTCGATACAAACACCACAACTGCTACTATAAACACAGGAAGCCCTCTGTGCAAGAAATCTCTGGCAAGAACACAGGGGACCATAAAGCTGCATTAAGTTTTCTTTAAAGAGCAGCTGGTGTCACATACGGTTCTGCTGTCCTAGTCCTCACATGCTCCCATTGTCAGCAGTAGATGAGACAGAGTAGTTAGGTTAAACTGATTTCATTAAAATTTTGATTACTGTGGTAATCTTTTGGCTATATATATACACATACAATAATCAAGCAGATTGCCTTAATTCAAAAGTAAATCTGTAATATATTGGTATAGCCAGTGCAGAGGCCTATGACACCTGTAAGTGCACTACTCAGAATATTAGTATTAACTTGCCTTGAATGCAAACATAAGCATACAAAAACTGTGAAATCAACAAGAGCAGGAAAGAATTTATTAATGTGATGACATCATAGCAAAGTACGATATATACTTAGATTATATTATTTAACCTAAGTATTTGAGCAGTGTGACCACCAAAAGGGCAAAGAAAGAGGTAGGTAGGAGACAGCCAAGTAAGAGAAAGGCCGAGAGCGAGACAAGCATGACCGACTCCAGGTAGGCAAGACATCCTGCTGAATGCACAAGGATGACTGGCAAGGTCAAAGAAACCCTCAAAAGCCAAAAAGAAAATCCCAAAGACAAATAACAAGATTAATAGTACGAGGAGCAGAGGAGACCCCCTTACAAAGGACTTTGTATTTGTCCTTGCAGGATTTCATTAGATTCCTGTTGTGCATTCCTCGAGCCTGCTGTCAAGCACATCAACTGGCTCCTCCCAATTTGTTGTCATCTGTAAACTTAATGAGAGTGCATGACTTATTCTCTTCCACATTATTGATAAAAATATTACTGGCCTCTGGATAGACTATTACACGTTAATCACTACCCTCTGAGCCTAATCATCCTAGTATATTTTCACCCGCTTGGTTGTCTACCAGTTCAGTGGCAGATTGCGTTGAAAGTCAAGGTAAATGACATCAGCTGTTCTTGCTCCTTCTAAAAATCTGTTAATTTTATCAGAGAATATAGCCAGGTTGGTAATGCATGATTTACCTTTGGTAAATCCATCTTGATTGATCCCTATCACTTCTCATGTGCCCAAAAATGTACTCCAAGAGGACTTGTTCCATGACTTTCCCAGAGACCAAAGTGAGATGGTTCAGCTTCTAGTTCTCTGGTTAGTTCTTCAGGCCTTTCTTGCATGTTTCTGATGCAACACCTGTTTTCTACTAGTCATCAGGGATCTCCCGTGACCTCCATGACTTTTAAGAGATGAGAGACAGCATCCTTGCATGGACATTAGTTCTCTCTGCACACTTGCATCCAGCCTAGCTGGTCATATGGAATTTTATGGGTTGAGTTCTCAGTAATCCATGATCTGATCCTCCTTTTAATTCAGGTATTGCCCTGTGTCTCTTGTTCTCCTCACAGGAGATATCTCAAGCAATAAATTTGGTCTGATGGTTTTGCCTGGTTTCACTATTACTTCACTGATGGCATTATCTGTATGTGTCTGACATACCAATTCCCTCAAATTATTGTCTAATTTTAACCAAATGTGACAGAATTTATATACTATGTATTTAAGAAACAGAGTGAAAGAGAAGATCAAAAATCAGTTCCTACAGCTGAAGAATGAACATTGCTGTGAACATGACTATAGTACTAGTAACAAGAACGTCTATTTAAGAGGCTGGCCCTGGAGTTTTCCTCTGAATGCTCTACACACCTCACAGACGCCAGAGGTGTAGCCATAAGAAATCAAGCTTCAGAAATTCTGATGCCTATGAAAGTATTTCTTTGAATATGTGAAATGAAGTCAGCTGGGTCATACATAAAACTATTTCTTTTTAATTGGTTCCCCGTCCCAAATAAGTGGCTAGGTCTTATTGCATGACCTTGCTCTTCATATTTTAAGGAGGTGATTGGCTCACCAGGCCAATATGTGCATAGCTTTTTTATTCCTCTTTTTCATTTTCCTCTTCCTCTGTACAATCGTTCCTATGTTAGCAAAACAGTTAATAGTAATACGGTCTTCCTTCCTCAAAACACCCTAATTCCCCAAGCAGCTTAGAGCTATCTCATAGCAGAAGTCCTCCTACAGTGACTTTGTGTGATGTGATTCTACAGTTTTAGCAATGGCATTTTGTTATTCTGTCTGCCCTTTATTGTCCAAGACATACCTCTGCTGTCATTTTCCTACTCAGTTTTTTCCTTCCTCAATAAACCTTAGATTGTGCACTCTCCTTGCCAATACCTGCATTACTGACTGGAGTTTTAAGTATAAGGCATGTGGAATATCGCATTTGACTTTTGAGACTTAGCTCCACCCCTACCAGAAGAGAAATACATGTGTATTGTCTTAATTAAAAGTTCAATTTCTCTTTAGGCATGTGTAATGCTGTGTTCTCATATGGAGGCACATTCTTTCCTGGACCAGAAAGATAGATATCAAACAGCAGAAAAATAGATATCAAACAGCACATAAATATCTGATTTGTTAGGTGCAACAGAGAGTAGGCAAAAATACATGAACAGCCACACTAATTCAGATCAAGGCCCCATCCAGCTCACTATTCTATCTCCAGCAGTGGCTGCAAGTGGACCCTAGGGAAGAAGAAAACCAGAGAAAACATATAGACATAAGTATTATTTTTTCTAGATTTTTACTACTTTCAGCTCAGGAGATTTCCTGAGTGTCTGATTACTTGTCCATTTAGTAACTCCCAAAAGATGCCTCTTTCAAGTGCTTGCCAAATCTGCCCTTGAACACAAATAAGCTCTGAGCATAGACAACAACCTTTAACAAGGAATTTCACAAAATTAGTGCTTGTGACATGAACAACCTCCTAGTTTGTTTTACAGCCCCTAAATCCTATATTGGAAAAGACACTGAACAACCAGATCCCCTTAAGTTTGTCTTTTCCTGTACAGAAGTCCCAGGCTGCTCAGCTGTTCTGTATATTTTTCATCAACCATGTCGCCCTCTCTGAACTGTTTGCAGTCCTGATGGATCTCCTTTGATTCCAAGGACACAGAACTAAATACTGTACTCAAGGGGAGGGTGAACCGCGGAATTTATGTAACAGCATATGTATATTCTCTGTAATGTCTTTTACTTCTTTCCCATTAAGTCTTAAGAATAAGTTCTTAAATAAGTGCAATCTTTAAGAAGGGAAATAGCACAAAGAGAGAGAAAACATGGACAGAATAACCAACATATACCATACTGTAACATAAATCAGGGACATCCCCATGTCTGGAAAACTGTTCGGTATTTGTCATAGCAGCTCATAAAACATCTCTGCTTTTTAATAATTTTAATGTCTAGTGCCTAACAAGATCTAAAATAAGTTAGATATCTATACTGATATCTATATTTCACATAATTTTTTTAGTGATATCAGTTCATAACTAACCAGCGCTTATTTAGGCATTTCTCCTGTGCCCAAATTATCCTATTGTGTTCTTTGGGTTGTTTCTTGCATCTTTGTCAAATGTGTCTGGAACTGGTCACCACCAGATATAGGATGTTAGAATAGATGGACAGCAAGTCAATCAGATGTGACATCTCAAAACTGGATATGCAAATGTTGCGGGATGGCACATTTATTTACGCCTTCAGCATCTTCAGTTAATTAAAAGCACTTTACAAAAAGGACTAGCCCTTACTGACTGTGCTTTGCCTTCCTTCATCTCAAAGTAAATTTGTGGCTTTAAATTATTTTATATCACTTTTATTCAGAGTTGATGAAATATTTAAAAAAATATTTCTTAGAAAATACAGGAAATAACCTGCTGTTGGAGGTTAATGTATATCACAGTTTTAGATAGCTTTGCTATAGCAGCCTGAAGACTAATCAAATGAAATATTTCAGAAGAGAATAAGAATTAACTTCTAGGGCAAAAATTGAGGCACATTTTAGCTGCCAGGAAAACATGAAAAGCTGATCATCAAAGAAGAAACAACCAGTCAAGAGGCACATAAAAGTCATTATTTCAATTTATGCTTTCAGCAAAACCTTTGAAAACAGTTATGGCATTACTGACCAGATAATCCACCTTTGACATCCAGAAGTTGAGCAATAATCAGGCTATTTCAAATTCCCCGCTTCATTGCTAACATTAACATTAGTTGTACTTAGATGTTGGAATTAATGTCAGGAAGAACCACAGTTACTCAAACTTCCAAATGAAACTTATGTGCACTCTGCTTGCCTTTTTGAAGCAAAACAGACATTCAATAGAAGCCCAGGATATATTTCCCATACTTTTACACAGAGGTTTACTCCTTACCTATGCAACAACAAAAAAGTTAGAACTGTGAATGTGATACAAATTTTAACCGACCATATAGCAAAGGGTGATATTTATCATTTTGCTGAAACAGACTCATCTGACTTCTGCTTATTCTTTTAAATTACACAGTCTGTATTCAATTTGAGAATTCTGCAAAGGGACTAACTCTGCTATTGTTGTACAAATCTGAAATTAATATTTTTCATCACAGTCAAAACTATGTTCTGAAATGGGAGTACACTGAAAAAGCAAATAATGTAGCAAATTAATGTAAGAATGTCACTTAATAATCAAGGGAAGATTTATAAAAACTGAGATGAAAAGTTTAAAGGAAAAAAAAAAAACAAACAACACCAAAACCCTAAAACTGAAGCAAGTAACTGTCTTTTCAGAGTTAAGAAAACAAGAATATTGCCTCTGAGTTTAGCTCCTTCCAATCAGGTAACACCAACTTTGAAAAGTAATTCACATTCTTATACAGCTATACATTGTATGTATGCATACAGGTATTATGTGTATATATAGCACACACAGACACATTTTAAATGCAGATCGAACACCAATTCAGGCTTTTGCTGACAAATGACTATTATATTAATTTTTGCTATACATCATACTCCCTTTGCCCATAAGTGCTGAATATTTTTCCATTAATGGAAGTGACGTTATGTTAAAGGCCTTTTGTGTTACAGTTCTCCTGGAATAGTCCGTGTTTTCATGTTATGTCATAGGAGATTTTTTCCAGAATATTTGCAGTGTTTCAACTGACATGCTTCATTCAGCAAAACAAACAAAAAGGGAATTATTCTGAACATGTCTGTAAGATCCCTGTTGGGTCAGGACTGGACTATTCAGTCCAAACAAGCATTATTATCCTTTTGAGTTAAACGAGCATAAAAGTTCTGAGAAGCCTAAAAATAAAGACATTTCTAATAATAATGATAACAAATATGTGGCAAAAAAAGGAATGAGAGACCTTAAAGAAGGAGAAGGTGATTCTCTTTGAAATAAAATCTATGTCCCTCACTCCCACTACTTTGTCCACAGACCAAGTGATCCATCCCGAATTCAGACCCAAAGATGTGTTATGTCAAAGTGGTCAAAGGACATCCCTAGTTTTAGGGTGCCTTTTTGTTTTGGATACCCTGAAAAGCTGCAAGCAGATTTGCTGATAATCTAGATGCCATTCTTGCAACCCTTCTGCCGTTCATATTGTCATTCTGACAGAATGACAGATTTATCATTCTGTCATTCAGTGCCCTGACATTCATACCAGTCTTAATATTTCATTGGATGTTATCTGCGACAAAAGGCTCTCCAGGAAAGCTAGCCCATCGCTCTAGAATGGCAACTTCTTGTTCAACCAGGGGTTACAGTATGGGTGCATATAACGAGCAGCCAACCACACGTTAGTCCTATCGTATTAATGCACAAACTGCAGAAGTTCCTCAAGCCAGAAGATAAGTACACAGAGATGAAACAAGGGCTTGCACTCTAATTAGATTATTTTATGTACAGAAGCAGGATCCCTGGGTGGCCAGAGCTTTGAAATCTACGTGCATAGACTTTTTTCTTCTAAGAATATCTCTCAAAAGTTCAGAGGGATTTTAGGTTCAACACAGCTAAGTTGTATTAGAATAGAAATGGGAATATTTAATATTTTAAATAGAGAAATCTCAAAGTAACTAGGTAAAAATATGGACACCAAGAAGGATATATGCATATCTTTCCTTCAGTTTTCTCTCCCCTTGCACAGGAAGATGCTGGATGACAGGATTTGCTCCAGTCTGTTCAGTGGCTTTCTGAGTCACAACTAACAACACACCCTCCTTCCAGTACCTGGAAAGGTTTCTTCTGCCACATAAGGCCAGGTTCTCTGCTCTCTGCTTCTTTTCACAGTCTCAGAGGGAGAGCCTGATCTGCAGGCTCCTACCTCATTGCTCTTGCTCTCATTCTCTGATTGCCTTCGTATGCCTGGGACCTTTCCCTTTCCTTCACAAGCAAAGGAGGAGCCCACAAGCTCCAGCTGATCCAGGAAGGGGAACTAAGAAACAAATAAAACAGATACCTTCTGTCACAAAGCCCAATTTTAACTGTACCTCTTGCCTAAAGAAATGCATGGGTCCAAAGCATTCACATTGTTTACGTACAACCACTCCTTTATAAGTCACAGCTGGCTTCAGATGAGAGCTGTGTTGTGATAATCAGGTCTGGGATTCCATAAACACGGTAAAGAGCAACAAGGCCAAACCTCCTGCTTTCTCCGTGGCTGAGCTGCTCAGAGAAGAGCTTAACAACACAGACAAGCAGTAGCCAAACCAAGGACAGACACATCTTTTAGGATTCATTGGATTTGTCTCACCATGCAGTTTTCTTCTAGTATGCCTGGCTTCCAGAAACCTTACTTTAAAACATATGCCTGAAAACAGCAGCCTCCAGGAACAGTAGAGAGAGGGAAGTTAATAGCAGAAGAATAGAGACGATCAGGGAGAAAAAAGGTCCATTTAGCTACCGGTATTTGTCTGTACCAATTAAATATGGACTCATCATTACTAACTGGAATGACCTTTGTATAAAGCATAGGGATGACACATACTATTGTGTATTGATAACAACAAGGGAGTTCAGACCATCACATGGAGTCTCTATAAACATGTATGCAGAAATCTTTCATGGCTGGTTATTATGCTGATGAAGGTGAGTTTAAATCTGAGAGGTTTTCCTGATCATATGCCTTAACCTATCACAGAAACAATATATATTCACAGCCCTCTGTCATTATATTACTTATGTTCGAGCATTAATGGCAAAATATTTCACACTTACGATTTCAGTCTTGTATCTACCACCAGGATCAATTATTTTAAATATTCCCCATGCCTGGAATAACTTCAGAATAATCCTTTCCTCCACCCAGTAGTAGAGAGCTGGTATTACAGAGCAAGTTGAGAATTACAAAAGCACAGCATCTTGTCACCATGGTTTGTAATCCTTTTGCAAGACCTAGTGCAGGAAAGAGGTCAGAGCAGAGCTGAGAATGAAACAGGGACATTGTACTGCATAGGCTCTTAGAGAAGCCCCAAGTACAAAAGGAGAAAGACAGTAAGAACCCTTTTATTTTTTCCCCTCCCAAGCAGAACAAGCTTTCTACATCATATCTACATGTTCAAAAAAGGAATGGGATCAGGGATTTCTTTTTACATCTCAGACAGAGTTTCCTGTGTGTAGCTGCAATGAACAAAGCTAAGGAATGCTGAAAGCCCACTCAGTCCAGTCAGCTTGTTTCAGAAGGCCAAGAAATTGGACTAACTAGAAATTTAGTTTCCAAAGAAGTCCACAAAATTCTTCATTTCAAGACTCCAGGTCTACATCATCTGGGTGCAACAAGAACAATGACAAAAGCTAATAATAACTCAACAGTATGAAGAGTAATACTTCATGTGTTTTGACATGAACCCTTCTCATTAATGGATCTACTTTTATTGCTCTGTTAATATCACATCTTATTGGGTTCTCAACATCATTTTGGAAGTTTGCGTATTTACAGTTTGAGATAAGATGATGATGCTGTAGTAGTAGTTTGAGAAAATTAGGCTTGTATATCACTACAAATTGCCAATCAAGTCAAAAGTTCTTGTTTTCTACAACTCATAAATATAGATGGCACTCCAGGACATAATAGAAAATGTGCTCTCCACATTGTTGTTGTTGGATTAGTTTATAATGCTAATTTGACTTCACATTTTTATGTTTTTGCAAAGTGGTAATATTAACCTGAACACACAAATTAGTACTCAAAGTAGTATTTAGCTACCTGATTTACTTAGAGGAAATTAATACATTAATGTGTATCCTAACAACTCAATGTATTCTGAGATTAAAAAAAAAAATAGATGCAAATACAAATTGCATAATGTTTAAAAAAAAGATGCTGAAATTATCAGGTAAAACAAGAGAACTTAAAAAAATAGAGAAATGGGAGCTGAAATGTGCAGTGATTCAGTTTTTAATAATACAGGTGTATTAAGCTTCCAAAGTAGGTTGGTAATCCAAAAGAGCAGGAAGAATATTGTAAAAAAACCAAATCAAACCAAAACAAACCAAACCACCTCAAAACCCCCCAACAGAACATATCTGAAGACAACAAAAAAAATGCACTTTTCCTCCCAGTGTGAATCTGTTTTTTTATTTAGGGAGGGATTTGGACTAGTTGAAATTTATTGTATTTTCCTCTGTTGTGTTCCAAAAACACTAGTTAGAAAATTGCTGGTAGAATCCCTGGTATCAGAATTTGGTATGACACAATCTTTGGTCATTTCAAAATATTAGGGCGTGTTGGGAAAGAATACATGAGCAGAAAATACAGAAAGCCACCCTTCCTCCCTTTAATCTGCCACACTTTTGTCAATATATGTCCTGTGCAGTTCTCACTGCAGGTTCCTCTAAGTCTGAAATGCAGCCTTCCAAACACAAGGGATAAGGAGCTGGACCATTCAGAATAGATCAAACAGAACTGAGTTGTTGATCAGCAGCATATTGTGATTGTAACACTGTAATTCATCAAGGATTGATTGTCTTATTCTCTGATTGCAGTCAATTTTTTCTCTACTGATGACCTTTATATTTTAGAGCAACTCTGAAGTTCCTCTACAGTTTTCTCAACTATCCCCTTGCTTTCTGTGTAATATCTCCCATAATCAAAATGCCAGACTTTCTAATTAGTCAAACTTTAAAATATATGTTAACTACAAAAAATTAGCTGGGCACAAATGAAACTAGCAAAACCTCTCAAATAGGTTAACAATTATGATTCACTTCATTCTTAGATTCAGTCTGAAGTCTGGATGCAGTAACTTCTAGCTGACAAGGCTTTTGTTACTGCCAGCTCAGTGTATTTCAGCTTTTAATTGTTCTGTAATAACAGCCTTAATGAACAACAGGTTTTAAAGCACCAGATGCAATGACTTTTGCATTTTCTGATATTAGCATGCAAATCAATCTAAAACAGAGCCAGCAATTTTTTTGGCGTTTTCTGTATCACTTGACACCAGACTACTTACTGCTTGAAAAGATGGAGGGAATAACGTTGTGTTCCATATCACTACATGTTATAAATGAGCTATGTGTAATGACTGCGGATCACATTATCAGATGACAATTTTCAAAACTCCTATCATACTATCTATACTATCCATAACTTATCCTTGGATAAACTCCTCAAAACCTGTTTATTTGAATTGAAAACCACTGGATATCTTTATCTTAATTTTATGTTTTCATTACTTTCACATAAAATATGAACGTATCCTTTATCAATTCAAGGCTCATTGTGTTAAGTTGCTAGAGGCTTGTTCTCACCTTAAGTCATGGAAACAGATGTATCCTGCTACAGAAAATGTTGTAAGCTATGCAGTATTTTTCTGATATAAAGATCATTGTGCTAAAAAATAACTCGTGGGGAGAAGTAACACCTTGCAATTAATGGAAAGAAGTTGATGTTTACAGGACAAGATTCATCTGGCCAAATATGAAGAGCTACAGCTGGTCAGATGCATACAACCTCTGTATCTAGGCAAGGAAAGGAATTCTTGTAATAAAGAGCTATTAATTTAGATTTTAGTCTCACAAGCCTACGCTGCGAACAGATGCTCCGCAATTCTATTTAATTATCTTCTGGATAATTTTGTCTTGTTTCTGCTGTTAAAGCTGAAAATTTTTAATCACCAAGTCTGGCTTCTACTAAGTATTTGTTTGTTTTGTTTTATTTTTTAGAACTCCAAAATCTATGTAATCAACTAGAATTTAAAATTTCTCCTGAGTCACTAAAAGCAAACCAATTCACAAAATTAATCTATACTTCCCTGTTCAAAAATTACCTTTAGTTTGAGAAAAAAACCCCACAGTTCTTCAAGAATGTAGCATTGCAGAAGGCCTTGGAAGAGAAGTGTTTGTGATAGCAGGAATGTGAAAAGTGAAGCAAAGGTAATTGACTATGTTAATCTTTGGTTAGTGACCTGTAGAATTCAAGTATTTTAATTTAATCATTTTGCCACTCGGATTTTCCTTCTAGGTCATAAATTTCCATCCTTTATTGAAAGGAAGACTAACTTATTTATTGCCATCAATATTGGAAAGTTATGTATAAAGGACAGAAGACAGGCATTTTTGTTCTTTCGGTTTCATTCACTAGTTCATAAATAACTAGTGTTGTGTAAGAATACAAGAATATCCATACCAGTTGAAACTAAAGAGCTGTATAACCCAATATCTTATCTCTGAACACTGACAGAAATGGAGGCTTAGGGAAAAGATATAGGAACACTCACTGCCTTCTATTCCTTTGGCAAATTAAGGAATAAGTTACATATCTCGGTTAATACTTTGGTAATTTCCCATTTGAGTTCCTTTAGAACTCCTGTGTAAATACCACCTGGTTTCAGCCATTGTTATCATCTGGTTTTAGTAATTGTTATTCATTTTATTGGCTTGCTCAGAAATGTTTTCTTGTGACACTTTTATTTGAGACTATTCCTCCAACTTTTCCAGGGAAGAGAAATGCTCTACCATGTAAAAGCTTGGGAGGGACTTTTTACAAGGACATGTAGTGATAGGAGGAGGGGTAATGGCTTCAAACTGGAAGAGGGCAGATTTAATTTAGATCTCATGAAGAAATTTTTCACTACGAGGGTGGTGAGACACAGGAACAGGTTGGCCAGGGAAGCTGTGGAGGCTTCATCCCTGGAAGTGTTCAAGACCAGGCTGGATGGCACTTTGAGTAACCTAGTCTAGTGGGAGGTGTCCCTGCTCATGGCAGGGGGTTGGAACTAAATGGTCTTTAAGGTGCCTTCCAACCTAAACCATTCTATGATTCTATGATTGTTTGAAAGTCCCAGTGGTGGTGAATTGACCTTTACCTTCTCTGAGTGCTTCCTCAGGAACATCTCAGTTAGCTATGTACATTGCATACTCTCCATCTCGCATCTGTTTCTGTTGCGCTCAAACAAAAAGCCTTACGGTTAGTTTTAACATCTGTAGCAAGTTGTATTGAAAAAAAAAATTGTGGCTGTTTTACTATGATTTTACACTTAACTTGTCACAGTTTACATTCTTTTCTAGTTTACTCACTTGGACACACAACCCCCCCTCATGTTCACATATATAATATACAAATATAATCTCAGTACAACCTCGGTATTCTTGGGGATGGAGTAGAACGTTTTACTTTTTGGTTTAACATGTTTTTAACCCAAGAGTTGCACATTCCTCTTGTGTTTGAAACAAATTATGTCTTTTCAATTTCCTTTTCAATTTGTGTGTTCCCTTAGTGGAGACAGGATCCCTACTCTAAGCCACAAATTTTACCCCTTGTTATTGTGGCTGTTGATGACTTCTTTAGGAAAATACATATAATTGAAAGTGCACCTGATTTCATGCTATCCACTTGTTTGAAACGAAATGCCTTTGTGTGAAAAGAAGTGATTCTAAAGACAGTTAATAAAACAGTAAATGAAAGTCTGTTAGTAGACAAGAGGTACAAAGAGATATGGAAAATTAGTATGAAAAGAAGGAAAACAAATATGTTCAACCATAATTGTCATTTACCATCAAGAATGAATTTATTCTGTCTCATTTTACTATTAAAAGCAGGGCTTGATTTTGTTTTTGTCAGGACCAAACACACAGTTATCAATTATAACACACTATAACTCCATTTGCTATGGAACATCACATGGCAGACCTTGTAGTTTTTCATCACTCATGATCCTATGCAGGAAACAGTAGTTGAGTTCATTGCTCTTCTTCCACCTGTTGCATATCTACTCTGACTTAATCTAAAAATAAAAAGTTTCTGCTTCATTGAGTGCTGTAAATGTTGAAGTAATTTGAGTTTGAGAATGCTGTTCTTGCTTTGTTCAAGTTTTGCTTTATGCTCTTTGAAGCCCATCTCCCTCCTGTAACTGGAAAGGGTAACCAACCCTTTCAACATTCGCTAAGCCTCTGTCTCGCTCATCGTTAGGAACAGTGGTGCAGAACTCCTCATTAGGGCAGGAAGCATTCAATGCATCATGCTGAACTTTCATTTGCACTGATCTTCGCTAAAAAAAGATCAGTTATTATTTGCCTATAGTTCATCTTTGCATCGCAACAGGAGGACTTCTACCATTGGAAAGATAACTTCAAAAATTATATCCCCACTTTGTTAGATCCTCCCATCTCCCACTGTTTTCCTAGAGGATAAATTTGGCTGGTGATTAACACACTCGCCTAAAGATCAAGAAACCTGAGCTCTACTCATAATTCTTCTGTGTATTTACCATGTAACCCAATCTGTTCCTCTGCCTATAAAAATTGCAATAATAGTACCCACTCCTGTAAAGTACTTTAAAGCTTCAGATAAAAAATGCTGTAAAAGCTAAATGGTATTATTAAAGCTTTCTCAATAAGCTGGGTATCAGCCAGAGGAACAGAAGGCTAAACACAAGCCTTTGCCATCAGAAAGACTACACTAAAATGGAGGTTTCAGTAAATGACAAAACATTTCAATCCTCACACAAACTTTTAACAAATTCCATCACCACTTTGACATGCATGTCATAGTGCTTTTTATAAATAGACACTGTCGAAATCTGTCAGTCTTCAGAGACAGTGCTATTTCAGAAACGAAAACTCTATTCAATAGAACTCCAGGGTTTGCAGAAACCTGCCTGGCCACCAGCACCTCCGTTTTAGAGTAGAATATCCTAGTGGAGCATTCCATGGGATATAAATTCAAAGCTCAATTGTTGGTATGGAAAGCTACAGACTTGGTAACCTTACACAGACTCCCATCACCTAAACTGTGACTAGTTGAATTTCCCTGATCAGCCTGAAAAGAATGTTTGCCCAAAAGGGCTGTGTTTAGGAGAAACTGAAGCAATATCTGGCACATAGTCTACTGCAGTCTGGGAGCTCAGACCTTTCTGTGATTGAGCTTATATGTTAGGGCTTGCCTGATCGAAGCTGACAACACTGAGCTCAAAACAGCACACAACAGCTATGGCCATTTTTTCTTTCAATACTTAGAGGAAGACAATGAGCAGCTCTTTCACATAACAGGACCCACGCAGAAAGTGGATGACCAGGATTCGAAAAAAGCAAAAAAGAAGTGGCTGTTCACACGCTGCATGGTTACACTGTAGAGCTACTTGCCATACAACATTCTGGATGACAAAAAATTCCACAAATTAAAGGGGAAATTGGATGGTTCAATGCAAAACAATGTACTGAGGCTCACTAAACATAAAGAAATCACCACTGGATCAGTGAGTCCATGTGCTGCAAATTGCTGGAGACTGAGACAATGTTTAAGAGATATACCACAATATGTCTCCTCTACATTAGGCATCCACTACTAATTACTGTTGAAGACAGGCCACTGGGCTACACGTACCTTTGTTTTTGGCTACAAGCCTGCTTATAGGTTGTGTGCTGGATCTGCTGGAAAGAGTCTCTATTTTATAATCATCAATGGGTTAAGAAAAAAAGTTCCTAGAGACATGTGAAGTTTTCCTTTAGCTAGTTAGGAAAACTAACCAGTAGCCTAAAATCGGTCTTTTTGTAGCTTCTTACTTTAGCTACATTATTCTTATATTCTTTGCCTAGCTTTAAACAAACCAGAAAGCAATTTTGATGGTCAAAGGCCTCTCTCAGTAAGGGAGCCCTTTCTAAGGGCACGAGGGACTACAAGTCTGCTGTCCTGCTTACCAAAGGCTTTTTACATTATCAGAAACTAACCAGAAAGATGTGTTCTTTATTTCTCTATTAGATTTTCAGTGATTATGAAATATTTAGTTTTCCTTTTTATCTGAGTGCCTTGTTTGCTGTGTTTGAGACCATTAACTGATTTATAAGTAAACAACAATTCACCCCATATAACTAATAAATTCTCACAGCTTCTCTGCATAAACTCAGAATATGCAAGGGGAGAAATGGAAACCTGCACACAAACAGGAGTAACAGCTGCCTGCTTTTCCTGTCGCCATAGCAGAGCTTATTCAAATGTGAAAGTTATATCAAGAACCTAATCACGCTCAAAAATTACTTCATCAGATCTAAGTCACTTATATCTAAATGAAATAGTATTTTGAATTTTACAAAAGCTTTATATTTTCAAAATAGATATTTTTTTTTTTCTCAGTAAATAAGTACAGAACATCTCTCCTGTCCTACCCTATCACATTTCCCTTGGAATTATTCCATTTTCAGTACACAAACTGGACAGCACTTACTGAATGGACCACTACTGATTTTTTCCCCCTACTTTTTCATTGCAGGATACCATGTCTCAGTTCCAGGAACCTATTCAAGCTTTATTCTAAATGCAGCATTAGTCCTTTTCTTGAGAGCCTTCCTGAAGGATCACTGTACAGATCACTGCACTGCACTGAGTATTACACAAAACATAACAATTTTTTTCTTCAAAATTCTTCCACTCACTCCCTCCCCCCACAAGGGGAGGTGGTATTTACATACAGCAAAAAAGCGCAGGCTAGGATTTATCTATCCTGCATGTTTTAGGCAGTCAAGGCTACCAAAACACCTTCATTTCATTCATTGTTGTGACCAGTCAGAACAGTAGCTTATTAGTAGCAGTTAGGAGCCGCTCATCTTTTGTTCTCCTAAGTGAGTTTTGATAACCTGCAGGTCTTCTAAGCAACCACTTGATTAAGGCAAGGCAGATTCCTGCATCCAGCTCTTACTGTTATCTCGGGATCCTGAATAAGCTAGTAAATCTCTCATTTTATCTGTCGAGTTGCTCAGCCTGTTCAGCAGCCTTTTGTGCTCGATGTACTGGGAAGGCAGGGGCTTGAGAAAGGGAAATGGTGTGCTGGCTTTGCTGTTGACTGGTAGGATTGGGCTATTGGAGAGAACAGCCAGTCCCGAGGGCTGACATTTGGGTTGACATACTGATGAAGGTTCCCTGTGCTAGGTTAAAATGGTAAGGAAAAATACTTGCTAACAGGTTTGGTCTCCAACAGAGCCTTTCACATACAAGTAGCTTGTAGTCACCTTTTGTTGGGTGTCCTTTCTGGGTGGGACACAGACAGCACTCCCCAGGGCTTCTTTGAGGAACTGGCAGATGGACAAATGTGTTCACTGCACAGGAGTAGATGGGAGGTCTAGAGAGGTAGTATGCAATCTGACACTAATTGTAAAGCTGAACTGTTTTTCATTATATAAAATGTCAGAATCAGGCCAAAATGGGTGATTATCTACATTGAAAAAAAATTTCTTCTCTTGCCTAGAAAAAAGAAGATAAACAACTCTGTGGTTTGTGCCCCGTATTTAATTTATCAGCTCTTCCTGAGATATACCTGTTCTGGGAAACCAGCCAAATGCCGCTGACAGAAATGGCAGCTGGCCTTAGATCCAGGAATGGCCTTCTATCCATTTGCTAACGGGACACTTCTTTGTGGTTGGAAACTACTTTTGCAACACATCTTGTATAACTCCACCACCTTTTTGTCCTTTAACATTTCATGGTTCCCTCCTCTTTTCACTTTATGTATACAATATTTATACAACCTCAAGCTGTGTTGGTCCAAATCTGTATTGCAACACAGGAGTTCTTTTATGCCTCTGAGTCAAACATGGAATTATAATAAGAGGGATTAAGTCTGCAAAACTGATCCTTTGCCTCAAATCATTGAGTCAAAGGAAAGCCCAGTTTGGAAGGGAACTCCAGAGATCACCTTGTCCAAACTTCTGTTGAAAGTACGGGATTAGATGAGGTTATCTGAGGTCCTGTCAAGCTACATTCCACTACTCCTCTGGGCAATCTACTTAAATATGTAATCATTCTCAGGCTGAAAAACTTGTTTATTACACCCATACAAAGTTTCTTATGAAGTAACTTGTATCCATTGCTTCTTGTCCTGTCACAGTTCTTCCTTGTGAAGAGAGTACCTCTGTTTTCTCTACAGCGACCTTATACTGGAAGACTGTGACTAGATCCCTGATGATGCTTCTCTTCTCTAAGATCAGCAAACTCAGGTCCTTGAAACTTTCTTTATATGTTGTGTTCTCCAGATCTTTAAGCATCTCAGTAGTCCTCTGATGAATATTCTCCAGGTTTTTGTGTTTCTTTTGAACTAGAATTAATGCTGGAGACAGCATTCCAGGTGTGGCCTGGCAAGTACTGAGTAGAAAAGAATAATCACCTCCCTTGATCTGCTGGCTATACTTTTGCTGGCGCTTCCCAGAAATCTGTTTTCTTTGCTACAGGCCACGGTGCAGGCTTACATTCATTTTGCTGTCCACCAGTACTCCTAGGTCTTCTTTAGCAGAACTTCTCCCTAGCCAGCAAGACCTCAGCCTGTACAGTTACTTAGAATTATTCTGTGCCAGATGCAGTGCTTTAAATTTCTCTTTGTTAAACTTCATGTAATTCTTGTTGGCCCTACCTTTCTCCCTGCTGAGTTCTGTTCATATGGTAGCCCCTCCTTCTGTTGTACCAGCCTCTCCTTCCAGCATGGCATGATCTGCAAACTTCATGCATGTGCCTTCAATTTCATCATGCAGATTGTTTGTGAAGATATTGAATAATACAGGAGACAGTATCCACCCCTGAGGAACTTCACTCATTACTAGTAGCTCACTGTTTAACCAAAGGGAAGTCTCAATGTCTCATCTAACGCCTGCTCCGACACAGCAGAACTTTCTGGCCCCAGATACAAAGATAATGCATGGGAAATATAAAGCATTTTGAAATGGCCCCAAACCTTGCTTTGTCTCTACACTGGTAGAAGAAAGAGCCAGAAAGAACGGGAAGAATTACGAAGGGAATGCATGACAGTGACAATGGTGCGGTTAGTATTCACCATTGCGGTGTTCATGTGGTAGCCCCTCCTTCTGTTGTACCAGCCTCTCCTTCCAGCATGGCATGATCTGCAAACTTCATGCATGTGCCTTCAATTTCATCATGCAGATTGTGAAGATATTGAATAATATCGGAGACAGTATCCACCCCTGAGGAACTTCACTCATTACTAGTAGCTCACTGTTTAACCAAAGGGAAGTCTCAATGTCTCATCTAACGCCTGCTCCGACAGAGACTGTTGAAACTTTCTGGCCCCAGATATAAAGATAATGCATGGGAAATATAAAGCATTTTGAAATGGCCCCAAACCTTGCTTTGTCTCTACACTGGTAGAAGAAAGAGCCAGAAAGAACGGGAAGAATTACGAAGGGAATGCATGACAGTGACAATGGTGCGGTTAGTATTCACCATTGCGGTGTTCATGTGCAGTCCTGGAGCGTGTCCAACAGGAAATGACCACTGTTCTCAGTGCCAGGCCTGGAATAACAGTGGTAGCTGAAGAGAAAGAGGTCTTTGACGCCTTGATCTCAGTCAGGCCTTGAGTTACAGCATTGCCTTATGGGACATACTGCTTTCTGTCCATGTGGTTTTTTTTCTAGGACCTCATAATACATGAGAGTCAGCAGACACACACCAAACATCTATGCAACCTAGCTCATTTGAAAAGAACAGTGGCTGTTATGGTGAGTGAGTGATGGGCTAGACAAGGCGTATGTAGGCTGGGGAAGTATTGGATTTGGCATAGTTTGACAGCATCTTGCAGACCTTTGCCAGCCCTTGTCGTACTGAAGAAAATCAGATCATACAGGGTGAAGAAGAGTATTTCTAAAGCATTTAACACCACAGATGTACATGTCAATTGATAGTTTGACCTAGGAGAGTTACATTTCAAGAAAATGCATCCAAATTATTGGAGAACCATCTGAGTGCAGTTTGGGTATCTAAACTCAAGACAAGAAGAGGAAGTGAAAAACAAGGTATCTGTGGCCTTTTTATTCTGTATTTATTCTGAGTAAGGCTTACATTTTACCTCAGATGCAGTTTTGATTGAAATGGGCATGCTGAAATTACCAATAATTTTATTTAACTTTTTTATGAGATAGTACTTTACCTATCTGGGTCTCATTGTGCTTAAATCTGTAGAAATATGTAGTAAATGATGATCACTGCTGGAACATCTCATAATCTAGAGGAGGAATGGAAAGTATGCCTGAAAGCAGATACAGATTAGATTCTGATGACTGAGGGAGTGTAGCAGAGTGTTTAAAGCTGTGGGGTTGATTTTGGATGGGCAATTTACTGGGGAGAGTTGAACAGTTGCACAATTGCCAGGAACCTAAGCTTTGTCAAATGACTTTCTGCAACAGTAAAAGATGCTTCAAGCAATGTCAGCCTCTTTAAACATCCATTAGTGCCAGCAGGCTGAAGATGAGATATATATCAATATAACCTTTCTTCATATTTTTTACAAACATCTAAAATACATGCCAGAATTTATGTATTCACTACCAGTGAAACAACAGGGACTCTGTATGGGTTACAAAATATTTAAATGCTACCCTGCAGAAAAGCAACTGTCCCTAGAAGACCAAAGGTAAAACATAAGGATCAAGTGATAGTACTTAAGTCCTACCAAGCTAATGGAGAGGTGCATATACAAAGGTCAGTCTGTAATCCAAATAGCCATGAATAGATTCAAAATAGACTATGAATTTATATCTAGATATATCTTGTTGCAGATGCATAAAGTCAGATGAGGAGGCACCTGGGTGTGCTTTACAGGAATATTTTCCTGGGTATTTCTAATATTACCTAGAATGAGTATTTCATTTAAAATCATATAGTGAATAGACTTGATGGAGTGAAAAAGGGGATCACACTCATTTTAAAAAAAAAAAA
>VYXH01004215.1:239166-252588 GCA_013397275.1 Burhinus bistriatus
GGCCTTCTTCCAGTCCTCAGGCACCTCTCCTGTTCCCCATGACCTTCCAAAGATGAGGGAGAGTGGTCTAGCAATAACATCTGCCAGCTCTCTCAGCACTCGTGGGTGCATCCCATCAGAGTCCATGGACTTATGGATGTCCAGCTTGGCCAAGTGGTCTCTAACCCGGTCCTCCTCAACTGAGGGAAAATCTTCCTCTCTCCAGACCTTCCTCCCTGCCTCCAGGGTCTGGGATTCATGAGGGACAGCTTTAGCAGTGAAGACCGAAGAAAAGAAGGCATTCAGTAACTCTGCCTTCTCTGTGTCTTCCACCACTAGGGTGCCCATCTCAGTGGGCCTGCATTTTCCCTAGTCTTCCTTTTTCTATTGATATAGTGAAAGAACCTCTTCTTATTATCTTTAGCCGCAGTGACCAAGGTGAGTTCTGCTTGGGCTTTGGTCCTTCTAATTTTCCCCCTGCATAGCTTCACTAAATCTTGGTATAGACTATGGGCATAAACTTTACGTTGGAAGGAGATCCTACATATTTTTAATATCAGAAGTCTATCTCAGTAACATCAATGTAATTCTGCGGTATTTATCAGACTTAATTTTGACATCAGTTTCTCAGTCATTTTTAGAGCACTGTCTTTGTTTCCTACATGCAGTATTGCACAAGAGACATTATTTTAGGCACAGGTAATAAGCTTTGTAATCACCATGCTGTCCTTGTATGATAATGTGATGAAACAGGTTTATGCAGCCTCTGACTGTCAATTATGCTTTATTCCTTGTTTACATCAGATGCAAGAATCCATGAGTGCAACAGAAGATGCTGATCCTCCAACTGACTGTGCCTAAGCTGCCTATGGGACTCATCCAGAACATAATTTTCAACTGTAGTGTCAAGCTAAATATCCTACAAATAGGTGAACAGATTTCAGTTTATATTATGAAAGAAATAAGAAAAACAAACAAAAAAAAAAGCATGACACTTTGCACTCACTTATACCGAGACTCATTTATACATCAGAATGAAAAGATTTAAGTGAAAGTGAAATTAATTTACCCAACCAGTCAAAGAAAAGTAATTTTGGGTCCATATCCCCAGAGGTATTTAGATACCAATATCCTACAAGACAGAACATCTTAAAGCAGTGCGTTAAAGCATTCAGGTTACCATGTCATATGTCCCTGATCATACATTAGATATTTTTGTATCCTACTGGGTGGAAAATTCTATACAAACATCACTCTCTCATTGCTACTTTCAAACTGCATTGAAAAATCTTCATGAAAAGATATGCAACAAATACTATTGAGCTGCTTCTACATTAAATTATAACTACTATCCCAAAATAACCTTTGCAACCACTACCCACTTTTACATTCTGTATTTTTTCAGCTGACTTCATTAATTCTAACATGACCATGATATTCTGACATGTTGCTAAGTCATGGTTATGTAAATTGCAATTGCGTAAGACTTAGATACTCTTCTAGACATCTTGATAAAAAATATTTAGCCATTAAAAAAGAAAGAGGAAGTCTTCCTTCATGTGACTCTCAGAAGGGTTTAGTGCCACTTGTAAAACCAAAATTAACTGATAAGCACCAACTTGGACAAGGGGAAAAAACAGTTGAAATGTGTTATTCTGCACTGTTTAATGGCAGAAGCAGCTTTCCATTCTAATTAAGTGTAAACTTACAATTAAATCCAGTAAGATGGATCATAGATAATATCTAAAAATTAATCATTAGCAAGTACTCACTGTCCATTTCTCATTCATGATGGAAACTTTTAGTTATTTTATCTTTCATTCACCTGAGATAAGTTGGCACCCTACAAAAAAGCTACTGTAACTTTTCACTTCTTTTGACATTGACAAAGGGATTATGGAAAAAGAGAAGATCAATGTATGCCAATATTGTTTAATTTTTCTTTTATTGGAGCCAAAGGGTAGGTTAGGGTGAAATATTCAATTGACTCAAATGGAAGTGTAAGAGAGGTCAGGTAAGGCTAGAAAAATCAAATATGAACAGAAAGAATTGTATTCCTTAGCAGAGAGTTAGCAGAACTGTGATTCCATCCTATTATCTCTACAGTACATGGTTCTGCCAAAACCCTCACCTGTGTAGCCATAACTTAGAGTCAAATGTTAACTTTGAGAAAGTTACTGTGTAAAAGTTGTGTTATTTCAGAAAGTAGGAAGTTCCCTCCAAACATGTAATTCCCTGCCATTCTCCCAGTAACACATACACGTATGCCAGTTAGAAAATAATATCCTATCTTTATGAACACTAATGCAACTACATATTTTATTCTGAAGATCACACAGAATTAAGCTGAAGGGAATGATGTGCACACAGCTTGCTGAAGACAAGGAAACTGTATTTCACTGGCTTTGCATCAGACGCAGATACAGGCTCATCTTGTTTCACTGTTTCACTACTAATGGCATGAAAAAAGAATCAGAGCTGTCTGTGAACACTGTTCTCCCTCACAATTAATGCTGTTGATGTCACAGAATCACAGAATCACAGGACTGCTGCACATTTTGAAAATTATAAGGTGTATCTGTAGTAGGAACTTCATTTCGTATTATTTGCTAATACCTGTCTAATTTGCACTGCATAGCTTCTTCAATTGCACTTCAAACTGCTACTCTGACCAAGAAAAGGGTTTAAAACTTCAATAAAGGTTATTGTTGAGAAATTGTCAACGCTACAGTCAAGGACAATTGGTTGGTTGTCTACCAGCTACTGGTGTATTTCCATGGAACACTGAGTCTTTGGTTCAAGAAGCCTTTGCAGAGAAAAGGGAAAAAATGCAGATGAAAGGGTGGGAACCAATTTTGAATGGATATTGCTACACGAGAGGTGGGAACAAGCACAGAAGGCAACAAAATAAGCATGTCATGCAAGAGGCGTGAGGGCAGGATGAGCTTTCCAGCCTGGCATGTTGAGAGTCTTCAAACTCACCAAAGGTGAGACCAGAATGGGCAGGGAAAACATCACAGAAAGTCTGATATTTGGTTGTGAAGTCATAATTTCTGAGCACTTAAAACCACAACGTGACAGTTGTAAGCAAATCCTTTGCTAGGCTTACTTTTTTTTTTCCTGAAGAATATAGTCACTAGAGAGTTTAAACTAGTGGATCAGAAAACTGACAGGCTTGTCTGGAGCGTAATGAGGAAGTGACCATGGCAGTCAGAGGTCCCAGCCATTGATCTCGTGGCACAGAGCAGCTGGATGGCAGTGTGCATATACAAAGTACTCACCAGCTGGGCTGAACCCCAGGAACACACCGTAGAGCATAAAAGTAGCCTGTGTGGCCCTTGTTATGTTAGGAGCATGTTATATCTAATATCTGGCTTCCTTGCAAGAGAGGTGGATCATGCAGTGAGAGTCCTTGCCAAGCGGGAACAAAACAGAGCCTGAGGCTGTGTAATGGAACTCAGTCCATTGTTCAGACAGACACTGATATCCAGAGAAGCTACCTTGCAAGAATCCATTGCTTATGCAGAAATTTTTATTATTTAGGTTAAATCTGTGTCTAAGTACCTTTCCCCCTCCTTTTTGCTGAAAATGGGAAAGATTAAAGGCTTTTTTATGGATGAGATATTATTATTTTTACTTATTCAGCCAAGTGACACCTTTCCTTTCTTAATTAAAAATCAATGACGAATTGAAATTTGAAGAATCTGGCAAAACTTTTAAAGGGTAAGTTGCTTCACTGGAGCCTTTGTTGTATTATACACTTGGTGTTCAAACTGAATATAATATGTCAGTGGGAAATATTATAGAGCTGGAATTATGTGGGAGAAGAACAATGACCACAAACTCGCAATGTGACTGCCATCAACCCACAGCTCATTACAGGTTTAAAGCAATGCTTTCCAATTTAAGCTTGCATTAAAGTCCACTTAAAGCAATAGTATTTTAGCACATCTTTAAAGTTAGGGATATAATTAAGTGCTTTGTTGTAAATAAGCTTGTGTGCTGAGGTTACTCAGTGCCTTGTGTGATCAGGTTTTAATTATAATTGCACTGGATATACAAGCTCTGATACTCCTGGTTGAAAAGAGGATAATGATCCATAATGTGCTTTTAAAGTATAGACAGTGAACATCTGGAAGAGTTAAGATGAAATCAGGTAGCTGACTATGATGAATCTTTTGTTTTACGATGATCACATCTGCCAGAGAGTCTGCAAACCTAGGTACTATACATAGGTACAATGAGAAAGTGTTAATCCCCATGCTATGTGAATATATCAATTTGTGCATCATTTTTCACTTTTATTACTCCTTGGGTTAACTTCAGATTTAAGGAGTTCTACATTTACTTTGATGAATTCAAAAAATTGTCAGAACAAATAAACATATCACATCCAGCAGTATTTTGTCACTAATATATTATTGGAATTATATTTATTGTTCTAATGTATCTTTCACAGAGCTTTAAATTTTATCATACTCTCTGCATTGCAATAAAGCCATTTCCATTGCAAACTTGTAACGGTAATGGATAGCAGCCTTCCAGGGATAGGCTTCCGAGAAATTTATTTCACCTCATGTTGTTCAGCCACCCAGTGAATGAATTTGTTTCCATGACAGATAAGGATTGCACAGATCACTTTTAAAATGATCATGGGACACCATAAATCAGTAGCAGGGAAAAAAAGGAAAATGCAGGATCTTACTATTTCTTTTGTTTTCTTTAATCCTCCCAGTTCATGCTGTAGAACTGTCAAATGTGCAATGTTTCATTAGCAATCATTAAGACACCTGAGAAATACAGTTTAGATAACCTTTTATTTCTCCAAAGTCTGGATGCCTTTTTATTTATTATTTTTTAAGAGGTGAGTTGAGCCTTTTCTTGTATCCGTTATGCACTGAAATCAATAAAGCTGGATTTTTGCAAAATGTATTTGAACATCAGCGTTGCTAATAGAGAAAGAGTTACAACTCAAAGCTTGATTAGTGCATGCACCTCTACTGCAAAGATTTACAGAATAGGTTTATTTTGACACACTATGAGCCCCTATTGACTTGAGTGGTCTACTCAGAATGCATGAGATGAAGTGTAGGTGCACTCATGGGTTCATGTTTACAATATAAACAGGTTTGTCTCATCAATACAAATACAAAAGACCACAAAGATGAAAACAACTCTAGACCTGGGGAGGCCGTCAATTGGTTAGCCTACATTAAGAGATTTTTACACAGATGTGGCTTTCATAACACCGTATGTGGGCTTTTTCTGCCTTTCTGAGTTGGTGGTTCTGCTTCAAAGCCCATTTTGGCAGCCACGTATTAATGGCTTTGTGATGCTGTGTTGAACCATTGAACCTGCAAAGTGTGCAAGCTCTGTGACAATGAAAGAGGCATCACGTTGCTTCTTTCACACTTTCTCTTTTCAAAAGCAGAGAAAAAAATCTTTAAGAAAATATTTTCAGTGTTTTCATTGAAGCACTTTTGAAGAAAACCCTTGAATATTGTCCCAGAGAGCACTGGGAAGGTGAAAGATGTCCCCTAAATTTCATATTACTGTTGACATACTTTTTAACATCTACATGCCAAAACTCGTGTGTGTTAATTTAAACTGAAGTTTATAATTATAATAACAACCCTCAGCTTCAGAGGAAGTAAAGTGTGAGGTGATGTAAAGAAGCAGCTCGTTAAGAATACTTGTTGCCAAGAGGGAAAGCAAGACTCCGTTCTCTCTGATTTTAAGTAATGAAGCAAGCATAGCCAGCCGCTGCCTTTGTTCACCTAGTGAACGGGTCAGCAGGAGGGACCAGCTCCTCACAGGCAGTTTGAACACTGGCTCCACCTGAGCAGCAGGAAGAATTTTCCTGATTTTGATTCCTGTCAGAAAACCTAAGACCCAAGAACAGAAGCATTATGCAGATAAGCTTTAACACCATCTAGCTTGACCCATTTTCTAACTCTAGAGAATTTTGCCACAGATGAAATGAGAGTGTGTGAGAGTGTGTGTGTGTGTGTGTGTGTGTGTGCACGTGGGAGAGAAAAATTTCACCTTCTTCCCTTCAGCTGTTCAGGTGCTACAGGCCTCCTCTGGTATTGCTCTGAATGATTAACCCTAGTTGTTCTACAGCATTTCTACTAGCACAGAAAAACCCTGGGCTTAGATGAAAAGCTGGACTCTGCTCTGGTGTTTGTATATGTGTATGCCACTTCAGTGATACCAGTGAAACAGGTTTTGCTTATGTTACACGGGCAACCTGTGCCAAAAATCTCTAATGATTGCTCTTCCAATAAATCTTGCTTTGCAGCATTATTTCATGCTATCTGTTCTCAGTTCCAAAGCAGCAAGATCATATTAGACAATATTTTAGCTAGTGTGACTACATGGTATTCACCCCAGCTAATGAACTCCTTGCAAATTGGAAAGTGTGGAGGAATTAACCTCACAGATCTTCAGGACTTGAATGACTTGCATATGGGAAATGGTGGGAGAAAAGGCATCTGTCACATGTGGGACTCTGCCATAACAAAAACAAGGGATGAAACCTCCTGACCTCCAGTCCTAGCTTTAATTCCCAGGTTGTGCTTTGGGTTTGTACCAACAGCACCTTATTTGCTTTCAAAGTAGTTGCTCCATTCTATTTTCCAGTAATATTTAGTTTGCCATTTTTTAAAGAATGTATTTGTTTGAACACTCTTTTTTTCAAAGCAGAAAAGGATTCCTGTTATGTGTTCTGAGAGTACCTTTGCACCAATACTGAAATATTACCTGAAGTTCCACATATGCAACATGGGAGAAGTCCCACAATATGGAAATAGAAAATAACATTAATTAGTTGCAAAGGCAACTAAGAAGTGTTTAAGCATAATACCTGGAGAATGTATTTGTAATGGTGAAGGCAATGCAATGCATTGCCGTGTCAGTGTTCCACCCCGTGTCAGCTGGGCTGCAGCAGTTGCCTTTGCATTTAAATAGACATCTTTGCAGAAATGAAGCAAAATGCATTCAGCTCTGTAAAGTACTGTGGTTCTTATTCTCTTTGCAACGGCTAAAAGCACGTGCAGTTACCTAATAGATTTCATTAAGACTCATCAGTACAGGCTGTTATTTGAGCCCTAAATCAAAGTCTAACCGTAATGCTATTGTCTTTCCCTTGCAGATATGGCATTGTCTCAGCCCTTGCCAGATATTCAAGGAGCTTTCTGCACAGTTCAGTACATTTATCTTCAGTGCTGGCTCTTTTGCTGCATTTTTCCACCGCTGTGCTCCATTAAAAGTCTATTATGCAGTATTCATCTATTCTAATATTCTCCATTCCCCAATTTTCTGAAAACTGCCAAAGTATATAAAACCCTCTTGTTCTCCAAGAAATCCAAGTGACATGATTTAGATGGGAGACCTGCAAAATGAACACAGCATTGTTCTGTAGTTTATTAACATAACTGATCATTAAGCATTGTTCTGCAGTTTACCTGTTTTGCCAATGGAAACCTAAAGTGCTTGTGGTTATTAGGTTTGGGACTCCTGATTTGTTAAATCTCCCCTCACCCAGTTGTACTGCCAGGAAATTGTGTTTGTTCTCTTCAGAGTCTGGTTGAAATTGTAACCACGGGGATCAGTCAGACCTGTCATCATTTTTGATAAGTTCAACTCTAAGATGCCGATATCATATTGATACCTCAGCTTCAGTAAATACCTTTGCCATTTTACGTCTCATGTCTTTGAAGTTTTTGTGGAGACAAAGACAATTTTTCCACCATTTATATGCTGCAGACACATTTTCATGCCATTTTTTCCTCACTGTGCAGTTGCAGTTTCTCCAGTGACCTTAGCTTAACCCCCTATACTCATTCACTGTTTGCACTGACCTTCTTCACCCTGCATAGTCCACGTAATTAAATTCAACACCAATTATGCTCTGAATTTCTGTTCTAATACAGTTATCAAGGATTTTAAGCTCTTTAAGCTGCTTTTTTTTTTTTTTTTCCCTTTTCCTTTTTGGTATATGAAGGAAGGGATCTTAGAAGTTCTCAAGACTTAGTTTACAAGCCTTTATCAGAGAAATGTGAAAACCACACTGAATTTAGAGATTCTTCACACATTTTGAAATAAGGAGATGATAATGTCTCCTATGTATCACAAATATTTCAATAAAATACATCCTGGACTATATTTTCAGTAAAGTATATCTCTCTGGCTGTTTTGATTCAGAAGTCTGTGAATAGCGTGACGTTCTTGGATTTTGTCCTGGTTTAATTTTTTTCTCTTTGAAATATTAATCACCTTACCTTATTCTGTGTGTGATAATGTATTCAAACAAATAATTATTTTTCTACAGATTCAAAATTTATTAAACCTTTCAATTTTTCTATAAATCACAATGTTGGTGTTTAATTTTCATAACTGCAGGCAATTTTCCAATATCTAAGGCCTTAATTAAATAAGTATTTAATATATAACATCACAAAAATACACATAAATAAAGGAGTTATCATATTAAAAAGTCTTAGCAAACAAAAGCAAAAAAAAAAATTCTAAGCTTAGCTTCTCAATCTCAATTAAGGATTCCTAATTCACTGTTTTAGCTAAATGCCCACTTCTGCTATTCTACTTCACAAAGACTTCTCTTGATATCATTTACAATCCTGTGTAAAAAATGAATGAAGGATCAGAACCTTATCTAGATAGGGACCTGGTTCTTCAAAGGTTTATGCCCTCTATAAGACCATGACCGTTATTAACTTTCCCAAGTATTTTGCATGACCAGAATCTTAGCATATGAAAATATGAGCGTATCAATCAGAGGAATTTCAGTTTCCATTTTTCTAAATACAAGCTGAAATTAGCTTACGACAGACTTAAAATTAAGAACTCTGTAAAGAAACAACTGGAGGATTCTTATGGCATTTAACCAACATTTTGCAATTAAAAATCACCTTAGAGCATGAAGAGCTAAAGACTTGTAGATGGATAATATACAGCTTCAGTAGTGTTGCAACTGAGTCCCAATTGACTGCAGAACTAGAGATCTCTCTGAAAGGAGTGTTTAGAAGACCCATAAATCAGACTGGCTTTAAACTTGTGAGCTGAACTTTGCTAAATTTATTCATTCATACATCACAACAGTGGTCAGTTCCTATGCAATATGAAGCACCTTCACTATATGTACAAAACCGCTAGTTCTTAACACCACTAGCTAAAGTAGGTGTGAGTATACAACACCACAGAGCTGATACCATGTATTTAGCACTGATGTGTACAGGCCTTGGTGGTCTTAGTTGTGGACATCAAGTTTATCAGGTTTGAGAGTGTGTCGTGGTTTAGCCCCAGCCAGCAGCTAGGACCACGCGGCTGCTCATTCACTTTCCCTGAGAATCGGAAGAGTAAAAGTGAGAAAACTCTTGGGCTGAGATAAAGACAGTTTAATAGGTAGAGCAAAACCCATGCATGCAAGCAAAGCAAAACAAGGAATTCATTCACTGCTTCCCATCGGCAGGCAGGTGTTCAGCCATTTCCAGGAAAGCAGGGCTCCACCACGCGTAACAGTTACTTGGGAAGACAAATGCCATAACTCCAAAAATCCCCCCCACTTCCTTCTTCCCTAAGCTTTATACACTGAGCATGACATCATATGGCATGGAATATTGCTTTGGTCAGTTGGAGTCACTTGTCCCAGCCGTATCTCCTCCCCACTTCTTGTGCACGCCCAGCCTACTTGCTGGCAGGGCAGTATTCGGAGCAGAAAAGGCCTTGACTACTTAGAAACAACAAAAACCACCAGTGTGCTATCAACACCATTTCTCATTCAAAATCCAAAATAGCACTACAGCAGCTACTAGCGAGAAAGTTAACTCCATCCCAGCTGAAACCATGGTAGAGCGCTTTATCAAAAGAAATGTGAACTGAAGCAAATTCTTCTTCATCATTCTTCATGCTTGATCACAGAATTACAGAATCACCAGGGTTGGAAGGGACCTCTGGAAATCATCTAGTCTAACCCCTGTGCCAGAGCAGGGTCACCTAGAGCAGGTTGCACAGGATGGCATCCCAGTGGGTTTTGAATGTCTCCAGAGTTGGAGACTCCACCATCTCTCTGGGCAGCCTCTTCCAGTGCTCTGCCACCCTCCAAGTAAAGAAGTTCCTCCTCAGGTTTAGATGGAACTTCCTGTGTTCAAGTTTGTGCCCATTACCTCTTGTCCTATCACTGGGCACCACTGCAAAAAGACTGGTGTCATCCTCCCGGCACCCTCCCTTTAAGTATTTATAAGCATTGATGAGATGCCCTCTGAGTCTTCTCTTCTCCAGACAAAAAAGACCCAAGTCCCTCAGCCTTTCCTCATAAGAAAGATGTTCCAGCCCCCTAATCATCTTTGTAGCCCTCTGCTGTACCCTCTCCAGCAGTTCCCTGTCCTTCTTGAACCGGGCGTTCAAAAATGTTTTATGATGTTTTATGCTTTGTGCCCTTCCCCCAGAGAGGTCTCCTCTGCTCCCCATGCTGTTTATCTTTCTTTTTTTGTCTTGCCAGTCTGAGCAGGATGTCCCTTTTGATCCACAGACCCTTGGGCTCATCTTGCTATTTCTCCTACGCATTTACACTATTATAGTATCTGTCATTTACACTATTATAGTATCTATCTGGTTTTAAGGCAAGACATTATTAATTATATCTTGTTTAGTGCACTTATTGGTGTCACAGATCTCTGCTTTGTTTGCAGCGGTGAGTTATTAGTAAAAGTAGTTCATTGGTTGCCCTATACGTTTTCAGTGACTTTTTCCAAAATATGTTAGTCCATAGCTCCTTTCATCAGTATCACTCCTTTAAAAAAAAAAAGTTCTACAGATTACCTGCCTAACAAAGTATCCTCATAAATAAAATGAAGTAAAACAGTAAAGAATTTAAAGCAATAAAGTTGTGACACTATTAAAAGCTGAATCTGCCCCTGTGAAAAGCATTTGTTTTTCATTGAATTATGGAGAATGAGACTGGGTCAGGATGTCAAAATATCTGGTCTACGTTCCTGCAGCAAAACCAGGACCACTTTTATTATATAATTCAGGACTGATATCTGTCTAATCTTTTTTAAAGATTTCAGTGATTAGCCATCCATAACATTCCTAGGAAAAGATCTCTGGTATCTGTATACTCAAAACACTTGCTCATACTGTTAATCTTGCAACTTAAACCAATTATTTCTTGTTTTCACCAAACTGAGTGTGAGAAACAGTTTATTATCTTCCATTTTGTGGCTACCTCTGCAAATCTGAAGACAACAATTATGATCTTCATTTTTTACTCTCATTATTCTGTCATTTTTTGATAGTGTGACAGCAGACTTGGAAATAGTCACCCATTGTTTTGCCATTATTCATTATTAAAATGAAAATATCTTTCCTTTTTCTCTAAGATTATTTTCTTAACCAAGTGAATAACTAAAAAAAAAAAAAAGTTACAGTTGAAGGTTTAGTTTCACAAAAATATTTAAAGCAAAAAATAAACCAACCACCAACTGATTGTTTTGAGGGGACTTGATTGCAAAGAAAGAGCAAGCAATTAGGGAATAAATTTATCAAAAGAGAAATAGTGAATCAAGCAAAATTCTATTCTCAGTTGAATTTACAGATATATCTTATTTAACATGGGAGTAGAATTTTTCCCAGTATTTAGAGCTGAGTCTTAATCAGGTGGATTAACAGAGACAAACATACAGCTGTGTCTTTCTGGCATCTGTGGGTTTTGGATTTTTTTATATTGGCAAATACAGCATAAAACTGTGTAATTTTGTTTATACTTGAAAGCTAGCCAAACATTAGACTAGATCACTTATATTTATTCCAAAGAGTCAGTTTTCCTTTGATCGTAAAGCTCTTTGCCTACAGGCATCAAGGGCTACCTTGATACTTGTTCCTTAACAAATTATCTACCATACTTAACAGCTGGGACACAGAAAAAGAGTCAAAGGTTTCTGAAGTTAAAAATAAACAATTGTACACAGCAGGGACACCAGCCTTAATTTTTTAGACTATCTTTTTAAGAAGCTGTGTCAAGCTATCTGTAAATACCGACAAAACTTTCCAATGCAGTATTCATAAAAGAAACGTTTAGCCTGGGTTTTAATAATGCAATGCATCAACAGTCAATGAAAATTCAGCTTGCATATAAAATATCTGAAAAAAAGGTATTCACATATACACTGGGAAATTAAAGAAAAATTCTTTATGGATTTGATGCTATCTCCTATAATACTAAAAACTCAGGAAGAAAAGGAGAAGGAAATACAAGGTAAGAGAATTAAAATAATTATGGAAACACTATATTTTTACAGCACTGCAGCAAATTTTCCTCAGCTGAAAAGCTCAGCAGTAGAAGGTGCTATAAAGTGATAAATGGGACACCCAGTAATGAACAGATAATCTGAAAGGAAAGAGTTGAGTCTTTTTAGCAACTCTGAGTTATGCAAAGTTTCATACAAACCTCTTGCAATGGCGAGGACATATTAGCAGAAATGAAACTCAGAAATAATTTCATTGAGGTCCTAATATGTCCTAATATTCACGTGGAAGAATCTGCAGAAGTTTCAGATTCTTTGAGAAGTATTTCAGAATTTTTTTTGCCAAAATACATGGAAATACCTGTATTGGCTTTGACTGTGATAGAGTTAGTTTTCTTCATGGTAGCTGGTATGGGGCTGTGTTTTGGATTTGTGGCAAAACCAATGTTGATAACACAGGGATGTTTTACCTGTTGCTGAGCAGTGCTTACACAGTTTCAAGGCCTTTTCTCCTTCTCACCCCACCCCACCAGCCCTCAGGAGACCCAGACTTACAGGTAACAGAGAAAGTCTGGAGGAAGGAGGACTGTCCCTCGGTTGAGGAGGATCAAGTTAGAGATCAATTAAGTAAACTAGATATCCACAAGTCCATGGGTCCTGAGGGGATGCACCCACGAGTGCTGAGGGAGGTGGCAGAAGCCATTGCTGGGCCACTCTCCCAACATCTTTGAAAGGTCCTGGAGAACAGGCAAGGTGCCTGAGGACTAGAGGAAAGTCAGTGTCACTCCAGTCTTCAAAAAGGGCAAGAAGGAAGACCCGGGAAACTACAGGGCAGTCAGCCTCACCTCCATCCCTGGAAAGATGACGGAACAGCTTGTTCTGGGCATCATCTCCAAGCATCTGGAGGAAAAGAAGGTTATCAGAATTAGCCAACATGGATTCACCAAGGGGGAGTCATGTCTGACTAATCTGATAGCCTTCTATGATGGCGTGGCTGGACAAACAGATGAGAGGAGGGCAGTGGATGTTGTCTATCTTGACTTCAGAAAGGCTTTCGACACTGTCTCCCACACCATCCTCATAAGCAAGCTTAGGAAGTGTGGGTTGGATGCAAGGATGGTGGAGTGGATTGAAAACTGGCTGGCAGATAGAGCTCAGAGGGTTGTGATTAGTGGCACAG
>VYXH01004215.1:252900-265598 GCA_013397275.1 Burhinus bistriatus
TCCTGTGCAACCTGCTCTAGGTGACCCTGCTCTGGCATGGGGGTTGGACTAGATGATCTCCAGAGGTCCCTTCCAACCCCAGTGATTCTGTGATTCTGAATCTGTGAGTATGCTGGGGGTGGGCAAAAGTTTTGCAGGGGACACAGCCATGACAGCTGGCCCCAATTGACCAAAGGGATATCCTAGACCATATAATATCTTGCTCAGCAATAAAAGCTGGGGAAAGAAGGAGGAAGAGGGGACATTCGGAGTGATGGTGTTTGTCTTCCCAAGTAACTGTTATGCGTGATGGAGCCCTGCTTTCCTGGAGACGGCTGAACACCTGCCTACCGATGGGACGTACTGAAAGAATTCCTTGTTTTGCTTTGTTTGCACACACAGCTTTTGCTTTACTTATTAAACAGTCTTTATCTCAACCTATGAGTTTTCTCACTTTTACCCTTCTGATTCTCTCCCTCATCCCACCTGAGGGGAAGGGAGAGAGTGGTTGTGTGGTGCTTAGCTGCCTACTGGGGTTAAACCGTGGCAATACCACACCACAAAATGACAAAAATTATGAAAAATATACATCTGTGGAGTGCCTGCAAGTCATGGTCATGAGAAGCAAGTGAGGCTTGTTTTAAATTACAGCGTTGGAATGGGAAGTAATTTCACCCTCAGCAATAAAGCTGCCATTCCCTGCTACTAATTTGCATTTAGTTCATGAAATACTTTGGTCTGATGGTCCTGGAGTTTGGAGTCTATTCACAGAACAAACACAAAATGGGAAATTGCAGTGCATAGTGTAAAATTTCTCCCAATATGTCTCAGCTAAGATTTACATGAACTACCTTGAAGGGTTACAGGATGGTTGCTCTCTATACGCTTTCAATCAGCCTGATAATCTGCAGTGAATACCAAATGACTACAATGGATGGTTATGTTTTTATAATTAGTGAACTGACACTGAACAACAGCTTTCAGTAGCACATACATATATACATGTATGCAGATACACATGCAAACATATATAAATATGGATATGCATATATACATGTATGTTGGGGGCAAATACATATACACATGCACACAAACGCATGTGCACACACACATTTGCATGCGTATGAAATTACAGGGAAAATAAGAAACATAATATTACGTCATCCTAATGGGAATGGATATCAGGGGTACTTGTCAAAAAAATATCTATTTGAGACCACTACAGAGGTTACTTGTCAAACACTTATTTATTTGAGACCAGTATAGATAAACTTCCACTAGTGCTCAATGGCCAAAGCATAACAGAAATGTCTTTGTGTAAGACAACTTTGATTAGAAATGCTGGAAAATGATGGACTTTGAAAATTACTTCAGTTACCTATCACATTATTTATCTTTATTGGTAGGGAAAGAGTTATTAATTGGTAACAAACTAAAAGCGCAAGAGGAGATCCAGTCTAGCCTATATAAGCTTGCTATTGAATTACATACACAGTGCAGGCAAAAGAATGTCTTTCACATTACATGACTGGATGTGATGGCAAGTAGTTATTGTACTTTAAGTTGTGCTCCCATGATATCCTCATGAGATGCAACATCTCATTTTTAAGAGGGCCTTGAGGGAAGCAGATAAACATATGGACATAGCCTGAATACAGAAATGTGCTAACAAAAAGTATTCCCTGTTAGTGTCCATAAGGAACACAACACGATTCACCTATAATAATTATGAAATCTCCAGCTAATCAGTAAAAGTTTGGTGACAGTTGTGATAGTTATTTTCAATGTCTCAAGTGTTTGAAGCTTGATTTGTTGCTTGTTTTGATTCCTTAGTGCTGAATAAAATCCAATCTAAAACTAAATTGCTTGCCTTCTTGACTCAGGTTTCATTAAGCAAGTATGTTAATGACATGAATGATCAAAATGGGAAGGAATTAAGCTTATTTAGCAACCATTTATGCAGTAATGTAAACATTGTTATTTTTACTTAACAAGATGAATAAATAGGTCAAAAGTATATAGGCCAAACACACAGCAGAATTAACCTATATTTCTTATTACCCAGATCTAGAAGGCCATTTGTCTTGAGAAGAATGATTTTATTTCTGTTCCATTATTCATTTGGCTGTCTGAAAAGGAATAAAATTGGATTTCCTTATAGAATTGCTGATTTGTTCAGAGATTAAGTTCAAATATTTGGTTAAAATTAAACCTGGAGCATAAACATTATTTTTCATTTCAGAAGACTGTAGTTCTTCCTTTTTTGTTAGTGTAATTTATTCAGAAATATTGTATTATTGCTTAGTAATTTGAATGTATTTTCACCTCCTAGAGAAGAATGTCCAAAACTTTACTGTGGTTTAGTTTATTGTTGAGTCTGCAGCCTTTTTACATACTCAAATACCACTTTTGACATGAACAAGACTTGTTATCCCTTTATCATGCTGTTGAAGAATGTCCACATTGTTGTACTTTGCTGATACCCAACTCAAGGGAGGGATAAACAGGGAGCCTGTTGTCTGGCTCCTACACTTCAGCTTACCAAGCTTGGCTTTTCTTTATGGCACAAAAAAGTTTCTTCTTTCTACTAGTTAGATAAATAGCTTAAATGTAAAGCATCAGCCTTTCTGTTACGACTCAAATACTGATGGATTGATAACAAATTCCTAACTTCATGTTTTAAAAATAAACAAGAAAGTCTTTTTCGTCTGTTTATAATTGTACTTTGAGGGGTTATCTGTATCCTGGGAAAAACTTAGAGTGATGATGAAATTAGTTTACTGATGTCTTTTTTCTTGCCTGAAATGTTTCCTTGATCACAACATCCATAAAGGGTCAAGCCAAAGATCACTCTAGCACAGTATCCCATAGTGGCCAATAGCAGATATTTAGAAAAAAACTTTTAAGAAACAGGGCAAGTATAGAATGCTCTTCTATCTGGTAAAAGTTTCCAGTGATCAGTGAGTGAGTTTTAGTAGTCAAACTCCAGGTCTTTGCTGCAAAAAATTATCTATTACATTTTTAAACCATTTAGACCTTTGACTTTCTTGATACTCTGAGGTAAGGAGGTCCACAGTGTAATAATGACTTGTATGAAAACAATATTTCCCTTTGGTCTCCCTAAAACTACTGCCTCCTACTTGCATTGGCTGAGCCTCATACCCTTCATGTGTTAGGAGTAACTAGTGAGTAACCTTCCCAAAGTCCCTGCAATTCACCAGCAATAGACTTCCATCATACCAGCTTCCTGAGGTTACAGGTTGATGAAATAAAGTCACATCTTGTCTGCAGACCTCGGTTTTCCCCTTCTTACTCAACTATGACTTAGAAGAGGGTTTTTTTCTTTTCCTTTTTAAGCCTTTCTATTACCTTTATCTGTGTTGGCCATATATCTTGCAGTGATCCTGTTGGTATACTTCATTATTCTCCCAGATATTTTACCATGTAGCTTATGTTAGTTGTTTCCATCATTACTTTTTCTATCATTTATATACACTTCCATGCTTGTTTGCTACTTCTATATCTCCTTTTTATCACTATACGCTTCTTGACTAGCATGTCTGTAGAACTGATCACTGTATGATCCACAGTTTTACAGACTCTCCACATATTACTAACTTATAAACTTGAAGATGTCTCTGATGTTCTCCTGATTCTCATATTGATAGATTTCAGAATAGATTTTTAGTTTATTGTTTACCACATTACTTGACTCTCTTCCTTCCTCCTGGTATTTCCATCCGAGTAATGGCAAATTGAAATTTCCACTCTCTAGTTTCAGATGTGCTATCTTTCAGCAATTGTTAATGCAACTGGGAAAAAGTTTTTAAAGTGTGTTTTTATTTGCAACATCCTGTCCTAGAACAGACACCAGCAAAAGCATCACATAAATTCATGTCTAGATTTACATGAAAAAAGTAGTAGTCCAAAATATTCCATTCAACTAGTTATACTATTTCATCTACTTCACCTCATAGTTATTCTTAAAGAATCTCTTTGCATATTCTTGGAAACAACGATAAAAAGATGGAGCAGATAGGTACAAGTGTATCAGGTTAAAAGGATAAAAACTACTACTAACAAATCTTTTTCTGTAATGTGCCTTTATTTCTTGTAACTTTTTCAAAAAGCAGCCAAGCTGCTTTTGTTTGTGGGGTTTTTCTCTCATTTTACAAGCTATACAAATAATTGAGTTTGAATTTTAAAAAAGTAACAAAAGTAAATAAAATAACCTACAAGAAGGTGTCAGCATAAATGTTGATAAATTTCACTCTCCAAATGTATTCTAAACTTTGGAACTATGAAAGCTGACTAAGTACTGTAAAAACAGCAAGTGGTGTGCACAGAGCCCCCCAAAGGAACATGTTTGTGTCCCAAACCTGCATTGGCTTGTGCAGAGCTGGACTCCTAACCTGCATGGAAGTCGCTGAGCTGGGCCAGAGAGCAACCTGGATCTTTGAACTGGGCCCCTCAGCATTTCCATTCTGCTTGGAGAAGCAGTGCACCAAAAGAAAAATGTAGCATCGTGTCTGTAGCAAAGACACAAACTGTTGGATGCTTCCCTTGCTTTGGATTTCATACATGCTGTGCATAAAAGAAAGTGAAGGACTCTGCAAGAGCAAGTGAAACCACTTAGAGGTCCTCTTCTCTTTGACAAAATTTTTTTCTAATTCACTCTGCAAGTGTAACTAAGAAGGAAAGCTAGACATTCACACATCTTTTCCTGTAAATATGTCACATAGGGGAGAGCTGATAACAGCTTGATTTGAACTCCTAGGTCCTATTTGCATGATATATGTGTGTATATATATATGATTATAACCTCTTCTAGCAGGGTTTGATACGCCCTGGCTTTGATTCTTATTTTACACTATTCACAACAGGAAATATACGCCCCTGACACTTATATTTAACTGACACTCCTTGATGAGTCTCTCACAGCTATGATAGCTGTGAGGAAGTAATGACTTATCACCTGGAGCACTGGTGTTCACAAGTCCTGGTGTGTTACCCAAACAAATAAACAAGCACAACAGGAAAAGTTTTGTCAGGCAGTTTATTGCTGACACCCTGTGAATATGACCCTTTTACCCCTTATTCCCATGGGCATTCCCAACCAAAACACTTCTTTCACTAGATTACCTATAAAACACTCCTAAGGATGCGTCTCCAAATATACTAGTTGAGATAGTTCACAGCAATAACGTGAAACATACATACTCCAGCCTTGGTGGCAGCTAATTTTAGATCATCATGCTCTGTTACTTCCTAACAATGGTACAGGATGACCCACTTCTCTGCTGCATTTCTCCATTTGCAGACTGGGGAGCCCGGTTGTGCCTTGTTAAGCCTTTTCCATTCTCTGTCCCACCACTGCTAAAACAGGTAGCATCCTGCAGGTTGGCTCTACAGCTCACTGTGAACTCTGAGACTTTCATGGACCTCCCCATTTTCAGACTATTCCCAACTAGGAAGCAAATCAAGGAGAGCTTAGAAGCAGCCTTTAATGCAAGACATCCCCATCTGCCTCTGCATATTTAAATAACGTGTACCAGAACTTTTATATAAAAATATTATGGTTGAGGCCAAACTGTTCACGCTTGGAACTCTAATGTGTCTTTTATTGTGTTGTACTTTTATTTTAAGCAGTAGAGGTCTTAGTTAGCAGGAAAACCCATTGCCTGGTTTTCTTAAGTACAGAGGAACAGCTTAAATATACCCACAATTCAATAAACAAAAATAAATACACTAGCTGGAAAACTGCAATACACTACCTGAAATACAGGTGGAGATGTTAACAGTCAAAACATCACCAGAAGATGTTAAGCTCCCTTAATGTGGTATCTTTTCTCATTTTATTGCAACAAAGATGACTGTGACAGGCCAGGTGAGACGTTAGAATTTTGATTAAGAATCCTTTATTTTAAATCAGGTGGACTGATAACCAGTTGAGGTAGTGCCAAATGGTAATAATGAACAAAATACATATTAATGTTTCATTGGTATTCTCCCTATTTCCAACTTTTTTGCATTCTGAGTCAAGTAATATATTTACCCTTTAAAAATTGCAGAGAGAAATAAACATGTGAAATACATAAAAGCCATAAATTTTAGGAATTTTCTTTCTCAGATGTCACAGGTGATGCATTATTTGTTTTCTTTAAGGTCTTACTGATGATTGTCAGAGTATTAGTTCGCTTTATACTGTCTAACATCAGATGTGGAAACACATCACGGTTAATCCTGAATATCTTTTTCACACAGAAGATTTATTAACATTAAGATAGAAGCTGTGCACAGTAACCCTGATTCAAATTAATGACTGCTACTAACAAGTAGCCCTGCGAGTATGTGAAAAAATGAACGCATTTTCCTATGGGTCTCTTTCCTATGGCTTCTAAGTGTATTCAAGCACCAACTGAAAGTTTCTTGCATTTGGGGACAGAGTTCTCCTTCATGTGGATTTTCTGGTGAATTGATAAGGGTTAAACACACAAGCCACCTTTTCATGTTAATAGGATATCTTTTCTTTACCTGTCAATCTGTCCTCACTAAAATGCTAGGTTGGTTGAAGCTATCAAATAGGTTCAAATACTAGTAGGGAAGACAGAGAGACACCTACACCACACTTTCATGTGCACTTCATTTCCTTTGGAAGTTGGGCTAAAATTTTATTTAATAAAATTGACTATAATATTCATCTGTATATTTGTTACTGCATTACAGTTACAGATTGGAATAAACGTGAATGTATATAGAGTATTCTACTGAGAGACAACAGAATTGTGTTATATGAGGCTTTAGTGTTTGATATGAAAGTGCTTCTCCACCTGAAGGAAATAAGACAAAATCTTTTGAAGTGAGATCTAGGCAGTATTCTTGTAAATAGGTCAAGGGATTTAGAATTATTTCAGAACACCAGAAAAATGCAGGATGAATGGGAAGCCATAAAAAGGGTTTGCATGACAGAAAAATTGTCTGCTGTGTGTTCCAGATACCTGTTGATCCTACATTTCAGCTGTCTTTATTTGTGGCCTTAGACCTTTACCACATAATTATAAGTTTTGCTTTTGACACTACCAGAAAGTTTATATGATGGGAAGAAACTTCCTGCAAAAATAACACCTTCCAAAAATTACCTTTTTTTCTAATTTGATATGCAGCTTTCAGTAGGAGGAAAATAATAAAAATAATTTCAAAAGGCCTCTAGGTCTCCTGCTGTGCATGTTTTTTTCCATTAGCTTTGTTTGCATCATGTACCCCTGCTCAGACACGTCCCCTAGAAATCCACTTCAGACATGTTATGAAGGGAGCAAACACTGGAACATAGGAAGAGATCATTACCACAGCATGCGTACGTTCCAAAGGTTGTGCCTTGGTTACTAATGTATGACTCTGTCACATGCTTGAATTGCAAACTGAAAAGAAGCAACTCTTCCTTCCAAAACACCCAGGAGGCCTCATTTTGGCAGATTGGCAGATACCTGAAAAAATTTCACCAATACGTAAGTGAAAAACAATTAGAAATATAAGGAAGGAATAGATAGTGCAAGTAAAGCATCTGCTATTCCTTGCTATTTATTCTAAACAGCAGAATCTGCTATTTATTCAGTGTCCACTAAATTAAGAGTAGGAAGACATGAAGAATAGTGCAACCTTATTTCCAAATGTTTGGGAATTTGATCCAGTCTGTAAAATTTCAGCAAATTTTATATGCTTCAGGTTTTGTACCATGTAAATTCTAGATATTTAGAGCACAGGATGGATTGCTTTTCTTATATCAAATAAAAACAAAGGAGAAAAGTAAAACGCATAACATTACTTTTGAATTATTAACCAATTCTTACTGCCAATGTTGAAGAAGAAATACTCCAATCCTCTCTCAGCTATTTGCAAAATTTGTAAGGTATTTCTGCTAAAACCTGGTGGCATCCAGAAGATCCAGGACTCATTGTACTGCCTGCTTTGAATCAGATAGGAAGGGAATTTGAACAGGAGTAACTGCCACTTACCATGCATCGGGGGGGGGGGGGGTTGCATAAACAAGAAATACACATGTAGTTCGCAGAGGATGAAATATTGCAAAGAAAACGAATCAGGAGTGGGTCTCTCCCGGTATCATGGAATTTAACTGCGGCTCACGCAGAGACAAACATCCCATGTTTCCTCTGTACACATTCTTCCTATTACATCATGGGGAGAGAGGCAAGTATACAGCATGTTTCACCTTCTGGTTTGTATAATATGTTGTCACTCCTATAGCCTAACTCCCGGTTTTGAGAACCTAATCCTCTGATGTTTTCTTTCAGAGACAACTCTGTAGTCAATTTGATTTGGCATTTCCAAAGGAAAACCAACCCTTCTCAAGGAAAGGAAACAAAAATGCCGCTAAAACCAAAGCAAATTAAAACAAAAACTTCAGGCATGTTGCAACTTTTCAACCAGATTCAAGGAGGTCAGCAGACTGGTGGTTTCCACTCTTGCTGAAAATAAATTTTCATTCAGATGGTGGGTCACCTGTCTGTCAAAAACTCTGTCTGTGAACATTTTGACATTAAATGAAGCCTCTACTGACTGAACATATTTATGAGCATCTACCACTGAGCCTGTGAGAGCAATTTTACACGCCTAGTTAAAAAGCAGGGATTCATAGGCAAGAATACTGTGGTTTTTAAGACCCTATCTCATGATCTACAATGCCTTTGGAGTAACAGAAAGAGAAAAAATGAAATACACTTGTTTCTAGGTTATGTTGCCCAGACAGGCCCAGCCTTACAACTACCTGAGAGGAGGCTGTAGCAAGGTGGGGGTCAGTCTCTTCTCCCAAGTAACAAGTGATAGGACAAGAAGAAAAGGCCTCAAGTTCCGCTATGGGAGGTTTAGATTGGATAGTAGGAAAAATTTCTTCACAGAAAGGGTTATCAAGTACTGGAACAGGCTGCCTAAGGAAGGGGTGGAATCACCATCCCTGGAGGTATTTAAAAGACAGGTAGACGTGGTGCTGAGGGACATGGTTTAGTGGTGGTTTTAGGAGCATTAGGTTGATGGTTGGACTCAGTGATGTCAAAGGTCTCTTCCAACCTCGGTGATTCTATGATATCTGAATCATGGGTAAAAGATGGCTTTATCCAGAAGGACAAAAAAATACAGTCCTGAAGTCTTTTGGGACAGACCATAGAGTTGAGCAATACCTTCCCTTCAAAAGTAGTTCATAGCAACCTAACAGAGATTTTCCTTCAAGTCACCTATTTCCCCAACTGAAAAGGGTGGGAAGGGAGATCTGACCTTTGATGAAGTTGCTCTCTCTTTTATTCCTTTAGTTCAAACAAAGGCTCCAGGCCTTTGAGCTGCACTGGTTTCATTTTTTGTTTGCGGAAGATGAAGATATGAGGCAAGTTGAAGGCACACAGAATGAAAATTGTCAGTTATTTAAATTTTTGGCCCTTAATAGATGGCCTTTTCATATATTAAGTGTGCAGCATTAATGGATAAAAATTGAAAATAAACAGATACTGAACTGCAGACACTACAGAGTTTTACCCTGAAAAATACCGGAGACCTGAGCAATGCACACTTTAGAATGGCTACTGCTCTTAAGTAATTAATAAGTACTTAAATGCCTCTAATGAAATTAAAATTATGAGCAAATGATTGGGCACATTATCTTACATTTGAATATAATTCTTTTTATGCAACACATTGCCAATATGAAAAAAAAAAACATTTAACTTTCCAATGACCTTGTCGTTCGGATTTGATTAAGTCTGTACTGCAGTTTTATTTCCTGTGGTGCCCATTACTGCTAGGGAAGACACATTATAATTACCTGACAGTACCAGAATCATTTAAAAAAAATAAATTCTTGCAGATAACTGTAAAATATTCCCTTTAACTCATCATGGAAATCTGTGTACTGTAGCAGAAACTAAGCAGGAAAAATTGGCCTCTATATTCAACCAACAGTGTAAATGAGAGAATATCGTTATTAAGAATGCATATGGCTACATTAACTTAGCCTCTTAAATTTTTTTGTATAAAAATGTGATGTTGCTGAAAATGAAGAAAGGTATTTACTTCAGCAGCCTCAGAGGAATGTTAAACAAAGTATGGTCACTTGGTTGGAGTTTCTAAAAATCACAAAATGTAGCTTTAGTGTGACTGCTTCTGCATCAGGCAAAGGAATTAGAGAAGAATTATCCTTATTTAAGGGAGGTGTTTGCTAACAGAAAGTTGTCAAAAATAGCTCTGACCATGCTCGTGGCCCCAAATCCTCTGCAAATGAGGGCTGAAAGGTTTGAAATCATGTACCAGGACTGTAAATAGGAAATGAGGAATCACAGAGGAATGGTGCCTTACTGATGCTAGGCAGTCAAAGATCAAGAGACCCAGAACCAGCTTCCTGCTTCTGCTGCTTTTATATCTGTGTAGATTTGGAATATAGCAGAAATGTGTCCAAAATGCATAATGGGCATTGAAATGACAGTTTCATCACATCCTTACAAGTGAAGGAGCTAAAGTGGCCTTGGAAAGCGCTCCAGCATAAGGTAGCTCATGGGGAAAGAAGCAGGAGAAGAACTGATTGCAGGTCTCTATCATCCTTTACGTGCTTAACCAAATTCATATCCTGGAGCAGTTAAAGAAGATTCTTGCTGTTAAGAGTGATTTAGAACTGTGCTTTGCTGGTTTGGGTTCGTTTTGAGTTTGGGGGTTTTTTGTCTAGCAACTTCAATATCATAGTCAGGAATTTAAACCTATATTTTGCTAAAATAAAGATATTTTCTTCTTTAACTAAGTTTATGTTTAAAAGGATCTCAGGTACTCTGGCAAGCACAAAGGAAATTATTTCTCCAGAAGCAACAGCAATCTTTTTTTCATAAAGAGGCTGCAAAGAGCAACCATGAAGAAATACCGTACTCCTTGATTTGGCAAGGAGAAACTCTGTAAAGAAACAGTTTCTCTTTTGTGTACAGAAACTCTGTCCAGATTTCTTTTGCTCTCCAGCAGCATATATCGAATACTTTCTGTTGATTTATAGCAGCAGAAACAAGCATTTGATGTTGATCAGGCATGATATCTGTGCTATATTGATGCCAAGTATGAAATTTTGCTGAAGAAATAAAAATATGTGCATTTGTATTTTTCTCTCTAGAGACCAGACATCACTATCGTATGTGCTCTAAAAATCATAATCTTCAATAGAATATAAACTTGAATGTCATCTACATTTAACATCAGATTGCATTCCAGTCACACTGTTATACCATGCCTGATAGCACAGCTACATGCAGATATATAGCCTTTTTTGAGGATTTGGCTGCAGTGACCAAGAGATGATGGAGTTCAAGATCCCTAGGGTGGCAAGCAGGGCGCACAGTAAGCTTGCTGCCCTGGGCTTCAGGAGAGCAGACTTTGGCCTCTTCAGGGATCTGCTCGGTGGAGTACTGTAAGATAAAGCCCTGGAGGGAATAGGGGCCCAAGAAAGCTGGATAATATTCAAGGGCCACCTCTGCCAAGCTCAGGAGTGATGCATGCCAACAAAGAGGAAGTCAGGCAAAAATGCCAGGAGGCCTGCGTGGATGAACAAGGAGATCCTGGACAATCACAAACAGAAAAAGGAAGTCTAGAGAGGGTGGAAGCAAGGACAGGTAGCCTAGGGGGAATAGAGAAAAAATGTATGAGCAGGCAGGGATCATGTTAGGAAAGCTAAATTCCAGATAGAGTTAAACCTGGCAAGGGACATCAAGGGCAACAAGAAAGCCTTATGTAAGTATGTCAGTGACAAAAGGAAGACTAGGGAACATGTGGGCCCACTCAGAAAGGAAATGGGAGACCCAGTCACCTGGGACATGGACAAGGCTGAGGTACTCAACAACATTTTTGCCTCGGTCTTCACCTGTAACAGCTCTAGCCACACCACCCAAGTTGCAGAACTCAAAGGCAGGGACTGGGAGAATGAGGAACAGCCAGCTGTAGAAGAAGACCAGGTTCGAGACCAGCTGAGGAACCTGAAGGTGTACAAGTCCATGGGACCTGATCAGATTTACCTGGGGGTCCTGAAGGAACTGGTGGATGAAATTGCCAAGTCACTACCCATCATATTTGAGAAGTTGTGGCGGTTCAGTGAGGTTCCTGCTGACCGAAAAAAGGGAAATGTAACTCCCGTTTTTAAAAAGGGAAAGAAGGAAGACCCAGGGAACTACAGGGTGGTCAGTCTCACCTCTGTGCCTGGCAAGATCATGGAGCAGATCCTGCTGGAAACCATGCTAAGCCACAAGGAAAATAAGGAGGTGATCAGTGACAGCCAACATGGCTTCACTATGGGCAAATCGTGCCTGACAGATTAGGTGGCCTCCTGCGAAGGTGTTACAGCATTACTGGGTAAGGGAAGAGCAACTAACGTTATCTACCTGGACTTGTGCAAAACATTTGACACTGTCCTGCATGACATCCTTGTCTCTAAATTGGAGAGACACAGATTTGACTGATAGACCACTTGGTGGATAAGGAACTGGCTAGATGGTCGCACTCAAAGAGTTGCCGTCAACGGCTTGATGTCCAAGTGGCAAGCAGTGACAAGTGGTGTTCTTCAGGGGTCAGTACTGGGACTGGTACTATTTAACATCTTCGGTGGCGACATGGATGTTGGGATTGAGAGCACCCTTAGTAAGTTTACTGATGACACCAAGTTGTGTGGACAGGTTGACATGCTGGAGGGAAGG